>OX101787.1:22889183-23458248 GCA_944452715.1 Ophion slaviceki
AACGGTGCATGTAAACGATAGAACGAACGTCAAGATGAAATCGGAAAAACGGTCGACGAGTGACGATTAAGTTGAAATTTTTTGATGTCTCTGAATTACTTCGATTATTGAGATTAGTGCTAAGAGTATTGCAGGTCTCACGAACAGGCGCACGGTTGATGGCAGTGTTGTCTTTTTTAGGGCATCAGCAGCAGTTTCACGCGTTTGCTTTCGCATCCCAACGCGGTACACCGTTCTTCGCATCACCTTTGGTCGATTCGCTCCAGCCTCTGCCAAATCCTCTTCAACCGTTGCCGAATTCGCTTCAACCGAGAGATCCATTATCGTCCTTCCGTCACGCGATGCCTGGTAACTGTCAGAGTGAGTATTTACCGACCGCAAATTAAAATATCGACAATCGTGTTAACTCTGTATTGGGGGGGGGTGAATGACTTCCCCACGATCATTTGGAAGCGTACATGGCCTAAAAAAAACTGATTTGCCAACTTTTCTAGTTCGGTCCCTTTGCTCTGAACAGTCAGAAATTGGAAAGAAAGGTTGTCACTTGACCAAAATAATGTTGAACTTGCCCCTTTATGCGAATCTTCGACGCTAACAAGGAACATCATTAAGTGTCCACCTTCGATTTTGATGAAACTCATGTATGTGATAAAGCATTGAAAACGATTAGACACGTATTTTTTCAATCAGCGGACAAACGGTTTTCAAGGGAGGAAACTACCCCTCAAAGAAAGGTGTATCATCCCTTAATTTATTTTTTCTTCAATACCTCTATAGTGGATTTTCATCGCTTTACATCAGAAGAATTTTAGTTTTAATTTAATTCAGTTCGGTGGGCTTCTTTTGGGAGAAACTGCAGAATCATCCCTCGACACGCCTTACTTTGGGGGTGGTTTCCTCCCTTAACTCCGTTTTTCCGCCGGTAATAAAAATTCGTGTCCGCTAGTTTTTAATGCTTAATCACACTTATGAGCTTCATCACAATCGACGGCGGACACTTGAGTGACGTTCCTTGTCAGAGCAAATACATTTCGAACAATTGCATATATGATTTTTAATTTTTATCCGCGGTCCAGTATCCTTTGAATGTATGCGGGTGCATCTTTCGAGCGATCGAAACAGATAACAAGGAAATATCTATAAAGGGTATGAGAAATTGAGCGATCGAAGCTAGACGCTGTTGGTTTTCTCTTCGATCTCACAATGCGCCAATAGTTATAAATAAATAAAAATCTACAATCCATTTAATGAAAATAATTGAAAAACTAAATTATGAGGAAACCGGGGTGGAAATGATAAAAAAAAAGGAATGCAGCGAACGTGTACGCCTGACGAAAGCAAAAAACGTGAAAAAGAGGCAGCCAGTCCCCTAGGGGCGATTCGTACGTCGGAAGCGCAAATTATCGGTCCGTCCACATAATCCTGCGGCTACAACGCCCCCGCCCACCCCTTCTGTATCACCCTGCATCGCACTATCCACGTTCTCTCGTAAATCCCTTTTCTGCCTCCTTCTATCCGTTGTTTCACAGCGCGATGCTGCCTTGACCAAAACCCTAGCTTCTCGTTGCGGATGTGTAACGGAACGTTAAAAAATTAATAAGTGAAATATTCGGTGCGTTCCACGCTTTATCGGAGAATTTTCACGAACCACCGACCTGCGGGATGAAGGATGATACGAGTGAACGAAGCAGAACATCGAAAACTCCGGTCATCACAACGAATTCATCAAACATTCCCTATCTATAAATAGTTTAGGTTATTCGAGACCAGAAATACAGGAATCAAAACCCTTCGTTCAAATTCCGGCCTGATTAGAAGGAAAGTTTTGACCGAACGAAGCAGACAGTAAGTCAATCTCGATTTACGTAATGACAAATAGATGGGATGTCGAAAAGAAATCCCCCGACTACGATAATTCCCTAAAGCTCACGACTGTAAGTTAATAGTGCAAGTTAATAACTTATACGTTTAAGTATAGTATAAAGTATTACTTATAAGATTAAGTATAGTTTAAGTTGAAAACTTATACTATGAAGCATAAATAAGTTAATAACTTATACTATTGAGTATAGTATGAGTTAATAATTTATACTATTACGTATAGTAAAAGTAATGCTTACGACTATAATAATAAGTTGTTAACTTGAAGTTGAGTTAACTTGAATTAAGTATTGAAAAATTGTACACCAAAATGGAAATACTTATGAAATAATGATAACAAATAACTTGCTTCGCCCACAATGCTCTAGAAATTACGAAACTGCAAATAGCAGAAAAATCGTACGTCAACTATCGCAATTACGTTAGATGAGTTCGAATGACAAAGTCACAAAGCTTTTGAACGAGATACAAAAAGGATTGGATGTAAGGAAGTGGAAGTGGGGGGCGGATGTTTCACGTAAATTTTCGGTATATGGAGGGAACGAGATGTGGAGTTTCATAGGGAGTTTCATAGAACGGAAGAGATCCGAGAGTAAAGTAAAGTGGGAAATTGGGGAAAGGCACATCAGCATCAGCAATAGTAAGCAAGAGCTCGAAGCCTCGAGGCCTCCGAGACCCCAACGCTACCGGGTCTGGAAGCCACGCGCCCGTGGCAACCCCTTTAATATAATATTTAATCTAGCTTTGAACGGGGCTTGCGGTTTATGCCTCTGCTGGCGGGTAACATAAAGCAAGAGGAGCGCACCTCACCTACTCCTGGCTTCTCACTGCTGATGCGCTCTTACTATCTACCTCGGTTTCTCTCTTTCTCTCTCTCTCTCTCTCTCTCTCTCTCTCTCTCTCTCTCTCACATACACACACTTTTGTGCTTCTGCGTTGCATTCTATATGTGCCAGGCTGCTTCACGGCCAAGACCGATATCACGGTATGCCCGGAATACGCTTCACAAAGTATACGGTATTTGAGAATCTCCGAGTAGGAATTGCAAATCGATGGAACAAGTCCGTAAGTGCAAAAGCTTAATTCACCCCACTGAGGAGTCCTGCGTGGGGTGAAAATGCACGGCAAAGCTCATGGAAATGTGAATTATGCCCTGGGAACATTAGAATTACGAAGTCACCGCCGACAAGCCCTTGATTTCACATGCAAGTACCTTCTACCCAACCCTACAAGCGGACGTTAAACAGGATCCGTTTTTTTTATGGACATACAGAGAGCTCCTTCCCTAACAAGGAACATTAGTTCGGTGTACTCCTTCGACTTTGTTGAAACTTTTTTATGTGGAAAAGTATCAAAAACTAAGAGACACGTATTTTTTTGTTGGGGAAAAACGTTTTTTAAGGGCGAAACGCACCCTCAAAAATCAGGTTGTTTTTCGTTTTTCGTCGACAACGTTTTAACGGTACGAGATATTAAAAAAATCGAATTGGAACAATGTTTATTTTTACGTGCACTATACATTGGAGATGAGAACGATAGCGTTATCTACGAAAAACGAAAAACACCCCTATTTTTGAGGGTGCGTTTCACCCCTTAAAAACGGTTTTCCGCTGATAAAAAAATGGGTGTCTTTTAGTTTTTGATACTCTTCCACATAAAAAAGTTTCAACAAAATCGAAGGAGCACACCAAAGTGATGTTCCTTGTGAGAGAAGCATTTTCACTAAAAATCGTCCAATGACGTAATCCAATTAACAAATTCATTGTACGCTGGAACTTTTCAAATCCAACCATCCCCATGTTTGTTCTCGCGAACTGCTCTCTTTATTTAAGCGATTTAAATATTGCAGTTGCCATGCCGCAGAAGTCAGAGACTTTTGACTAATTTTTTGTTGTTGTGATATTATAAGCCCTTACCATTTGCAGATAAGAATAATAGTACGCTGCCAGAGTTCAGAAACGTCATATTCCAGACATTTTCGAAAAGTCATAGCCCAGAAGTGTTTCAATCCCAAAATGTGAATGTAGGGAAAATTGCGGTTCCTTGACGGCTTGACAGATTTTTCTATCAACAGATGGCACCAGTAACATCTTCCGATTAGATGAAAAATGTAATTGGACAAATGTTCATAAATTTCAATGTCCAGGGTGTCATTTACAACGGTTTGAATTTGTTCACAACGTATTTATAATAACAGTATCAATATAACAATAGTATCGTGTTGCATTGACAAATAAGTTAAAAATTTAAAGAAAAACACCCTATATATTAAACTTTATGGAGACTTAGCAGCTAACATTTTTTGCCTTTAATTGGAAGATTTTATTGGTGTCAACTCTTGCCAGGAGCACCACTTGAGTGTGCGCCTTCGGTTTTGTTGAAAGTCATATATGTGATAAAGGATTGAAAACTATTGGACACGTATTTTTTTATCGTTAGAAAAACGGTTTTAAGGGGGTAAACCACCCCTCAAAGAAAGACGTGTCGTCTATAGTAGATTTTTCATTGCTTTACATTAGAAGATTTTTGTATTTTGTTTCACCCAGGTAGGTCACTCGTGGGCGAAACTGCCAAATCACCCCTCGACCCCCCTTTCTTTGAGGGGTGGTTTCCTCCCTTAAAATCGCTTTTCTGTCGATAAAAAAATTCACGGTTCTAACAGTTTTCAATGCTTTATCGCATACATAAGTTTCAACAAAATCGAAGGTGACACTCAAGTGATGTTTCTAGTTAACAGCAAAATCTATGTAGCCGTTAATGGGCCAAAACTTTTCCGTTGGTGACGTTTCGGGAATATAACATTTGTTGGGTTATGACTTTTAAAAAATGTGTCGTTTCTTGAGCATGTCGTTTCTGGATTCCGACAGTCCGCTTTGAAGATCCCGCGAAGTCCGGCAAGAATGGGTCGATCGAGAGCAAACCGACTATAACGCTCGGGAGGCAGTGAAAACGGGGCAATATTGAAGACCGAGTAGAGGCATAATCAGAGTTAGTACAAGAGAAAGCGAGGAAGAAAGAGAAAGGTGCAGGATTTAGGGTTACGCAGTGGCCTTCCGAGGGTTTCGTTTCCCCGCCACGAAGGCCCGTTGCGTTCGTTGAGGCGAACTTGGGTATTTGAGTTGGTCGTATAGAGAGCGACTCGCAATAGCAACCCTTTGATCTCGATTTTCCCTCGACCCCATATACCCCGTTCTTTTTCGTTTCCGTCTGCAGTCCGCTGCGATTGGTCTGCTTTCTGTCGATCTTTGTCATTTTTTTTTGTTCGCTTCGACTCAACGCTGACCCGTCATCGTGTCCAAGCCCATCGGCCAATCCGCACTTGGCACAAGGCTTCGCGTCTCTTTGCATCTTGTCTGCTCTTCCGCCACAAAAAAAAACACAACAGCGGTGGACCATCTCCGCAAAAAAAAATATACATTTTGAACTATAGATCGACGTTTCGAATCGCCCAATCCATTGCCGTGTGTTCTTTTTGATCGCATGACGATCTGTCAATACACGAGGATCACGAAGGGATAATGGAGACTTCGACTACACTGACCACTGCACGACCGAATCAAAGGAATCAACTGTTTTGTGGCTTTCGCTTCTTTGTCATGGAGACACAATTGTTTTTCTTTTGTGCTGGCTGAATATCGGTCATCAGCGAGTACGGTGAATTCTAGTTGGGCCGGAACTCGAAAAAGTTTCGTTGATAATCGAATCGTTGATCAGTATCGCGTATTAGAGAACATTGAACGACTTGTGTCCATTCCAGTGCTCCTCCAGCAAGTCATGAACAACCTGTATGGATCGTGCTCCTCTCCATCATTTTTTTTTGTTGACTGTCCAGACATGTCGCAGTTCGGACTCACTGCCGGGAATTCTTGGGGCTACGGGACAACCGCCGGATACGCCGGTTATCTTCCTGGCCCCCTTTCATCTTGCGCAGCACAGGCACCCTTTCCACCACCGCCACCACCTCCGCCGCCAACCGCACCCCCGCAATCCGCAGCCGCAGCGTCGCTCGCGACTTTCACTGGCACCGCGGCCATATCCACCCCCGCAGCACCGGACTCCACCGCTGGCTCGACCGTCGCTTCGACGACCACAGGAAGGACACCCCAACAGGATGTCTTTTCCGCAGTTTCTTCTCGTAAGAGATCAACGATATAATATATACATTCGATCGGACAATACAATCGCTGGTTATCCATTTGTATGACAAAACGATACTTATTGATACGTTAATCGAGGTGGAGTTGGTTTAAGGCATCACACCACGGTTTGTGCGCGGTACGAGGGTGTATTTTTCGTAATTATTCTCGAGCAAACGATAAATGGAATTTTGTTATTAATACTCATGGTCAATATGTACATATAGAAGACTGTATACAATTTTTTGTGCTCGAATATAAAGTATAGCCTGCGGTGTACGCCGCTTCCAAGAGGACACTCCGATGAAATTGATGCTCGGCGGTTGACGACGATTAAGCCATACGGTTCATTTGAAAAATAAAATAAAAATATATTTAGAAACTAGACATATACGTGTACAGCATCACGTAGGGGAATTTCGATGTCTAAAAAAATGGCGGACCAGCGAATTTTATTTGCGATATTCATGGAAAATTTTCATCGTTCTTTAAAAAAAAAAATAGGAGGCCCTTCATTAACGCTTAATAGTCACACTGGGTCCACGGGCCCAAACAAATTATTTTGATGCCGTACAACTTTTTTTTCCAATAAAACATACATTTTTTTGTATGCGTAAGCGTTTCATTCTTTCCTTCTAAATCGCACCTGCGTTGGATGAAATAAATATACTTTTTGAAAAGTTCACAGAAACCGCTATGTGTATTTCAAAGTACGTTGTTTCCAGATTATAAAACCATTTTTTATTTTTTTTGTCAATAAATACAAGAGTTACAGCAATTTTTTGTAAAAAAAAGTCACTTTTCACATTTTTTTTGCATATTTAAAATTTTATTTCTGATTTCTAATCAATATTCTTATATTAAACAAGGTTCAAATTATACCTCACTATTTTTTAAATATCGCTCAATGCATTATTCCATTATTTATAACAATTTAAAAACGCCTGGGTCCCATGGACCCAGTGTGACTACAATGTGATTCTAGCTGAGTGTGACTACTAAGGGTTAAAAAAATCCCTACGTGGTGCCATAGAGACTGGATTTTCAAACAGTTTGAGACTTGGCGCACGCAAATCGGATGAATAGTTTTCGTAATATGTTGTCAACCAGGTTGAAAAACGTAGTTTCGGGAAAAACGCGCTCAAAGCCGCACATCTGCCGCTCGGCGCGGTCGTGCGCTTCGAACGGTTTCACATAAAATGCTGTATCTTCGCCAATTTTACAAATTTCTTTTAAAAAATTGGTGACAGTATTCTCAACAAATGTATCTTTCAGAAAGTGAAAAAAATTGACAAAAAAAATGTTTTTACCGTGGTGTGGTGCCTTAATGGAAGTTTATCGTTTTTGGACGGTGCGATAAGTGCTCAATCATATTGTCCCTTATTCCAGTGGATTTACATAGACTAGTCCTACTTTATCACTGACTATCATCACTCACTGAACCATGTGCTATATTGACAAGACCTTGAACGAAGTTTAGCTGTAGTTACGCCATTACTGTTTCACCAAAACGTGACGAACCCTATAGCTCTTCTAGAATCTAGCTAGACTCCTGTCCGATCCGCACATCGTTGATTGAAATGTTGATAGCAAGAACGGTGTTTGATTTCTCGAAGATGTAGCACCACAATAAGAATAATTGAAAACTCTAGTACCGGCTGTTTTATAGCATTAATGATTGTCTGATACGACTGGTGGCAGATGATCAAAACACGCCATCTTTGGCTTCAATCAAATCCTTTTATTTCATTGATGTTGTGAACATTCGAAGCCGCGTTTTATCCAAATCAGACCGAAGCACGATCCATGTCCATAAATCAACGCAAATGATGGATTGGCGAATAGAGTTCGACTTACATTTTGATAACACATCGAGTCCGTTTGATTGGTTTGCGTTCGCGGTTAATTCCATAGATATTCAACTTTTGATGCTCGATAACTAATTGCTTTATTCTATAGGCGTTTAAATGTTGCAGCACAGCTGATTTTGTTAGCTCCTGGCCTATTTCTTGTGTGTTTTCTTGTTTATCGCCCACAGTGGTACCGGACACAACGACACCGGGTCAGTCCGATCCCCTCGATCCTTTGAGTAGTTTGATGTCCGGCGCGACGAGCCAGAGGTATCAAGAATACGTGTCACCGAGATCCCTCTCGACGGATTCAAACGCCACCGACAGTCCGGTACACGAGGAAGGATTCGGCAACAACTACAGCAATTACTTCCCAACGCCGAGTGTATTGCCGAGCATACTGTATTCTCAGATATACAGTAATCAGTTCCAGAACTCCGAGAGCCCAGAACAAACTGCAGTGGCGGAAAGTTGCAGCGTTAGACAGGAGGAGGTAAGGCCGGACAACAGTGTATGGCGACCTTATTGACTGCAGTCTACATCAATGGCGACTACCAAGCTCGAGGAGGACTATAACGAGAAATTTGGACATTTTCAACACGTAGTATGATACACGTGAAAATGGATTTTCGTTTTTGGATCCACGAACAATTCAGCTCCGAGAATTATCAAGCAGTGGCATTGGGTTGTGAAAACTCAGGCACCTTTTGAATCGGCCATGTCTGGGATTCGAATCCTTTGGCGCCATCACCCTTTCCCGCCCCTGTTGCAAAGTTCCGTGTCTTAGATCGTCCCGTTCCAAGGCTTCTTTCGTTCTCCAGAGTGTGGCGCTGTCAATGTCAAATTTACGGAGGACAACCCGAGTCGAAATTTTCAGTCTATTTTGATCCTGCGATTCACAGTGGTGGGAGATAAAGGTAGTGAGGTATAGCTTCGAACTTGATATAAAATGAACTCCAACTTGACGTCTAAAATGGGGACAAATTTCCCTGTTCGCCACTTCTAGGCCCTGAGTAGGATGTCGATATATCGTTCTTGAATGCCACACGTATACACGCCGTTATGCATCCACGATGACATACAAGGCATACACAGCCCGACTACTAAATGCATAGAATATTGCATGACTCCAAAATAAGTAAAAATACTCAATTGAGAGTTCTACCTCAATTATTTTTTAAAATTGTAATTCGCCATTCCCTGACCTCCTCAAATGATTTTTTTCGAAAAAATGGTAAATATTTACAAGTGGGGCTCCAGCTAGAAAAGGGGTTTAGAAATTTTGTACCGAGTCGATGTATTTCAGGGCACTTTGTTTATAATATTTAAGTCGGGGGAAGACAATTTCAACCCTTATTTCAACCCCCAAACGCTTTTCAACACTTTTTTAAAGGTATGGAGGAAATGGGTTTGGTCACATCAAGTGGGTCAAATGACATGGGTTTGGCCCAAACAAAGCCAAACAAAACCAAACAAATTAGAGTAAGCATACAGAAAACGTATTTCAAAAATCGAATGTTTACAGGAAGTACATTTTTTTCTTAATAAAATACACCTCCCCCATCATAAAAAAACATATTTTTATAGTGCAGAATGGCACCGAGCACGTGAAAAAAAAATTTGGCGCCGATTAGGGCTGAAGCCTCCCTTGTAAATATTTACCGAAAAAATTATTTCGCCTGCACATGGAATCGAACCTACAACCTACCTGCCTATCTTCTGCCTATACTGCAAAAGTTGATTTCGGTGATACTTTGAGCCTCATGGTAGGACTTCCAGCATTAAGTAGCCTCGCGTGAGGCTTTAATGGAGCCAAAGGCCTTCAAAATAGACTGAAAATTTCGACTCGGGAACAGCTTATTGGGACTGGTATCAGCTGTAGAACGTAACCCTGTGGAGGGCTTGGGCCCTGGACGTTATGAAGACACCGTCACGTGGACAACGAATTTACCGGGATCAGAGAAGTCCCGGTTAATCAAATAATCAAGAAACACAAGCTTTTTCGTTGCATTGAAGTCTTCAATGGAAGCACCCAAAATGGGGAGGGGTAGTCGATCCAACCGGCTTTACAGAAAAGCCTTAAGGAGAACATTTGATTTACGAAGTCCAGCCACATGTGTCGGGTGTGTGATTAAGTGACTAAAAATTTGAAACCGTGAATACTCTCGGACGATTGCGAAGAAAGTCGATCCGAGCTTTGGGCATTAAACGAGTACTGAAAAAAAATTCTGCGTTTACGGGACTTAGATCGAATGTGACTACACGAAGAAAGAGGGTTCGTCACACGACTCGTCCCAGTATTTATTGATCGATGAAACGAGAGGAACGAAAACGTGAGTGTATGTGTACCTGTGTACGGTCTGATAGATAGCTGTAATTATTTGTATCGACAAAATTATGGTGAGCCACGAATCTCACGATACCAGGAGACAGGGAAAAAATATCGATGAATGGGATATAAGCAGCACAAATAAGGATTAACAGTGGAAAATCTTCGACCGATTGGGCACTCTCGTCATCGTGTGACAAGTGAGCATGGAATGAATGACCAAATGATTTTGTGAATCACCCTGATAGTCCGATAATAATGCGCGAGAGAGTGTGATAAAAGGATAAGATAAAACAGTGAGAGTAACAGAGTAACGCCACTAGTCAGGACAATGTGAGAGACTGAAAGCTGAAATGCTAAAATAAAAAGATTATAATATTGTAGTTACAACACGGGCTCGAAGAGGAGGTTACGGTGAAGCTTCCAAACGTGAGATTTTTTCAAATAAAATGACGAGTTTTTGTTAATCTTCAGAAGCGTATTATATTTTGTTTACCCAGGACTGCATTTAATTTTCAGATCTAAAAGTTTAAGGAAACAATCATCTTCATTTATCAAGACATGACGTGGTATTAGTGGATCATTTTTTTAATGACACGATTCAAGAAATTAAAATCAAACCCTCAAAAATAGAGTCAGAATACCTCCATCGACATAAAACATTTTTCAATGCATTTTTTTATAAGGTACCAACTGTTGGGAATGGATCGAAAAAGTATTAATGAATTATCTGAACAATGATTATTTTAAGAAATGTAAAAATATTAAACGAAATATAACTTAAGGGACACCTGTGACGGGCCGAATAAAGGTCGCCTTTTCCAATTTTTTTTTTTTGCCTACGAGATTATTTATTTGGGATTTGGCAAAATGGTATGTTATTAAGCATAAATCGATCTTATTTCGTGTAAATTTCATTGAAAAATAATAACAATTAACCACGTCATTGAGGTATAATAGAGCCTCTGTCTAAAAAATGTCGTTCAACGGCCGGATCGATAAGTTGACAATGGTTGGTCGGAAAAATAAAAATAAAAAAGTTTTACAATCTATATAAATGTAGTTCTCGTTGTATGTAGCTATTTTCGAAAAAAATTACCAGATTCGCGGGTGTTCGAAGTGTAATTTTGACAAAACTTTTACTTGTATTCGGGGACGTAAAAAATACCACGTTTAAACGGAAAACGGCTACGTACGACGATAACTAATGCACTTACGGAAATTTTGATTTTTTTATCATTGAAAATCGCACAATTATAGCTAGAGTTATGATTCCGGCCAGGTCGACGAAAATCGTTTAAAAAAAATGCGATTGAAAGTTTTAGTATACATAAATCGTTGCGCTACCTGCTCTCACTAAATCGTCTGTACCTTGGTCAATTTCCAATATTTTAAGTTGATCATTTCTTTCACGTATTGTTAAATATGTATACTTTGAGGAAATGCCAAAATTTCGATGTTTTTTTTACTCGTCACAGTTGTTTTCATAATCTATCTCAATAACCAACATCTTTATAATATATTTTTGGCCAATTTTTTTGTCTTTCTCTAGCTATTGTTACTGAAATAACAGTATCAACCCTACGATAAATTCAAGGGTTGAAAAAGGTATTATTTGTATTGCCAAGCGAAATATTTCTCTGTAGTGTTTTAATGTCGAATTGAACAAGATATGCAATGAGTGAATGTCGGAATATTCTGAATAACCTCCTCTTGACGGCGACTGTAAATTATTGTAAATAGGTATCGACCATGTACGAGTCACACCAATCTCTGCACATTGGAGAGATCGAACGAGAGCGAATTATTCGCTCGACAAATTACGTTCATTTGTTTCATAGTATAATGGTGGGAAGCGTGTGGACGTTTTGCGTTTGTTTTGTGTATGCAATTACTAATTGAGCGAACAATCAATGCATATTTTTGTGCATATTAATGCAATTTTCATGACAGTAAGTTTTTACGTCGACGTCAAATAGGTATTTGTGTTGAAATCGTCGATCGAAGAATTTAAATCTGCCATCGCAATGGGGCAGTGACGCTGTGTTATTATTGCTACTATTATTATTTCTCTTGTTATTATTATTGTTCATTATTATTGCTGCTATTGATTATTATTAATCATAGTATTGATATTTGTGATTCCGGGGGACCGTGCAATATTTTTTGAGTTTTTGTTTCAACAGAGGACTATTTGCGTCTCCGTACACAAAGAGCCCTGCGAAAGAGGACGCATGTTTTTTATCGTATTTTCACCGTCCAGAGCATGAAAAACGTCGGGATAATTATTTTAAAAAAGAAGGAAAGAAGGAGTGAAGCAACCACTTTCGGTAAATAAAAGATGTATGTTATAGCCGGAATAAATGAAATTTGAAAAACAAAAATACATTCGTAAAACTGCTGATATTTTGATTTTCCGGCAACACACATATCCACCGAACTATTGTTATTGTAGTTTTTGACCGAATCGAAATAAAGTGTATTTAAAAATATTACGAAACTGTTCGGGAGTATTTTTCTTTACAACACTCATCCCAAATTACGAGCGTAAGGTACGTAGGATTAAGGGAGGTCACCACTGTGACTGGCTGAAAAAAGGTCGTTTTTTCCGAATCTTTTTTGTCTAATAAATTATTTAATTGCCATGTGGAGAAAAGGTATTTTATTAAGTACACGTTGAACTCATTTCATGTAAACTTTCTGAAAAAAAAACAAATTAACATCGTTTTTGAGGTATAATAGAGCCTGAATAACTTGACAATAGTTGGTCTGAAAAACAAAAATAAAAAAAGTTTTGCAATTTATATAAATGTGGTCCCCGTTGTACGTGGCCGTTTTTCGAAAAAAAAAATACGGAATCGCGAATTTAAAATCGAAAGTTAAATTTCGGCGAAATTTTTACTTATCTTCAGGGGCTTGAAAAATAGTACATTAAAAAAAAGGCTACGTACAATTATAGCGACCGGAAATATGAAAATTTCGGTTTTTTAAATTGAAAATCGGATAATTATAACTATAATCCTGAATCCTACCAGGTCAAGAAAAGTCGTTTCGAGAAAAACGCGATTGAAAGTTTTAGTATACGGAAATCGTTGCGCTACCTGCTCTCACGAAATCGCCTGCAACTTGGTCAATTTTCAATATTTCAACGTGATTTTTTTCATATTCTTGAATGTGTATACTTTGAGAAAATGCAAAAACTATTTTTTACCCATCACAGCGTCGTCCCGTCTAATTTGTTCAATAAATATACTGCACGCCTCTGACCATCTATTTCCAGACGTCCTCGTAAAGTTCCAACCGATTATAGCACAGAAATCAAAATCACGCATGAAGGAATTTCGGAGTAATCAGCGAGGAGCGGGCTGAGATCAAGTTCGCATCAGCCTTTTTGAAGGGTTCACAACAGGGCAACCGGAAGCACGTATACCTTGATCCTAATTGCCTTTCCATTCTCAGCCCCCGGCAGCTTCATCGTTGCCCTCTTCCAGGTCCTTTCTCGGCGTTCCGTGGTGTGGCTAGACAGTGGAAAAAGTCCTTAGGGACGACCCAAAGGACTTTGTCGGTGCGCCGGACCTACGGAAAACCCGTTGTCATGTGGAACCGACGAAACGAGAATAAACGCGTGCGCTTTTCCTCGGCCCACACTTTCCATTTATATGAATCTGTACAATGATATGTACACCTCATCCCATATAGCTTGCGGGTTTACCAGTGAAAGCTCCAAGCTTAAGTCTCGACCAGACGAGGTATACCAAGAGTGGCGAGAGCACAGGAGCCAAAATAACCAACTCTTGTGGGCTTTTGAACGTTCTAGAAAGATTTTGAACCCCGGTTTCCAGGACCCCTCACGCGGACGTCCATCGACGTTACACATACGAGTACCCATGAGATCTCATTGAAATGCCTCGTCCATTGGTCTGTGAAAGCATACACGCAACCCGTTTTTTTCTTTAACTATTCACAAACCTAATTTACCGTGTTTGTTTTAATTCGTTCTCACCTCTTGCCAATTACGGGCACTCTCCTTTTTTAGGGTTACGCAGCCACGAGAAACCTTTATAATTTCATCATGTCTGTCCTTCCATCTGCCACAGCTTCGTAGCTTTTACAGCTCACCACCTGCCGTGTTGAAATTTGACAAGGGGACACGCTTCCAATAGACGCGATTTCATGTGACGCCATATAATATTGTTCTTGATTTTCCGTACATGGTAAATGTCGATGTGAAAAAAGCCCTTTTACTTAATTATTGGTACTTTCGAGCAAAATCATCGCCGTTAAATAATTCGTGTCAGAAGAGTGAAAAGAAAAATTGTACATAATTTCATGTGACTCTATCTGCTGTATTTTCGAAAATATTCACCGATATTTCCCCATTGGCAAAGTCATTGAACTCACACGAAATATTGCAATTACACGCGTACCTGAACGCGTTTTTTCAATACTTTTCATCTGTATTTTTTTACTCGCATTCTCCGGGTGTTCATACTTCTAATCAGACTGACAGCTCCCTGCCGATTTCATTCGGTTCTTTGCTGTTCGCCATTGAGGGGTCTTCTCACTTTAGACGCTAAAAAGCCTATTTTTTATAAGTTTATATTATAGATATTGATATAAAAGTTGTTACACTTAATAAATACGCTTTCGAAATACATACAATTTTTTTTATTGTGTATTTATGAAACCCAAAGAAACTTTAAACGCGTTTTTCTCGAAACAACGTTTCCGACGGCTTGTTGATAAAATCTTCACAACTACTGAACCGAACCTTATGAAGTTTTAACCACATTTTCTTTACAACTGCAATTTTTTTCATTTTTAAATTTTTTTATAAATTTTAATATTTACTATTTTTGCCAAGAACGGTGAAAAAACACGTTTTTTAGTTTTTTTTTCGAAAAATGTCCGCCATTTTGTTATTTTTGCATATATCAAAAATCGTATGATATGCGCTATAGCCATTAACATTCTGAATCTAAAACCGTTTGATTAATTTTTTTCGGATGATCCATCTGCGAGATTTCATCAACAGCGCAGACCTACAATTTTTTAGGGCATTTTTTAACTACCATTTTTGTCTATAAATAGTGACTTGAATAAATACATTTTTTATTTTGATATATTTCGAAAGTGTATTTATTAAGTGTAACAACTTTTTATCTCAATATCTATAATATAAAACAATCAAAAAAATTCATGAAAATAGCCTTTTTTAGCGTCTAAAGTTAGAATACCCCTTAACGATGTTGTGAAAGATGAGATATAATTTTTTTCGTGTTCTAAATAAATGTTGAATCTTATAAAATTGGAACCAGCTTGGTTGATCCTCGAAGAAGATACACAAAGGTACCTCCTTTCACAGAAGAATCACACTTTGAAGACGTACTTTCAAAAAGTCACCATTCCCTTCTATTTGAAAAGGATTGAGCGTCGAGAAAGTTTCTCACAGTAAAATGTAGCTTTTTACATAAAATGTAGCTTTTACACCGGTGATTTCGAAGCATTCGACTTCGAACCCCGTCCCGATACTGAGCATTGGGTAAATTTTGAAGTCTTCAAAATGACCTGTAGATAAATGTAAGGGCATTTTATATAAATGTAATTTCAGGGTCCGTGCTACCCTCTAAATCAACGATTCGTTTAAAAACATTTCAAGAACCGTTTTCAACACTGTCAGACATGCTGATAGCCAACATTGTATAGATATAGGGGATTCGAAGTATTCTTTCTCCATTGGACACGCATGTACATATCACGCCCCGGGACACGATACACTCACACGGAGAGCACACGTGGACTATATCACAGACGAAAGATCCCCTACCGAAACGTATGGTGTGTAGTAGAATGGAGAACGATGAAGAGCTTGAGGAGGATGGGAATAAAGGGTTGGAAGAGAACGACGTCGATGAAGGGGGTTGAAGAAGAGGACACAGGAGAGGAGAGCAGGGTAGAGACAGAGGCACTGCGGCGAGACGGGGGATGGAGATCGTTACGTGCACCGGTCACTAGCAGCCCTATGGCTATCGGAGAATCGTTGGAACGACGACCATACCACCCCCGTACAGAATCACCCTTTGTGTCCAGCACCGCGGGCCGACCCCTCTCGATGGGAAATTACTTTTTGTCCGACAATCGTGGGACTGAATTTTGCGGAGTGAGGGGATCATTTCGGGTATTACAGAGTCCCAAATCGTTTTGTGGCAGCTTTCAACCCCGTGACCTCGCGCAGTAGTCAATTGGAACTTATCAAGCTTCCGTAATAGCGAGATGACTCGGTAATGGGCGTGCATTTTCCCTTTCTTTCTATTCTACCAAGTAATTGTTTTCTTTTCCGTAATTATATTTTCGCATGGCTATGAATTATCACAACCGTCGCGAAAAGATAAAAATCTCAACATTTCAAGATTGGAATGTCCATTATTTCAAGAAATGATCTGATCAAAAGAAGACACACGTCAAATTCTGACGTTGGGCATTTTGAGATCTGATTTATATCATGGATCATCATGGATTCATTCCACAACAACGCCTCACGCCATGCTGTACTTATTATTGAAATCTTTTGTTCTTTCCGGGAAACAACTTCTTGACATGACCGTCTTGGCACAATTGCCATAGCGACGCTGCAAAAAATCACAACGTCCCAAGATTGAAATGCCCATTATTTCTATCCATGACAATCAAGAGATGTTCCGCTCAAAAGGGGACACACGTCAAATGCTGACGTTACGCATTTTAAAAATATGATTGATGTCATGGATCATCGTGGATTCACTCTACGATAGCGTTTCACGCCATGCTGTATTTATTGTCAAAATCGTTCATTTTTTTCTGGAAAAAAAACTTCTTGACATCACCGTCTCGACATAATTACCATAGCGACGCTGCAAATAATCACATCCAAAGATTAATTGGAATGTCCATTATTTCTGTCAATGTGGATCAAGGAATAATGCGATCAAAAAAGACACACATCAAACGCTGACGTTGTTGTGAAATGCTGACGTTTGTGGAATGAATCTATGCATCATTAATAAATAATCTAGAATTGCGGAAGATTGCAGCTGTCGAGTTAGTTTCATTATTTTGTAGACCGATTGTTCAGATTAAATTGTACCCTTTGAGTGTATATTTGAAAAATCTATCATGGATCCTGGTTTTCATTTCCCATCACATCAAATAATTCTGAGGATCCAATCAGGTGAAAAATAAATGAAAATGTGACATGAAAACACGTTCGGTAAAGGAACAACGTGCCACACTATTGCTCAACTTGCCATAACTTTGGGTGAGTCAATTTTCTCGAAATTGAATCCATGTTGTAGGCATTGATTTAAAAGAATGGTGTCGAGTTTTTAGCAGCTCTATTTTTAAAAGAAAGTAAATTCGCGATGTCTTTGATTAATATAATGTGTAAAGACGGAACGATTGCTCCTGTCTTCTTTGTTGTACCGCAAATGTACCTAAAGATACCTAAAGATACCTCGTAAGAAAGCCTGACCTGAAGCCATTCTCATCAAGCCTGAAAAAAGGCACCTAAAGATACCTCGTAAAAAAGCCTGACCTGAAGCTATTCTCCTCAAGCCTGAAAAAAGGTACCTCAAACGTACCTGAAGATACCTCGCAAGAAATCCTGACCACACATTCGAACACATCATGAGAATACTGAAAACTTTGGAGAGACGAAGACGAATTTTCCGATCCATTATTCACCACAGACGAGCTGTGTAAGTCGCGTTTAAGGGGAGGTACCTGAGTAAACGGCGATAAAAATAGGTAAACTTCGGAAATTTTTATCCCAAAAACTAATGTTTCGATTGGATCCGGGTTTTTTTATTGGAAAATATGTACATTGAGGTATATTTAGGAATTTTTTAAAATAAATTCGTTGACTGAAAGCAATTCAAACGCGATTATCTCGAAACATAGTTTTCAAAGTCGGTGACAGATGTATCTCGAAAACGGCTTGTCCGATTTTGTCCAAATTTGGATACAATATTCTTCGATAGTTTTTCTCGTTTGCCACGTAGGGATTTTTCATTTGATTGAACCATTGCTTTTTCATGCAATGTGTATGCAATCCAAAATCGTCGAAAATTGCGAACGAAAAACGAATGTTAAATTAAAACGGTCGCAATTCCGTCAAAAATGAAAATTTCAAAAAAGTCCTACGTGGCGAATGAGAAAAACTATCGAAGAATATTGCATCAAAATTCATACAAAATCGGACAAGCCGTTTTCGAGATACATCTGGCACCGACCTTGAAAACTATGTTTCGAGATAATCGCGTTTGAATGGCTTCCAATCAATGAATATATTTTAAAAAATTCCTAAACATACCTCAATGTACAAATTTTCCAATAAAAAAACCCGGATTGAATCGAAACTTTGGTTTTTGAGATAAAAATTCCCGAAGTTTACCTGTTTTGCTCGCCGTTTACTCAGGTACCTTCCCTGAAGCAAAAGTAGAATCAATTTGTCAATTCCTAAAGTCCGGCATTACCTACGGATCATTGATACGGGTACAAAGTAGTGACGATGACAAGCAAGCAAGTGTGCAAACTGGAATTGACTCGTTGCAAAAAACGATTTAAAACGACCAATTGAGATGACCCCAAGGTATGCACCCAAAGAGAAGAGGGAAAGATGCAAAAAAGATTACGTGCATACATTGTGAGAAATCTAAACCTTTGCAAGCAAGTTTCCTCGTTGATGTCTGACCGTGAATTATGATTCAAAATAATGAGGCAGCAACGTTCGGGTTGGAATTTGTGAGTTCCTCTTTCATTAGCGAGTTTCAAACCTTTCTGGAGATTCGAAGTTGAGGGCAGTAAGAAGAGGTTCGCGAGGAAAATTGTGAATGGAGCAGTGTTCGACGCAAAGAAAAGCCTTCCGACTGCGAATCTTCGTTGGGCTTGCTACCCGAAATGAGCGAGACTTGACGAAGTGGGCCCTCGGGGGGCATCCCAGTACCGTCGAGTCTTTGATTACCAAGATCTTCATCTACATGCTAAACATTCGCTCCCGTATACCCCGGCAGAAAACAGAGATGCAGATTGTACGAGCAACGCAAGATAAAGTGGGAGAGGAAGATATCGCGAGACAGCGCGAATGCGTTAAGTTGGCAAAGGTGAACATAGAAGGAGCTTGAAGCTTCGCTTCCTTGCGCGACCCTTCTACCAACGAATCTTGAATACTCGTGTTACTTACGTATGTATCTAGATCTACGGTCCACATCAACCCATTTACTCCTCCTATCCTGGACCAGGGAGGAACGCCCGGAAGGGGCTGCTTACAAGAAATGGAACACTTCGCATACTGGATACACTCAACTTCCTACAGACTACACAAATGTCTTCTCTACCCTCAAAACGGCTCACGTGGCTGATTCTCCGTCCTTTACCTCCTGAAACTCCGGCCCATTCTCGTTCTCGATTTTCCTCTTGAATGTACATATTCCTCTCGACGCACATGTATATCCTGTGTTTGCCCAGATTAAATCAACCGAGTACGATGCACCCCCTTTGTTCTTCCACATTCTCCGTATTCTGCTCGACGACGCAATTCCTGACGAAAAAATCGTCTAACCACTTCGATGTCGTGTATATGGGTGCAAAACATCAAATCTCCAGCACAGCTCTTTGATGAGGGTAGTAGCTCTTCTCGATAGAATTTAACATTTTACGGTGTAGACTTTTGCGATATCTTGGTTTTCCTAAATGATGATTGAGTCTAACAAGGAATACCACTTGATTGTCCGCTTTCGATTTTGTTGAAACTCATTTATGTGATATGGCATTGGAAACTATTGGACACGTATTTTTTTTGCGCGGTGGAAAAACGGTTTCAAGGGGGGAACCACCCCTCAGAGAAAGGGGTGTCGAGGGGTGGTTTTTCAGTGTCACCCACAAACAGTCCAGCGATCTGAATGAAACACACTAAAATTCTTCTAATGTGAAGGGATGGAAAATCCTCTGTAGAAGTAATGGAAAAAAATTAAATTATGGGACGACACGACTTTCGTTGAGGGGTGGTTTCTTCCCTTAAGGCGGGGGTCTGAATTAGACGGTCCAAAAAAGCGTTTTATCGGGAATTTTTTTGGAAAATAAAAAAATAAATGAGTCCAGTAAACATTGAGGTATCTTTTCATGTATATTTGAAATGTATAAGAAAATTGTTTCAACGTGAAACAATAAATGACTGCAGATTTATCAGCCTATTCCATGTGCGTCTTGCACTCCCCAAACGGCGGGAAATATGCAGCTCGTAATTCTTGACTAAAATTTAAAAAAACCAATAAAATGTTCAATTGTCATTTATTTTTCTTCTGGGTGAATTAAGAAAAAGCTGAAAAAATCAGGATGTTACAACTTTTATCAGGTTTGAAAAAAAATGTAAAAAACACTTTAACGTGCTATAAAAATTATTCGAAGAGACTTTTTCAACGACTTTTTTAATTCACTTAGACGAGATTTTCATACCGAAGAAAACAGAACTTTGGTTTGATTCGAAGGTTGTTCAGTTTTTTGCTATCACGCCCGCCAATTTGGAAAAATCGTGTAAATGAAAACTGGAGGAAACGCGTTTCAAAGTTTTCAATAGGAGGAAATATCTCCTCTGTAACTTCGTAAATATATTCTCGAATAATTTGTCTATCGATTTAAGCAATTTAAAAAAAAACGACTTTTCGCACCTTCTAATTCAGGGTCCTGCCTTAAAACCGTTTTGCCGCCAAGAAAAAAAAACGTGTCTAATAGTTTTCAATGCGCTATTACATAAATAAGTTTCAACAAAATCAAAAGCGGACACTTAAGTGATGTTCCTTGTCAGCGGAAGTGTGTATGAGGATGATAAGTGGAAGAAAATATAGTGGACAGAAAAACGTATTCGCACCCAGCGCTAGGGGTGATACCTAGTTGCAACAGATGAAAACAGCTCATTTTTGGCATTTTTGCTTCTTGATGAAAATTTCTTTATGAAAAGTCTTGATGAAAAATTCTACAAAAATGAGGAATTAAAAAACAAATTATCTGAAAAACACTCTCTAATTGTTTAGTATGAAAACATTTAATAATCGAATTACAGCCAATGTCCGGAAAGCCCTTTTCGAAAACGACATGTGCAGTGAGCAAAACCATTCCTGAACCAGGTTGTCTAATATAAAAAAATCAAACGGATTTCGATAGTGTATTGGTTTATCCTGACTAATCGACGGAATCTCCGAAATATTAAATTAAGAAAATGGCGCGTGCTCAAATTGAGAGGCTTCATTTTTGCGAAAAAATAGGCATTTTTCGTTCATCAAAAGGAAAGTCAATCGGAAAAAAAATCCTTCGATCAATTACTATATTTTTATATCTAGGAAAAATGCAAAAAAGCATTTCAAATTTCGAAAATCTTTCGATGTTCACCTGATTTCCTTGAAATTTTCAATAAACGTTTATGAGATGATATATTGTCAAAATATATTGATTTCGAAAACACGGATTTTTCGACTTTTACAACTAGGCATAACCCCTTAATGACCGAACTATCAGAAAAAAAAACATTTTTTTCGAATTATTTAATACAATATTTATTTTATTTTAAATATGAATACTGCATGTTAATAATAATATATAAATAACAGATGTGGTCTGGGGCTTTTTTTGTCATTTTTTGATCACCTTGCCTTAGCAGCGCTACCCTTGGCTGTAGTGGCGTCTTTGTGCAAGCAGGTAAGTCGCAGCTTCTTATTCCTTTACGAATCGCAAGACTGGCGGCGCCACTTCTTTAAGATACGCGCAGAAATCTTATAAATATTTTCCTCCGTTACCGACTCGCGGCGTACGAAGCTCGGGCGGGGCGGACTTTTCCGAGGGAAGTGAGCAAGCTTTTACTGCACTATTTATCGATCTCCCCGACGTTTTTACTTGCATCAGAAAACGAACAGGGATCTGCGTGTATATCGTGCATTTTATAAACACGGCGGAATCCTAGTCTTGTGGTTCACAAACCGATTTTATCTTAATCAGTTCTGAAACATTTTTTACCAATTAAAAAAAAACACATTCATTTTTTATCATCTATCAGTTATTTTTCTTTGGGTTTTTAAAATTTGTACCGTGACTTATTCCTGTCAACGAATTTTCAATTGACTTTTCATTCGCCCCTATCGCGGAAAATCGGACAAAATGTTTGAAAAATACTCGTAACAACTTTTTTTCTTACCCGTCATCCTCCTAAGGATTTTTACCGACACAAGCTTGTCGTTTAGGTCTCTCGTGATACGTTACCCACCACGGCAACTCGGGGGATGAAACCCGCGTTTCTTAGGGCTGCTGCGAAAGAGGGTCACAGGAAAGTTTCCTTTCGCACTTTCTTAAAGACGATTTTGTCGTCTTGGCCGACGGAGGGCGGCACCAGTATGGTCTCTTAAGAAAAAGCAATGGCTAAGAAAAGAATCTTCACGATACGATCTTTGCTAAGGTATGTAATATATATTTATTTGGATCCCATCAAGCCATGGATTGAAAAAAAATCATTGATTCAAAAATGCGCATTTCGAAAAAAAAAAACGGGCCATACTTTTTCCACAATCCGAAATGTACGTCCAAAATTTTCGAGATTATTATCATGTATCGTATAAAATCATTCTATTTACTAAAAATCCGGATCAAGACATTGAGTTCTTATTTTTTTCCACTAATTCGTTCATTTTTTAATTAACAAGCAATATTTAGCGTGATTTTTTATGGTGCGTAAATTCTAAATTTATTGGTACACTTTTGATACTTACAAAAATTGAGTTCTATTTTTCTCCACTGATCCGTTCATTGTTTTAATTAAGGCGTTACCCCCACTTGTAGCGCAAAAAAAGGCCTTTTTCATGAATTTTTTTAAAGAAAACTACAAAACTTTTTTAATCGATCAATATACCATCTTAAAGAACACATCTTGAAGAACTTTCAGTAATTTTTTTATTGAAAAATATTACATTGTTTAGTGGCAAATAGCCGTCAATGAAATAATGTTTTTATATACACGGTTTGCGGTGACCAACATTGCGGCGAAGTGGATCATCTGAAAAAAAAGCGGATGGATTTAGTCAAATATAAGTATAAACTAGTCTTTAATCGAAGGATTTTAAAAAATATTCGTTTTTCACAAAATGGCGAACAGTCAAAGTTAATGGTTGGATTTTAACGAAAAAAAACGGCCGTTTTTTGACTATAAAACGGCCATTTTTTTCGAAAAAAAAAAATCGAACGATTAAAGACTACATTTTTATGTATTAAATAAGCCTGCAAAATTTCAAGAAGATCGGTTCATTAGTGTTCGAGTAATCTTGGTCACCGACTTCAGAAATGCAATTTTGAGAAAAACGCGTTTAAAGTTTCAATTTCAGTTTACACGAAGAAAATATTTTTTTTTGTAAACTTACGTAGAGTCATCTATTCCGGGCCCATACAGAAGTATGGGCCCGGATACTTATACTTCAAAAAAATGCAATAACAAAAATAGATTTTTTCAAAATCGCAAGTGGGGGTAACCCCTTAACAAGCAATATTTCGCGTGATCTAAGATTTGCAAACGTAGATGTGGATGTAGGTATATCAATGTGTGTAGGCGGCAAAGATATTTTGCACATATTTTATCTGTGTAGTGTAGAATATCCACACCACTGGCTATTTTAAGGACGGTCTTCTTACTTAAGGGATTACCTTCATGAAAGGTAGAACTCTCATTTTTTATCATAAGAATGACAAAGTCACATCTCAAAGGAGTCGGATGCTCGATGAGCGTAGTCAAAGTTCGTTCGGAATAAGGAAAAGAGTCAAACGTCGAGACTTCTATATCGGCGGGTAAAAAAGTCCATAGTCCAAGCGTTGACGACTGCATATAAGGTGACAGAAAAAATATTCCTGAAAAATGTGCCTCCTAAAATCGCGTACGAGTCAGATTTTTCTTTAAATAGTGTTTTGGGAAGCAGTACCTAAAATATTTTGGGAGCCAGAAATTTCATATGGATGATTCTTTAACCATTGCACTCAATTCTGTTATTGTAATACTGGTCATAGATTTGTTCTATTTATTTATTTTTGATATACTACACTTTCAGTTGAATTGAATAAAATTTAACGATTATGAATCAGATTTCCTACAAATAAAAATATACCAATTGATAGGTCAAAAGTGTCATGTCTCCCTTGAAATCGCCACCCTTTTTCGAAAAATTGATGGATAAAAAATCCATCATGATAGATATTAAATTCATGTACTTCAGTCCATCAGGATTTTTTTATTTGATTTCGAGCTTGCGAGGTCGATCTCTCCGATTTCGATTAAATTTGACATGCTTGCAGAATGGGTAAAAACAGCCAACACGTATTTTTTTATATTTGCGGAACCCGATTTTTAAGAGTTGCAACGCACCCTCGAAAGTTGGGGTTTTTTTCGTCGGTGACGTTTTAACGGTACGAGATATGAAAAAAATTCAAATTGCAACAATGTTAATTTTTTCGTGTACTATACATTGGAGATGAGAACGATAGCGTTATCGATGAAAAACAATAAACACCCCTAGTTTGGAAGGTGCGTTTCACCCCTTAAAAATCAGGTTCCGCAGATATCGAAACAATACGTGTGGCCTATTTTTACTCATTCTACAAGCATGCCAAATTTAATCGAAATTGGAGAGATCGACGTCGCAACCTTTCCTTGTGTATCTGAATAATTACTACCTTTTTTCGAAAAATGTATGGCTCAAAAAACAATAATGATAGGTACTAAATGCATGTATTCCAGTCAGTCACGAATTTTTTATTTGTTTTCTTCTAGACAACGCTTTGTAAAATGTTCAGAACAATTAATCCTTCTTTCTTTAGAAACAGATTTTTCCAATTTACCTCACACTCCTAACCTAAGAATTGTAATCTTTGTTCTCGTCAGATAATTCTCTAAGGGGCTATACCAGTGTGAACGCTGAAAATCTGGGTGATTTTCGGGATTTTTTGGAAGAAAAGTACTCAATTAAATGTTTCGGAAAATTAAGAATATATTTGGCTATATTTGACCTTTATTACATAATTTTGTCATAGCAGAATTTGAGATCCAAGCGACTTATGCGCTGCCTTCGGAGCCGCCAAAAAAAAGTTTCTCCACTGCTGATATGATTCCGGCCGATTGTGTAGCTGAAACCGAAAAAGGAAAAAATGTCGTTAAACTGGAAGGTATTTCCTGTACAATGACGTAGGATTTTCGACATATATCAAAATCTAACAAAATGGCGTAGTTATGAAAAAAAAGTCTGTTTTCTTGCATATAAAATGGTCGTTTTTTTCATTGCCAAATCGTCAATTTTCATCCAATCAAAGATATCCTACGTCATTGTAGAGTAAATATATTCAAGAGTACTCAGTTCAAATGTCAAGTCAATCGAATAATTGCTCTTTGAGTTACAATGTCGGCAAATTTGAAAAATCTCATTTCGAGAAAAACGCGTTTGAAGATTTAACTATCGATCGAACATTCGGGGCGTATCAGAGATACGGCCTTGGAATTTTTACAGGATATTCTTGAAAGTACAAACTGTCGAAAAAGACAAACAATCGATTTTTTTAAAGTGTCACACTGGTATAGCCCCTTAAAGCTCTTATCCATAAACAAAATTACAGGTCGTTTTATTAGTAAAACTGAAATGGCAGCGGTTGTCCGCACATCATGATGCGTCCCACTGATGGTCTCGTTAGTCAAACTGCGAACCAATCGTAGCCGTACTCTGTGACGAGTCTAATTGGTGTTCGCTGCAAATTATTATAATAATTTATACAGAAAATGTAACACTTCGCTGTTTATTTTGTTTTTATGCCACAAGGAATTATGGTGCATGCGAGATTTATTTGTTGGCGAAAATTGTCAATTTTGAAAACGTTGGCGACCACTAAATATTAATCGGCCGGCTAGAGCTTTCGCGAGGTTAATTTTCAAACTACAAAGCGTAAAATTCATGAGTGAGAAGTGGACGAAAAAGAAATCGATTTTTCAATGAAAATTTCAATTTTGGGGAGTCGACCTCTAAATATGTTTTGACCGCTCGTAGCTTCGACGACAATTTCGTTTTTTTCGTTAAAAGAGATAATCGGATGGTGAGAAAAAGGAAAAAAATAGAGCTCGAATTCATGCCACCCTAATGTACATGTACATACATACATACTCACATACACAAATACCCACAGTACCGAACAAAAGTTTTCGATCACTCTGTACAATTGTAAAATTATATTAGAATAATGTAATTTATTTTACAGAGCTATATAGTATATTTTCAAAATGATAAAATAAAATGAATTAGATTATTTTAACATAATTTTGCAATCATCCAAAGTGACCGAAAATTTCATTTAAAAAATACACAAAAGTGGGTTTCATTTATTCGTGCATTCGTGAACTATTGTGTCATTAAAATATCGAAATTCGCGACTATCCACTTGTTTTCCGATCGAAGGAGCTGCGCGAGTATTCGATTGCAGGATATGGTCTTTCATGCGGTAAATTCAGCGAGAAAGCGTTGGCCCAGGTAACCTAACCTGCAACAAGAAAGAAAGTGGTATTGAGGGAGAGGGAAAGGTGAGGTGAGAGACCAGAATGAGATCTCGACGTATCTTGGCCGGGTCTCGCTGGTAGCTAGGCAACCCTCATCCCCTCTCTAACGTTTCGGTGTACAGTCTCCTCAAGTATATCCCAGGCACCCTGGCCGGTAGGGCATATATAGACTGAGAGCCCAGCAACACGCCAAGACCTTACCTAACCTCACCTTGGCTCACTTGGTCCTCAGATCTACACTGCGCATCGCCACCTTTTCCTCCTCAACTTCGACCGCCGGCGAGCCTCTTTCAAAAACGCTTCGCAGGCGCATCTCGCGTGGGGCTAGGGCTCCTAGCGGGAACCCAGCGACGCCGCAGCTCGGCCACATTGACCCACCTTCGAGGCCACCTTTGCGGGAGTCTCGGTCGCACTTGTACTCTCCGTTGAAACGAGAGAGCCACCCTAAAACCTCTCTTACTTCAGAGCGTTATGTACTTTACACCTGGACGGTCACCAACCCTTCGAACATCTTCTCCTAGATGATTGATCGCCATGCAGCGACCAAAGATCGGGCTTGGTCCTTCCACTTGTCGTGTTTAGTCGTTAACTCAATTGAATTAGGATACTGCCGGGGTTGCAGAACATTATTGTTGCTTTCTCTTATCGGCTAGTATTCGAGTCAGCATGAAGCTCCATCAAGGACACAGACGTAGTTTGATTTCCACCTAGAAGGTACATCCATATTGCGTGATTTTTCGGACACTTCACTTGTCTGATTTGCCACTTTGCTTGTATGATGTGCATTTTTGCAGGGCCATCAGAGCAGCAGAGCCGTCAAAGCAGCAGGGCCTTCGAAGCAGCAGGTCCATCAAAGCTTCAGGGAGAAAAACAGACAACATGCTTCGTTGTTTGTTTTTTGATCATCATATGATTGTGATATGATTACTCTGTATATAATCAAATGATCATTAGATTTTTCTTTCCATCTCACCATCGAGAAACATCCAGAGCTTTCTGCCAATCCAACCTAGGTACAAGTGTTTCTCTACATCATGTCTGGCTCCTTGTTGAAGGGCAAAGAGTTACACCCTTAGCTTATCCAGTTTTCTATGCGCCGATAGCTCTTTGGAATTCATCAAACGTTCATTGTTCCTCGCATAGCCTTGTCCAATTTTTAGGCTAGGATCAATTCAATCAGGTCTTCCGTTGATCTCCAATCAGCCCCCGATAGATTGGTATCCGGTGACAGCTTCGAAGCGATATAAAAATAAGAAATACGAATATGTAGGCCCAACAACAGCCGATGATCCGCACCATTTTGTTTTTGCGGTCGCTGAATGTGCGTGTTGCATGACCAGAAGTGTACGGAGGGTACGTTCTGCGCATCGTCTTGCGGTTGGTTTGCGGTCTGGGGGTGGCTAGGCCTGATCATTGGCCGCCAGGGGTATCGAGGGAGGTTTTTGGGGGTGTGGTGGCACCTTGCGGTTTGCGGGCTGATCTGACGCCAAGACCACGAGGGTGTGGACCTCTTATCGAGCTACCATTGGTTCCAGGGGTGCACGAAGTCGAAAAGTTGGCACATATATTTTTTTACGTAAACTCATTTTCGGATATCCTTCACATGTCCTTCAAATTACATCGATCGAAAGTAACTTCCGTTGCTTTATTCTTTCTTGAAAGCTTCGCGGTAATTTCTTCGTCCCACATTCATGGCCAATTTTAGCACTGTAATCCTTGGCGCAAGAAAAAATCCAACCCTGGAATCCAGCTCGAAAGAAATGCTGAAACTTCAGTGATTGATTCAGGTTTTAGCAATTCATGTCCTGTTGAATTGCATATCAGTGACCTGCGAAAAATAATACGCGAAGCAGAAATTTGCAAAGAAAATGAAAAAAATACTTGCACAAACGTATTTTTCGTCGCACCAATAATATTTTTAGTTGTATAAAAAAAAAGATTTTTAGTTGTATTATATAGTTATGATAATAGAGAACTATTGAAAAATTGTCAAAATAAACAACTTGATTTTCTGTGTATGGAGGAACACCAGCTTTTTTAAATTCTGCACGATTGTTTCTTTTTGTTCGTTTAAACGCTCCAATGCATTATTATTACAGAAAATGGCCATTTTCCAACTATTTTACTAATACGACGATAATAATATTTGGTATCGTTTAAAATTCAAACAATAACCATTTTTCTGAACATATTCGATGTAAACCATGGAAAACGGAAAAAAATGTATTTCGGAATATTGAAATGCATATCAAATAAAAATGTTGCCTTGGAATGTATTTATGCATTCTTAGATAATGGCAAATACAAATAAAATCATAAAGTTGCAAAGAGAAATAATTAGGAAAACGGGTCACGAAATTAGTGCTAATCAGGATTATTATGACGGTAAAAAATACAGCAAACATAGCATAGCTAAGTGCCTGCACAAATTCTTTTTTTCGCAACATTTCGACTCCGTTTATCAAATGAAATTGGATGACATTTATAATAATTGGGAAAAGTTTGTTCTCCCTGCGTGTTAATAGAAAATTTTCAATATTTTGTAGCATGACTTTCGTAAAAATTGATTCTATTTTTCATAGATTAGGATAGGCGTGAAGTTTGAAAGATTTTTCGACAGCTCATGTTCGGAGTGTATCTATGTGTGTATTCCGTGAAGTAAAAAAAATAATAACGATGTATCAAGGAGCCTGAAATAATAGTACAAAAAATAATAATATGGACAAAGAAAAAAGTATTCCGTGAATAGTAATGCAACAACGAATTATATTATGACACATCATGTTTTATTTTGTTTGATCGATGCAAGATACATTTGAACCCAATCGCAGTCGCGATCAAGTTTTCACGATTATTTTTTTAAAGAAAAGATTTCCTTATTATTTTTGAGACTCAGGGTATGTTTTATTACTACTTTTGGCTGCCACATGGTATTTTTTTCTAATTTTGATAATCTTTGAAAATGGCGGAGGTATGGCACGGTCTTCTAAACTGCATTTTTTAAACTGGCGTGACGTATAGCTCAAGAACTAATCGACCGATTCTCATGAAATTTGGTGTAAATCTTTCTAACCTGATTTTCTAAAACACGACCCTATTTTTTCTGAAATTAAGGGAAAAAAGTATTTTTTATTGCAAAAAGTTGCCGTTTTTTTCGGAAATATCAATATTTTTGTTTCAAAGCGTAAAATTGAATGGATTTCCAACATTTCTCACATTTTCTTGGTTCATATTCTGCCAATCAGTGTTCATAAAAGAAAAATGTTCGTTGGTTTTTTTTTCAAATTAATCCCGCTGACGCTACGTGTCACACCATCTGACAACATCGGCCGCAACCCGTTTAGAAGACCGTGCCGTATCTCCGCCGTTTTTAGAGATTAATAAAAATTTAAAAAATATCATGTAACCGCCTAAAGTAGTAATAAAGCATGCTTTTAGTCTAAAAAATGGTGAAGAAATCTTGCCTTTAAAAAAATTATGAAAACCAGCAATTCTTTCGGCGAAATGGTATCTCCCTCATTGAGGGGTCTTCTCACTTTAGCACTAAAAAAGACTATTTTTCATGAATTTTGTTGATAGGTTTATATTATAGATATTGATATAAAAGTTGTTACAATTAATAAATACACTTTTTAAATACATTCCAAATTTTTATTTATTTATTTAAATCACTATTTCTAGACGAAAATGGTAGTTAAAAAATGTCCTAAAAAAATGGTATGTCTGTGCTGTTGATAAAATCTCGGAGATGGATCATTCGAAACAAAATAATCAAACGGTTTTAGATTCAGTACGTTAATGGCTATAGCGCGTATCATACGATTTCTGTCATATGCGAAAATATCTAAATGGCGGACATTTTTCGAAAAAACAAATAAAACCTTGTTTTTTCACCTTCTTTGGCAAAAAATAGTAAATATGAAAATTTAAAAAATCCTCGATATGCGCTATAGCTATAGTTGTAAAGAATATGTGGTTAAAATTCCATAAGGATCGGTTCAGTAGTTTCGAAGATTTGATCAACAAGCCGTCGAAAAACGTTGTTTCGAGAAAAACGCGTCTAAAGTTTGTTTAAGTTACACAAACACTTTTAAAAATTTTTTTAATGTATTTCGAAAGTGTATTTATTAAGTGTAACAACTTTCATATCAATATATATAATATAAACCTATCAAAAAAATCATGAATATAGCCTTTGTAGCATCCAAAGTGAGAAGACCCCTTAAGTAATGTCCAGTGTGCATATAAATGTGATAACCGCACGAAGTTGACGCGCGGTCAGTGTGTGGCTTCAGTGATCTCTGATGGCGAGCCGGCCTCGGCCAATGCTTGGATAGTGGGCGACCAATCAACCGTGCACCGGTTGTTCCCCCGACTACTAAGCAGTTTTACTGAGTTTCACCATTCGAGCTCAGTAAAAATGTAGACACCTGCATCGGCATAGGTTTACTGCAGTTTCCCTGTGCCTCCGTGCAAATACCACGCATCAGTGCGTTGTAGGAAATAATGTGCGCAACACGCTGGAGGGGTCTCCCAAGAACTGGAAACCGTGAAGTGACAAGTGACGGTCGAAGTGAAAAAAAAGGAAAGAATTGTCATTTTATCATTTTTTCCCGTTACCCAAACCACGCACACGAACTGATATTATCTCTGAACACCATTTTCACCTACCAAACACCCCAAGCACCCTAACGTCCCGAAAAAGAAGTGATTTTTTTTCATAAAGCTACTAGTTTTCCATTGACGATGGCAAAGTGTAAAAAGTGCGAGAAAAAATAAATATCAGCATGAAAGTGGAGTGAAATGAGGTTGGATAAACCCCAGCGAGGGTGAACGTTCCACGCGCCATTTAATTACGCATCCCTACCGAAACGCCCTCGCTCCCTTTCATTAAGGCAATAATTTTAATAATTTTTATCTTTCCGTATAATCTGGCTAATTAAAATTATGCTTTGATCGTGCTAGGGCTACCTCTTAAGCTACGAGCCGAATGGCTCTGCTCTCCCTTTCTCACTTTCTTTCTGGATCCTCCGTTTCGCACGCCTACTCTCTTTCTCACTTTTGAGGGGATAATACCGCACCGCCATCACTGCGACGGGCTTCTTGATTTACGCGGGCGTCGGGTACTATAGTGGCATGAGTGAGTGGTATTTCTCATCTAGAACGACCCCCGCCGCGAATTTACAATCAGTGGAAAAGCGGCGAAGCGAGAACGAAGTACAATGAGGTACTAATTTCTAGGGCTCGTTGTGCGATTGTAACCCTTAATGGGGCCCTATAGTTTTATGAATCATAGGAAAGTTTAAAAACGTGCACGCATAAATTCGCGGTAATTTTCGCCAAGTTTTTCATCTGCGTTGTTAGCAATGAAAGCGAGAATTGAATGGTTCGAACTTTTCGTGTAAATACAGAACGGTGCACTCGAAACTTTCTTTCGTACACTTCCCCTCTAAAGTGCAACATTTCTTACTAATAATTATGATTATTTACTGATCGTTACTCAATTTAAAAATTCCACAGGTAACCCAGAATTGATGAAGGGCTTGTCGCAAGCTGATCTTTTTGACTGAACTAAATCCACATGCACCCCATTCGCGATTACAAGAATTACTTTGAAGCCATATTTTTAGTGAATACTCTGAACATTTTTAGTGATTTTTTGCAGTGATGCTCCGAATTTTTAGTGAATACCTACTCTGAAGTCATCTTTTTTAGTGAAGCTCTGAATTTTTAGCTAATACTTAAGAATTTAAGGCAGTATTGTTTTCCAGAGTGCTGTTTTGAAAGTGATTCTTAGAATGGAATGACCAAAAAAATAACTAAAAAATTAATTAACATGTTTATTGATCCTTCACGGATATGGAAAAACTTTTTTTTTTAATGTTATAGTATAATTTTGTACGTTTGTTTACAACGGTGCGCGGAAAACGTGCCCAATTGGTGATCAGTGTTGCGAACGTTGTATGGAACTAAAAAAAACCAAACATATTCTTAATCTAAGAGAATCTTGTAATTTTTGGTACCAGATTTAGCAATTAAAAAATGTACAAAATGACAGAATGCTTAACTTTAATTATAATCTTTCCCCATTTTGCTACCATTCTACGAGTTACATATTTTTTTAAATCAGTTCGACTCAATTCTGCTACCAACGTTGAGAAAAGGTCTACTAAAGGTGTATGCCAAATCTGAGCCCATTTGAAAAGTATAGTTTCGAGAAAAACGTTTTCGAAGTTACTGCGTCTCGACCGCGCTTCCGGAGCGTACTCCTTACGATTTCTATAACTCGGCTAACTTCATGAGTATCATTGAACGATTTTCCCAGGCATATTCAGAAAGGTCTGTAGAATAATAAAAGAAAAACAAAATTTCTGTCAAATTTCTAGACAACCTTAAGCCTTAAGCACATGTTAAACATGTAATTTCATTTATTGCCGGTGATATATATCGACAACTAAAACGACGATAATGGACAAGCGGTCGATATGAGACTTCGACTACCTTCAATGTTGAGCAGCGTTAACCCGTGCCAATAATTGGATAGATGACCGCTTAGCCACACAGTTTTACCGAGTTTACGATGATCATACAATTGAAGATTAATAAAAGCCGCCTTCATCGACAAGATTGTTCTCAGTTTCCCTGTGCCCCTGTGCCTTCGATACGAATGAACGCAAAGATTTGAAAACAATATATTTATCAGCGACTACCTGAAAACGTATTGGAGTGCCGATAGAAGTTTAGTCAAAGCCGCCTGTATCGACTCTGTCCGCAGTTTCCCCGTGCCCCCGTGCCTTCCATATGACAGAACGTAAAAATTTGAAAACAATGTTTATCAGCAACCACCTAAAACAAGTATTGGAGTGCCGATAGTAGTTTGGTAAAATTAGCCTGTATCGACTTTGTCCGCAGTTTCCCCGTGCCCCTGTGCCTTCCATTCGAATAAACGTAAAAAAAATGAAAAAAATATATATTTATCAGCAACTACCTAAAAAAAGTATTGGAGTACTGATAGCAGTTTACTGAAAGCCGCCTTTGTCGACTTTGTCCGCAGTTTCCCCGTGCCCTCGTGTCTTCCATACGGCTGAACGTAAGAAAATGAAAAAAAAAATGATCAGCAACTTCCTTAAAAAAAATTGTTGGAGTATCGATAGTGGTTTGGTAAAAACTGCCTGTGTCGATTTTGTCCGCAGTTTCCCCGTGCCCTGTGCCTTGCATAGAAATGAACGTAACAAATTAAAAAAAAATATATTTGTCAGCAAAAATCTTTAAAAAAGTGGACTAAAACTGCTTGTATGGACTTTGTCCGCAATTTCCCCGTGCCCCCGTGTCTTCCATACGGCTGAACGTAAAAAAATAAAAAAATATATAATTATCATCAACTACCTATAAAAAGTGTTGGAGTACCTCGCAATCATCGTCTCATGGAACGAGAGCTGAAGAGCTTAAAGAGAGGTGCTTTCTTCGAAAGCATATTCGGATATCTGTGAAGCAAGCTTTATTTGAAATTGCATCCGGTTACTCGAAATTACAAGCATCCATTGACGGACGGATAAAGCACTGTTGAAAAGTTTACGCTCTCATCTCGGTCGCTTCTGGTGCATCGTCTAAGGATCCTTCGCTATCTTTTCGCCGACTACTGCTGCCAGGGCGTAGCAAAAGAGCTGAAATCTCAGCATTGGAATGAGTGGTGATTTCGAGGATGAAGGAGCAGCGAAGGGCGGGGATGAAAGGGAGGGCGGGAGGTTAGCTCCATCGGAGTTTCGGTTGCCGGATCTCTGACTTATGTCAGGAATCCGGGAAATTTGCTTTCTCCTTTGCTCAATGCGCCTTCGCTTTGGTTACTCGCTCTTCCTTCTCGCTCGCCTGAAACCTCACTTTTTCCTATGGCACACCAAGTTCTCGTATTCAAATGTTGATGAAATTGACCGGACCGGCTTTGATCTGGCCTCCTCAAATATTCCCCAAGAGATTGAAGTGAACATCTGAGACGAGCGAAATAAAACGAGCACCATTGAGGAATGGGAGGAATGGGGGGAGAGAGGGCCGGCAGTTACAAATATTATCTCATCAGGAGGATAACATATGAGAGTGTATTTAGCCCCGAGTACCAGAGAATCCGATTTCTAGATTTACATTTTTACACATTTTCATCGACTAATCGATTTTCTTTATTGAAAGGTAGACCGACTGAATAATATACATTTACAACGATCAAAAATCGTTTTCTTTTTTTTCGTTAAACGATAGAACTATATGTGTAGAATATTTTCCCAAAGTTTCAAAGCGTTACCCCCACTTGTAGCGCAAAAAAGGCCTTTTTCTTGAATTTTTTTAAAGAAAACTACAAAACTTTTTTAATCGATCAATATACCATCTTAAAGAACACATCTTGAAGAACTTTCAGTAATTTTTTTATTGAAAAATATTACATTGTTTAGTGGCAAATGGCCGTCAATGAAATAATGTTTTTATATACACGGTTTGCGGTGACCAACATTGCGGCGAAGTGGATCATCTGAGAAAAAAAATGCGGATGGATTTAGTCAAATATAAGTATAAACTAGTCTTTAATCGAAGGATTTTAAAAAATATTCATTTTTCACAAAATGGCGGACAGTCAAAGTTAATGGTTTGATTTTAACGAAAAAAAAACGGCCGTTTTTTGCCTATAAAACGGCCATTTTTTTCGAAAAAAAAAAAATCGAACGATTAAAGACTACATTTTTATGTATTAAATACGCCTGCAAAATTTCAAGAACATCGGTTCATTAGTGTTCGAGTAATCTTGGTCACCGACTTCAGACATGCCATTTTGAGAAAAACGCGTTTAAAGTTTCAATTTCAGTTTACACGAAGAAAATATTTTTTTTTGTAAACTTACATAGAGTCATCTATTCCGGGCATCAGAAAAAAACTGCACTTCAAAAAAATGCAATAAAAAAATCGATTTTTTCCAAATCGCAAGTGGGGGTAACCCCTTAAAGCGTAATTCGAAAAACTTCAAATATTACAGCCCGTCAACGCTGTGCCGCACCGCTCGGATTCGGAGCGGGCGTGAATTTCAAACGGATTTTTCTCAAAACTGAATTATCGAAATTGGCGTGGAGGATCACTCAAAAACTATTGAGCCGATTGAGTTGACACTTGGTAGAAATGTTCATAATATTGGTACCTTCAACTTGACGGGAATTGTTTTTGAAAAATGGGCAAAAAAAGTACTTTTTTAATCCCCATTTTACAGAAATGTTGCGTGGAATGTTGATTTTTGTTGTAAATGCGTGCCTTTTTCTTAAATTTGCATTTTCTTCTTTTTAATTACCGTCACATAGAAACTATACGTGTTCGCCCTGAAAAAATGTTTGAACTTTTTTGCAAATCAAAGTCTACGGGAAGCTAGACTGCACGCCGATTCGCAACTCCCTTGGCGACCTTGCTGTAACACTCTGCCACAGCGCCACCATTTTGATGATGAATTAATTTAAAAAAATTGTTTTGTATATGTAAATATAGTATTAAAGTATACCTCAAGTTTGATCATTGTAGAATAATTATTTCTTACTTAAAAAAATCCCTCAATGTTGCCTATTTTTTTCCTGTCTAAATGTATATCTCGCCTTAACCACTGGCAGTGCAAAAGGACTCGCTGCGTTGCATAGATTCATTTTTTTTCTTCAGAAGAGTCGAGTGTTTTAACGATGAATGTTAAAACATACTGATTGTTTTTTTCAACAGTTTAGGCTACTGCGATGACTCAGGACTTAGGGTTGTTTATAGGAATTAATTTTAAAAGGATAAGTAGGTGGATTGAAAAAACGTTTGCACATTCATTTTTACATTAACAAAGTTGTGTAACAAATTTCATTTTAAAATATTGATGATTGAGGAAGTTATAAACAATCGTACTTGCTTTGGCCACCCGGTTGATTTGAAATAAAAGATACGACTTTTTTTATTGAAATAGATCATATTGGCTAAGACTTTAGGAAGCTTTTTTGTTCTCGTGTTTGAATGGTTAAAAAAATGAGATTTTTTGCGATCTTTCGAGGAAAAATCACATGGTTATTGTTAAAAACTAATGAAAAAAAAAACGATAAGAAGAAAAACGTCGGTGAAGACTAAACTGCTATTGCGCTGAATCAGTGTACCAAATGTCAAGTCAGTCCGGATTTTAGATGTTGAGAAATCGTGTACACCGTTTTGAGAAACATAAATTTGGAAAAAAAACACGTTTACCGTTTTATTAGCAGGTCAATCGTTGTAATTATAGGTTTGCCTGCAATCTGCGATTCCTGCACCGTATGTTGGACCTTCCTCTTCAATTTGAGTTGCCTCAAGCGACGAACGGTTTTTTGAAATTTTGCCAGGAACCTTATAATCCCTTAACTCAGATACGTCCAGTACAAGTTCATATTCGAAGCTTATGAAAGCTTCGACTACATTCGAAAACCCACTAAATCTTCGAAAAAAATGTAAATTTCGAAAAACCGAAATTTAGCACATTTTTAAAAAGTCAAGAATGCAGCTGGATTTTTTATTATCGGCCGGTGGAGTATATGTGTCAGAAATGTCAACTACAGCGGAATTCACGATTTTTCCTTAAAACACTACTAAATTATCTCCATCTTTATATTTTTTCGCCGGAAAGGGATGTAGCAGATCTTGTGAAAACTTTGAAGTTCTGTTGGACGCAAGACTCAAAGCTTTGAGCCCCCATGAAATAAAACATTGCCAAATAAAACGGATAAATATCAATCACACCTGGTTTATCCTTTTGCCTGCACCCTGGAAGGAAACATTCGTACATCCCTACACGCGTATATGAAAGGGGGTTTCATTTTTTACCACTCGCGAGAGTGTTAGAGTGAGGCAAGGACGATCCGCACTTCCCCAAAAACATTCAATATTAAAAATGCCCATCCAAAGTACGTCGATTCCAAAATATAAATAAGAGAAAAAAGAAAAGAGCTCAACACGGAAGAGCCTAACAGGGAAAATTCCGACTCGTATCTGTTGTACAGGGTAGAGCCACCAAAAAGTGGGCACTAACAAAGAGTACGCAGTGCTTTCAATTGTCTTATTTTTTTCTTGTGTTGGCAACACCACCTAACCTGTCAGTGGCATACAGTACCGTGCAAAAGTTTCGGACCACCCTATTTTTCGTGGATATTGCATAGAAAAACGATGGTACGGGAAATACAAACGAATGATGACACTTATAATTGGCGTCGAGAAGCTTGATATTAAAAAAAATGTGGTATAAACAGTAATATCACTTTTCAACAATTAATTATCCAACAGTTTTTATTTAATAACTGTGCAAAAGTATTGGGCCATATACTATTGCGTATGAAAACAAAAAACAAAACATTATAAAAATAACAAAACATGGTTTAGTTTTCTTCAATTAATTTCGAGATGCGATCTTGTGGCATCTTTTCCCACTCATATTGCAAATGATCCCATAATTCTTTCTTTCTTTCTTTTTTTCTTTCTATTTCTCGAGATTGTTACTTAAGATTTATATTTAAAATAATGTTCCTAAATGACCAAAGCTTAAGGGGTTACCCCCACTTGCGATTTTGAAAAAATCGATTTTTTTTATTGCATTTTTTTAAGTATAAGTATCCGGGCCCATACTTCTGTATGGGCCCTGAATAGATGACTCTATGTAAGTTTACAAAAAAAATATTTTCTTCGTGTAAACTGAAATTGAAACTTTAAACGCGTTTTTCTCAAAATGGCATTTCTGAAGTCGGTGACCAAGATTACTCGAACACTAATGAACCGATCTTCTTGAAATTTTGCAGGCTTATTTAATACATAAAAATGTAGTCTTTAATCGTTCGATTTTTTTTTCGAAAAAAATGGCCGTTTTATAGCCAAAAAACGGCAGTTTTTTTCGTTAAAATCGAACCATTAACTTTGACTGTCCGCCATTTTTTGAAAAATTAATATTTTTTAAAATCCTTCGATTAAAGACTAGTTTATACTTATATTTGACTAACTCCATCCGCATTTTTTTTTCAGATGATCCACTTCGCCGCAATGTTGGTCACCGCAAACCGTGTATATAAAAACATTATTTCATTGACGGAAATTTGCCACTAAACAATGTAATATTTTTCAATAAAAAAATTACTGAAAGTTCTTCAAGATGTGTTCTTTAAGATGTTATATTGATCGATTAAAAAAGTTTTGTAGTTTTCTTTTAAAAAATGCATGAAAAAGTGGGGGTTACGCCTTAATTTAAGTACGAAGTACAAAGTGTATCGTCAAAATTGATTTTTCTAGAAATGAAAGTTTATGAAGTACTCTTTGGTGGCTTTAGCCAATCGAAAACGGCAAGAGCATCCCTTTAGCATCGTTTTATACTTTACTTAATGCTTCACTCCTCTCCTGCCCATATTCGCCATTCGCGAATGATTCATTTGTTGCGCTAGCATCTTACTCGCGAGGTTTACCATTCGCGATTTACATTTTCCAAGTACACTTGACGTTTCGAATCTCACTGGCGAATAGACCCGATCGTTTCTCAGCGTGAGATTTAAATCAAGCAGTCCTAGTCGAGACACGTGAATTTCGAGAACTTTCACCTCGGAGTCGAACAACGTATTTCGGTGCCCAATTTGCATTTGAAATGCTCAACGAATTGTAATGAAACCGTTTAAAGCCTGCGTTTTAGCATAAGCTTTGTTTTGTAGGAATGAAATTGTTCGAAGTGAACTTTCGTGTTTTACTTGGCGAGTAGAATGCTTTGAGCCGCTTACGTACAAGCCTGAAGAAATTTCTGTTTTTTTTTTTCAAAAAGTCTTTGAGGAAACGAATAATAGTTTTGAGGTTGGCTTACGAAGAGAATTATTACAAAAGTCGCATTTTGCAATAACTCTCCGAGAAAACGAGGTATGTTTTATAAATATTATTACAATAATGTTTATAAATAACTATTTATTTAAAAATGATTATTTTAAAACAAGGAATATTTTATAAATATTATCTTAATCATATTTGTAAATAACTGTTTATCCTAAAATAACTATTTTAAAACAGGAAATATCTTATAAATATTATTTTAATAATATTTATAAAACATTTCCTGTTTTCCACGAAAAAAAATCATTACAAGTGGCATTTTGCAATAAATCTTCGAGAAAACAAGGAGTATTTTATGAATAATATTAAAATAATATTTCAAATGTTCCTTGTTTTTTCGAAGATTTTTTGCCAAAATGCGACGTTTGTCATTATTTTTCTCGTAAGCAATCTCTTAAATTATTATTCGTGTTCTCGAAATATCGATAAGTTATTTCAGACATAACTATATGTTACTGCTAATATGAAAAATGTATGAATCGATATTAGTAGACGTCCGATCTGTCCACGGCTTCGGCGATCTCTACCGAACGAGAAACCGTTCTACTGATTTTCCGAAAGTAACGTAGCTGGAAATCAGTGAACAAATGACCACTTGCACGGCACAGGTTTTCCACAGTTTCCCCGTGCCCTCGTGCAAATACGATACAGTAGTGCTTTAAAAAAGAGTGACTGTGACCAACACTTTGTCTCCAAGGAACTGGAAATTGGGGATTGGCAAATAAAGCATAAAAGTTAAAGGGACCGTAAAAGCCGCAAAGGAATACAAAGGAACAGAGGGAGAAAAAACAAAATATCAATTATGTACATCAATGAAAATCCCCAGAAAAAAAGGTATGGGAATACTTTCATTGCCCCCTGTATATCCCGGACAGGTGAAGAGTTACCTATTAAAAATAGGGGATGTTTGAAAGTTTCATTTTTTATCATGCTGATTTGCCAATAAATGTAGAAAGGCAAGGTAATCATTCGTCGTCACACGGGATCGAATTGGCCCAGCGATTAACTGGTAAAAGCGTGTCTTTCCTTTCTGCAAATTGACTTCGTAGCAATTTTTCAAGCATGGTGCTACTTGATTTTTAGATAATGGCTTTTGGTATATTTTGATCAATGTATATTAATGGACAGTTATAGCTGGCATCAAGTCGGTCGGTTTTATATTCCCTTAAGGCGGGAACCTGAATTAGAAGGCCCGAAAAATCGTTTTTTTTATGCTTAAATCAATAGATAAACTATCTAAAAATATATTTACAAAGTTACAGAGGCCAATTGTAAATATTTTCGAAGATACAAAACCAAAAGCAGAGAAGCGATTAATATTTGATATTGATATTTCCTCCTATTAAAAAATTTGAAGCGCGTCTTCTCCAATTTTCTTTTTCACCATTTTTCTAAATTGGCGGGCGTGATAGCAAAAAAACTAAACGTCCTATTGAATCAAACCAAAATTTATTTTCTTCAGTATGACAATCTCTGCTAAGTGAATTAAAAAAGTCGTTGAAAAAGTATTTATTAAAATTTTATAGCACGTTAAAGTGTTGTTTTTAAACACATTTTTTTTCAAACCTGAGAAAAGTTGTAGTTTCACGATTTTTTCAGCTTTTTCTCAATTCACCCACAAGAAAATTATATGACAGTTGAAAATTTTATTGGTTTATTTGGTTCAGTCAAGAATTACGAGCTGCATCTTTCCCGCCGATTGGGGACTGCAATAGCAAGATGCACCGGGAATAAGCTGATAAATCTGCAGTCATTTATCGTTTGATGTTGAACATTTTTTCTTGTACATTTCAAATATACATGAAAAGATACCTCAATGTTTACTAGGCTCACTTGTTTTCTTCCCTCTTAAAAAAATTCCCGAAAATCGCTTCATTTGGACCTTCTAATCCAGGCTCCCGCCTCAAGGTATAAAACTGTGCCGTGTCAACTTGACGTCGCATTACGAGCGCGGATGTTTTGGAATCTGTGACGACGTGAGATCAAGAAATTTGAAAGCCGTATCGACATTCGAGTGTAAACGCGGAGTAAATAAACTTCTACTTAAGTTGTGCCAACTTTTAAATTACACTTAAGCGGCGCCAATTAATACCAATGTTGCGTTTAAGATTCCAAAGTGGCAGTATGGGAGATAATATTCGTACAACTTGTAACGAATCAAAAGTACCTTTCTATTGCCAAAGCTTCTATCTTTCTTCAGCATATAAGCCAACGACAAATCCTCCACCCTCCTTTGCCTTTCTCTCCCAACCTCTCACCCTCCCTCCCTCTCCGTACCTCTATTTTCCTCCCCCTTGGTATCGAGATCCTTGAACTGAATTTGATATCCGTAAATCTCCGTACCGGTTGCGATAAATCAAAACTACACCGCCTGGCGGTGCCCGATTTCTCGCGTTGCAAAACCATGGAATCAACGTCGATCCATTGCCATGAGAAAGAGAGAGAGAGAGAGAGAGAGAGAGAGAGAGATCGCTGTGGCGGAGACGCAAACGAGGGAAAAAGTCACCCTTGGATTCCGTCTTGGCCCCTCACGCGGCACCGTCTGCAACATCCGCTCGACATCATCCAGCTTCAAAAATTGATTCCCACCCTCTTCATACCGCGCTCAATGTAATTCCCCTCCCTGTCCGACCCAATTGAACCCCCCCCCCCCGCCCCTAAAGTTTCTCATCACTTGCCGTTCATATTTCCTGCCTCCGAAAGAATATTATATCTTGAGGGGAAGACCAGAACCGTCAAACCCAAACCACCGTCGCGTAAGGAGTCGGTAAGTGAGGGTCGAGATCCTCGGAACTTCGTTTTTGGACAGTCTTTTGTTTCTTGACAAACGATCGCGGAACTTTCAGCCATTGGGACGTGGCATTATTTTGATTTTGTTTTTTTTTTGCAGTAACTAACTACTTTGCAGTAGTATTAAGTTTGTTCATCCTGCTGAATGTTTTATTCGAGCGAACAAAATTTTTACGAGCTGTCCAAAATTGGACGCACATATTTTCCGCATTTCGCAATAAGAAGAACCATCCAAAGGATTGAACGCACTAACATATCCTCGCATGCGTATGGAACTTTTCGCAGCTTATTTCGTTGGACAAATAGCCGCAAGCTGGTCTTTTCGAGAATGTCTGACGCTCGGAATTCTTGGAATCATCCGTGCCCTTAATTAAAAATCCAACAAGCCTGGGGTATGCCCAGCGAGAAGCTCCAGAATACGTCCAGGCAGTGTTTTGTAAAGCGTCCAATCGTCCCTCCCACTACCCTTCAAGCAGCGTTAAGGGTGGCAGTGGCTCGGTCCTACATCGACGCAAACCACATTCTTTCGTTTAATTCCCGCGAATTTATAACCACGCTAGAGTGTTCCCGGTGGTTGGTACCGCTGCTGGTTCCACACCCCATCCCCTTGAGTAACCTACCCCTCTACAATACTTTTCAGCCAAGTCCTTTCCTCCCCTCTTCGTCGTGGACCTTTCTCATTCAATGGCGCAAAATATACGCGTGTATACGGAACTTCCGAATGTACACAAATAGGACGTACACGGACGTCCGGGGGTGTACAACCCAAACAAACACAAAAGTATTGCCTCTGGGTAATTGGATTCGCAGAGAGACGCACCCATCTGCATCCTCTCGAGTCCCGGCTAATCTTCTAAAACGTTGTTTTTTTGTCCTTTTTTATTTAATTCTCGAGTTAATTCTTGTTATACGAAAATTGAGGGAAAAATGTCACTTTCGCGCTTTGAAATTAAATGACAGATAATGATTTCTGCGACGAGGGCAACAAATTTAAAAATCTAGAGCTACTTGAGTTCACAGATGGTCAATTGATGTATCTTCGATTATATTCGGTTACACTGTAAACCGGAAAACATCATGAATAGAATAACCTAGCAACGTTAAGGCGTAAGGCCACTGTAGAAATTAAAAAAAATCGATAATTTCCTGCTCGAGCAGGACGTTAATTTGGAAGGCCAATTGTATGGTGCAGGCATCGCTGACTGTAGGTACGAGGGTGGGGTGAAAAGTTTCCGGCCTGACCAAGAAAAACGATATTTAAAATTTTTTTTTGCTTTATTTTTCAACATAATCTCCATCAACACTGATACATTTCTCATAACTCTCGCATCCCAAAAAACAGTAGCCATAACCTTGTTTGCCGATAAAATTGTTTTTGCCTTCTTTGGGGTTGGTTCCCCTTTTCCAACCCACTGTTTTGACTGTTCTTTACTTTCAGGAGTGTAGTGGTGGACTCATGGCTCATCAACAGTTATGAATCGACGCAAAAATTCGTTTGGATTACGTCTATACAGCGCAAATTGTCGGTAGCGTCGAGCGTTAGCAAACGCTCGATTGGTCGAGCGTTAGCAAACGCGGCACCCACCTTGCAGACAGCTTTTCCATGTTCAAATGGTTGTGCAAAATATTTCGCACACGTTCAGCTGACATCCTACAGGTCTCAGCTATCTCATGAACTTTCAACCTGCGGTCTTCCAACACTATTTTATGGATTTTTTCAGTCATCTCTGAAGTTGTGACTTCAACGGGCCGTCCTGAGCGAAGCTCGTCAGAGGTGCTCACACGACCAATTTTAAATTCAGAAACCCACTGATTAATAGTTGAATATGATGGGAAGGAGTCTCCTAGTGCTGAATCCATCTCTTCTTTTATTTGTTTTGGTGTAAAACCTTTCAAATGGAAGTATTTGATGACAGCACGTTTTTCCAATTTTTCCATTTTTACGAAAACTGTACATACAAGCTCGGTAGGAATGGTACTGTAGGACGCCGCTCCAAAACTAGACCTAGTGGCACCATCTCTTGGTCAGGCCGGAAACTTTTCACCCCACCCTCGTATATAAAATTTATCAATGATTTTTCCGTACCGAAAACTTTAAACGCGTTTTTCTCGAAACTACATTTTTCGAGTCGGCCGGACTCATAACTCGAACAAATCTTGACCGATTGTCTTGAAATTTTAACTGTATATTCACAATTACATTCTCCATAGAAATACGTAGGATTTTCTCGACAGATTACATAGTTTTTTATTTATAAACAATTTTCGGACGATTTTTTTTAGAACTTTCAACTTTTATTTCAAAAACGCGCTGTTTTTGCAAAAATCGATATATCAAAAAATCCTACGTACTTCTGTAGCTATTCACATGTATAATCGACAAAAAAATATATCATTCACTGTAAATTAAAAATTGCAGGTGCCGTTGGTCCGGCCATGAAAAAAGGTTTCGTCGAAGAAAAGCTGAACAACCGCCATTTTGCTGTACATTACTTTGAAAAAAATAGTTTATGCAGTTTATGATATGTACAATAATGGACCTTTTTCAGAATTTTGATTTATTCCATTGTCCATCGCTAAAAAAAATTCTCAAAATATACTTATTTTTTTCCCCGCTACAGTGGCACCCCTTAAAACTTCGCGTGGCTACATTGAAACCCGCTGCTGGGCTGCATACCGAATTGCCAAGCTTGCTAGATGGAAATTCTTTCCACATACTGAAAGAATTAGATGAACAGCTTAATATTGACAAATCAACAGGGCCCTGACGTTTGCATGCCTTGGGGAAGATACAGAAATTTAAAAAAAAAATGCCACACATGAGCTGAGTAAGTTACGAATAAATTACGTACCACCATTTCTTTGCTTGCGGGGCACAGAAAAAGAGTTTCTTGCAACGGTAATTGGGGATGAAACATGGATTTATTTCGACAAGCCTAACCGTACAAAATCATCGAGGCATCCTGGCCAACTATCAACGTCGACACCAAACCGGAAATTCCATGATCGCAGAGCCATTCTGTGTATCTGGTGGGATATAAAAGGGGTAGTGCTTGATGAGCTCTTGGAGCCCCAGGAAACGGTCACTGCTGAACACTTTGAACAGCAGTTGGAGCGTTTAAGGGGCCAGTCCACTTTGGAGCCACGAAAAAAGACTATTTTCGCGATGTTTTTTTGAGGATTTTATAAAAGATATGAATATAAAAGTTGTTGGGCTTGATAAATAAAGTCTTGAAATACATTTGAAAAAAAATTAATTCATTTTTATTCATTTTTAAGTACTAAAACTATAGTTTAACATAACGCCTAAAAAATAGGTGGGCTAGATAGCTCCATCACAACTCGGCAACAGCTTGTCTGAAACAAAAAAATCAAAGTCCATTAGATTCAGTATGACACCAGCTACAAAACGACCCTCGGATATAAACTTTTATCCAAAATTTAAAAAATGGCAGATGAAAAACGAAAAAAGTTGCGAAAAACGCGTTTCTTTCGCAGTTTTTCGCAAAAAAAGAGTAAAAATAAACATTTTAAAACCATCGAGGGTCATCTTGTTGCGAATCATGTTTACAATATGTAGTTCAAATTTCAAGAGAATCGGTTTATTAGTCTTAGAGATACGATGGAGCTAGATTTTGAAAACGTTGTTTCGAGAAAAACGCGTTTGAAGTTTATACTATGAAAACTCTTACCTAAACTCAATCGGCAATTCCTGCACCGTACAAAATCCCTTCTGATTGCTCATCATCGTCCATTTCTTCAAGTCTTGCTTGCTTTCGATTCTTAGAATTTTTCAAAGTGGACTGGCCCCTTGGATAATAATTTAATTTTGAAAAAGACCGTCAGTAGCAGCAACTCGCCGGACGATGATTCTGCTGGACAACAACGCTCGGTCCAGCGTTGCATTGGTGGTGAAAAGAACTCTGATGGAACTGGAATGGAAGGGCCTCCCTCATCCAGCGTATTCCCTGGACCTTGCTCCAAGTGATTATCACTTGTTCCGTCTGATCCACACGCCTTAGAAGACGCACGTCCGTAATAATGAGCAAGTCCAAAGATGGATAGATGAGTGGATGACGTCAGAAGACAAAGCCTTTTTTTAACGTGGTATTCGGCTTTTGCCAGAGAGATGGGGAAAAATTAGTATCATCGTATGGAAAATACTTTACTCAATGCAAACCACCAAGTTTTTACAAAGTAATTTTTATTTAAGGGGTTACCCCCACTTGCGATTTTGAAAAAATCGATTTTTTTATTGCATTTTTTTGAAGTATAAGTATCCGGGCCTATACTTCTGTATGGGCCCGGAATAGATGACTCTATGTAAGTTTACAAAAAAAAATATTTTCTTCGTGTAACTGAAATTGAAACTTTTAACGCGTTTTTCTCAAAATGGCATTTCTGAAGTCGGTGACCAAGATTACTCGAACACTAATGAACGGATCTTCTTGAAATTTTGCAGGCTTATTTAATACATAAAAATGTAGTCTTTAATCGTTCGATTTTTTTTTCGAAAAAAATGGCCGTTTTATAGCCAAAAAACGGCCGTTTTTTCCGTTAAAATCGAACCATTAACTTTGACTGTCCGCCATTTTGTGAAAAATGAATATTTTTTAAAATCCTTCGATTAAAGACTAGTTTATACTTATATTTGACTAAATCCATCCGCATTTTTTTTCAGATGATCCACTTCGCCGCAATGTTGGTCACCGCAAACCGCGTATATAAAAACATTATGTCATTGACGGCCATTTGCCACTAAACAATGTAATATTTTTCATTAAAAAAATTACTGAAAGTTCTTCAAGATGTGTTCTTTAAGATGGTATATTGATCGATTAAAATTTTTTTGTAGTTTTCTTTAAAAAAATTCATGAAAAAGGCCTTTTTTGCGCTACATGTGGTGTAGGGAATAATTTTATAACGGTTATAATGGTGCTGCCAAATCCAAGCTGCGAAACGAAGGCGTGACAAATCTACGACCAACATCTGTCACTCCTTCATGTAACGTCTTCGATTTAACAGCATCGTTAAAACTGTTATAATATTATTTACAATACCACATAAGGACGGTCGAGCAACTTACCGATGAACTTTAAGATTATTGATTTTTTTAGACGTATATAAATCGAGTAAATAAATCTTCAAATAAAAAATACAAAAAAATAACTTCTAAATAAAAGTTCAACTCCGAAGTTTGCGTAAGTCTCACGGTAACGGTTTCGAAGAAAAAAATTAAAATCCAGACAATTTAGCACATTTTTGTATGAAAACTCGCGAATTGAGCGATCATTTTATTGTGAACGATTGCAGTTGATAAATCAGTAAAAGATATTAAGGCGTTGGGTTGACGTAAGAATTTCAAAATTCTCGTTCGTCGCTTGAGGCAACTGAAATTGAAGAGGAAGGTCCAACATATGGTGCAGGAATCGCATATTGAAGGTAAACTTATGATTACAAAGATAGAACTGCTGGTAAAAATGTTAACGCGTTTTTTCTCTAAACTATGTTTCTCAAAACGGTGTACACGATTTATCGACATCTGATGAACGAATTGACTTGGAATTTAGTACAATCATTCAGTGTAATAGTCGTTTAGTCTTGACCGACGTTTTTCTTCTTAACAGTTTTTTTTCATCAATTATTAACAATAACAATGTCATTTTTCCTCGAAAAAGCAAAAAAATTCAAACCTTTTGTTTGATGATTGAAACACGATAGCAAAAAAAGCTCGGTCAAGTCTTAGCCAATATTATCTATTTCAAGAAAAAAAAACTCGTTTTTTTTGTTTCAGATCAACCGAGTGGCCAAAATCTAGTACACCATTGAGCCTCTCACATTCACAGATCCTTCACGAGATTGTTTATAACTTCTTTAATTATTAATATTTTTAATGAAATTTGGTACAGAACTTTTTTGATGTACATACAAATAATTCGTTAAGCAATTTTTCAATCATCTTACTTATTCCTACAAAATTAATTTGTTCAAATAACCCTGATTTTTTGCTCGTCACAGTAGTCTAACCCCTTGAGCTTGGCTAAATTCACGATTTTTCATAAAAGGTTGTTAAATTTCCTACACTGAAAAAAAATTCGTTCATCCATCCAAAATTCAGTTGGTTTAACAAAATTGTATCTTTAAATACGTTCAACTTGATTTTTGATTGGCATAACAAAACAGTATAGTTGGGCAGTAACCAAAGATACATTTAAACTATCTGCTTATTTAGCATGTCAGAGCAACTGTTAAAACAACAAAATTTCGAGACAACAAAATGCATTTTGCACATTCAACGATTCTTTTTTCTCAGTGTAGGGTTTAATATTTGATATTTAAAAATGACGTAGTGGAACTTATGGAAACTTCAGATTTTAACTTTTATTGGATGCACCTACGTTTAAGGGGTTAGGCCACAGTAACGGGTATAAAATCATGAGCGAATTTAACCATTTTTTTCGTATGAAAAAGTTATTCACTCATAAAAATAATTACACATCTATTAAGTATAAATATCAAGCTGTTGTAATTTTTTTCCATCTATAAAATAGCCGACTACTAATATTTTCTTTTATCTTTTTTTAGGCGCTCTGCGGCGTGACATCCAGGATCCACAATTTTTTACCTAGAATAAAAAAACAAAAATTCTCGTCAATCTACACTAGAATACCTAGAGAAGTACGTATGAAATTAAAAAAATATTGTTTTATTCAAAAGTTGTAGTTATTTAAATGCATTTTCAGTGAACAATTTCGTATAAAACTGCTCACAAAATGAATTTTTTTCGATTAATCAGAAATTCCGTACGTACTTCTCTGCGAAATGCAATTAGGAACATAGCTTTTAAAATTGAAGTAAATCGAGTGAAAATTATTGAAATTATTTGTCACGCCAATTGAAAAAAAAGCTGTTTCGAGAAAAACGCGTTTAAGTTTTAGGTACTCTATGGCCGTGCCAGAGGTGGGCTTACGTTATACGCACAAAAACGATAAAAAAAATGTCTTGCTGTAAATCGAATAGTAACTTATTCTTATGATGATAAAGCACCGTTTTGGCGACAAAAAATGGATGTTTTGAAAATTCTACTGTGGACTTACCCTTTAATGCAATACGTAGCCTCCAAGATTGATTAGTCAAACGGTGAATCGTCCTTAAAATGATTTATTTTCGATAATAGGAGATTCTCTATACAGGAAAAGTATCAAATCACATGTTGTTGAACGAAACGGAAAATAATCATTACCTTCGGCGTCGATGTAGCGAAGCACATCACATTCATCAAAGCTCGTGCTTAGACCTGTGCAAAGTGAGTCACACTTTGAGTCTCCGGAGCAAAGGTGCGAAAGCATCGGTAAATGGTACTGGGGGGAAGTGGTGGTTCGCGGGGATGTGGGTTAGATGGAGGGGTGAGAGGATAAGCGAAGCTGGCGCTGAAATAATTAAACCGGGGCAAGTTTTTACGACAAGGTGTTCATTACCGTGGGTAATTAAGACGCCCCTTAACTAGACCCGCTAACCACCCGCGGGGGCGGTAAACCAACTTCTCTCGGTCGCAGGATGCCTTGCTGCGGGGCGATGAGGGTTGGGGGCACCGAAGGGGTGCTTGTCTTTCTATCTCACTTCGTCTTCTTCTCTCGTGCTTTCTCGAATTCTAACCACCTCGCCGAGTCTCCCTCCGTTCTACCACCCACCGCCCTCCGCTTGCTTCACTTCGAACAGCTGAAGAATGAGGGCTGGAACGAAAGAGGGGCGGAAGGAGCCAAAGGAAAAGTTTGTATAAGCTGTAAGACTGTTATCGGTGATTATGAGACCAGGAGGGTTGAAAGGTCAAAAAAGAAAGAACGGGCCTGAATAATCAAGGGGAATTGACGACGAGAAACAGTTTGCCGAGGAACCACGTGAATCTGATTTGTTTGAAATTCTGCCTCTCGCTGGGCTACTCGCATACCTCGCCTCATCGATGTCACGACCTGTTATTAACGGGTTACACCTAGTTCGCGGCCGGAAAAAAGAAGCGTTTTTGTGATTTTCTTTTGCAAATAGGTGCAGGTTTTTAACTTTTTTTCATAGTCAAGGGTATCATTTCAAATATCCTTGACAATTTTTTTTATTGGGAAATATTTATGAACGACGGCGATACAGTAAATTGCACAGACCGCTGTGCAAAAAAAGTCCTTGGCGGTGATCAGTCCTGCTCGGAAACAAATCATCTGAAATAGAAAAACCAAATGAATTTAGTTTTTGTACCGTATTATCTAGTATTTAATCGAAGGATTCAATAAAATAAGGATTTAAAAAAAAATGGTCGCCGATCGAATGTGATCGTCGAAATTTCGGTGAAAAAACACTCTATTTTCCTTGATATAAAAAACAGTATGCATTGAAAAAAAATCCTTTGATTAAGGAGTGCCTTTTGATATAGGGGAGACCGGGGCAAAATGGTATAGCGGGGCAAAACGGTACCGGGGCAAAACGGCACTGGGGCATAATGGGATCGGGGCATAATGGGATAGCAAAAAATGAAGTTTCTTGGTGCTTGATTTGGGACAAAATGGGATAGGGGCAAAATGGGACACACAAAAATGAAGTGTCGCAGCCCACTGAATTTGGGGCAAAATGGGATGACAGGAAAATTCATGCTTCGGCTCTATGAAAGAGTTGTTGAAACATAATCTAATCTAAATGGTGCTTGTGGTTCGTTTCAGTCCACATATACGCAGATAATACGGACTGACCGATATATTTGTCGACACATATCCGTCGATTTCATGGGGAGCGGCGGTCCTAGTTTCATAAAACAATTTACGTAAAAATTGACAAGAGTTAGATTTTCATCAATGGCTTGAAAATCAGTATCAGTAACGTGCAGTTGGCAGAAAATAAATAAAAAAAAAAAAACAAAGAAAGATAAAAACAAAAAAAACCATAAATTGCACGCGTCAGATTATAAAAATTACTTGATTATTTAAATAATTAATAACGACAAAGAAATTGTACCAATCGAATAAGAAGGCTCAAATAACAATTTACGTCAAGTTTGGTACAGTTCTGACCGCAGAATCAAAAGTAATTGTTTAACAAACTTTAATAACAAATGGGCCCACTATTCATGTGCCCATGCTGACGATAACTTGATCGAGTCCGTTTGCGACAATTGTGCCGATAAAAATTAGCTTAGTTAAACAAGCAATAAAAATTAAACATTGCCACCGTTAAATTATAGTATCGTAAGTAGAGTGTGACCCAAATATCGTGAAACATTCAATAAAACCTGTTTTCACTCATTTATTACCCCTCGTTTTTTACCCCTGCATTTCTTTCGTTTCTGCATCGAATTATTCCACTGTCCCATTTTGCCCCGATCCCGTTTTGCCCCAACCGCCTCTTTCTGAGGAGCCTGATTTTCTCCGGCTCATTTTGCCCCAGTCCCGTTTTGCCCCAATGACGTATTTTCCAGCAGTGTTGATTTTCACTATTCCATTTTGCCCCAAACCCGTTTTGCCCCGGTCCCATTTTGCCCCGGTCCCATTATGCCCCGCTATACCATTTTGCCCCGGTCTCCCCTACAAAATTGTCTGTGAAATTTGAAGGAGATCGGTTTCGTTGTTTGTGACATATTTTGGTAAGCGGACCTACCTGTGAATGCTCATTTTTCCCCAATTTTTACATAAGGAAAGGTTATATTGTAAGAATCCGTCGAAAAGGAAAATCATTTTTGTTTTAAATTCCACGTAGGATGTTAAGAACTTCTTAATGACAAATATGACGCAGTTAGCTCGTCTCGCGAGAATATAAATTCACTTTTGGTAAACTTTCTTCATCAATATTGGAATTTTCACTTGACCGTGCAACATCATATGAAAGTAATGATCCGCGATTTTTGCAAATACTTCAATGGCACTTCAAGCCTTTAGTGACATCGGAATAAATATTTTCGACAAATTACAGATCAATATAATTCATAATTCAGGAAATATACTTTTAATGGCCGTTCGTGTGCTTCTGCGGACTTGTTCTGCGCTTCTGCGGAAAATATATCGGTGCAATAATAACAGCAGAGGATTCAGAATTTTATATGGCACAAAAATCAGCTATTTTTTCTACTTAAGCATATATGCCACCGAAAAACAAGACTTTTTTTGAGAATTTTTTTAAGGATGCTAAAACAGTAATCAAGATGAGGTTTGCAGGGTTTATTCTGCATCTGTTGATGTATGCAGAAACAAATGTTATCAAAAAAGAAAAGACAAAACGGCGGCTCAGTCGCAGAGCGTTTTTTTAGGCGCTGTACGGGAGGACGCAAAACTTTTATGGATTAGCGCCGACAACAAACAAAAACATTTTGCCATTCACATTAGTTTTTCTAGAGAAGTCCATTCGATTATTGAAAAACATGATTTTTGCAAAATGACATGAATTTGGACGATTTTTTTATCTGCCAAAAAATCGGCCTTAACTTGCGTGTAACAACAAAAATTCTTGATGAAACGTAAAAATCGTGTGTACTTCTTTGGATCATTTATCTAAGAAGCTACACTTAAAATTTCAAGCCGAGCGGATGGAAATTGCTCAAATTATGCGTCCTCCCGATTTCAGCACCGTGATTTCGAAAAAAAAACACGTTCAAAGTTTCAAGACAGATTTAGAAGCTATCGTCCATCCGACGGAATTGGAGTCTCATTTAAATTCTGCGTGTACCCACGGAGGCATTTTGATAGTAGGTCTTCAGTCGTTAGGCCGTTGTGTATTTTTTGTACAATGACTGGACTAAACGACTTCAAATTGATACTTTCACCATCTAGGCTGTTTCGTGCGTTTCAGAGCGCTCGGAGGCACTTCGGAAAATGAAGTGTAAATATAAAAAATAAAATTTTTTCATAATTCTTGTAATCATTGTATACCATTTTTGTGACGTTTATACACAACTTTTGTATATCCTTCTTGTGTTGTTCATACATTACTCAAGCCAATAACAAAAAAATAATAATTTTTTTCTCTTCAGATGAAACACCTTCATTACTTCCAATTTTGAGGACTCATTCGTGTTCCTTGAAATAATAACATTTTTCCACTCGATACAAAACGGTACATAACCAAAAATTCCGGATACGAATTTTGAGCACAAATCCCTACTGCAAAAAACGATATTCAGTTACGATTAATCGGACTTCAATGTACCATCTTTAAACTGTTCTTTTTTTCCGCGATAAAAAAATTCCGAACTTTTCGAAAATATTGAATAATGAGCAATAAATTCAAAATAAATATACTGGTAAAACGTTGAAAACTTAATAACGGTGGGCGGAGTGTCCAAATGTACACGCAGCAGAGCAGACCGTCCGATGTTTCGTATCCTATTAGCTCATAGATCTAAAAGCATCAGTAAAGTCCTTTGACCCTAGTAAAGCCCAGTTGCGACAGCTCGAGAGTACCTTATGCTGAAGCTTCAAGAGGGGAATTAGCGGAAGCTCATGAGTCCGCATTAATACGTGACCCTTCCGAATAACAGTTACTTCGTAACAGCCGATTTTCGGATTTCAAGCACCAAGCCTCTAATCTCGATAGCCTCAGGCTTCTGTCGCGTACAATGTACGCGAATCTTTTTAGAACTCGGTGTCTTTTCGCCTTATAACGAAATGCCTTGTCACCTAATCTACGATGAGCCAGTTCAAAAACAAACAACCAAAACGTTCTATTGGGTGTACAAATAACCCGTGCGGAAATTGAGTTGGGGCTGTGATCGGGCCCCAATAATATTCCCCTAACTTTATTCGGGCCCTAATCTGGAAGCCACATGAGGGCCGTTAGCGGCCGGTCACACTTTGTCAACAAGGGCCATTAAAGGCGCAACGACCGGGGCCTTATAAGTTGCGTCAATGGCGCCTCATCAAAACCATTTTAGCACCCTGAAAATGCCTCAACGGCGCCTCATCATAACCATTTCAGCGCCATAAAATATCCGTATCAGTGGATATACGTGTATGTTAAATGCGTCAAGGTATATCTGTATTTATTTTTATGTAATTGTTCATGTGCATAGGTGTGGGCGTGAGTACATGTGTATGTAAGTGTGCGCGCGTAGAAATGTGATTGCGTATTTGCATGTGAGCCTTTGTGACAAACTGCCATGACAAAATTAATACAAAAAATAATACATTCTAAGGAATGGATGTGTAGTAGAAATAAAAAAAATATATGGATCTACTTAATCACTAGAATCTATTTCCATTGAGGGGAAGATCTGGAAAACAAAGACCAATTTATTTACTTATCCTACACAGTCAGATAAAGTTTATGAATGGGAAATATCAGCGAAGCCTTCAGAAGAAATAATTTTCTCTATGATGAGTATTGAGCGGAAATTAGTTGCTATAAAAATGTCGAGAAAACCGGTTGGGACTGTTCACACTTATGTGCTAGCATTACTCCATGTATGAGTGAAACCATGAGTAATTGTTTGTATCTATGTAAAAGGTTTCCTTAATTTGATAAATAAATACTGTCTGTTGTTTGTCTGCATATTTGTGTTCATCGTTGATTTTTTATTTGCTAATGCCCTTACGCTTTTTCCCAATTTGTATTCGATATTATTCGATCGATGTATATAATCGATTTGAATAATTGAAATACCATCAACCATGTAGCCTAAGCTATTTATACTGGTTTATCGCTATAATAGTCAGATCTGGGCCTATTGTGGAGCTCCCTACTTGTTTATCCCTATACTGGCCAAGTCTGGGCCTATTGTGGAAATCCCTACAGGTTTATCCCTATAATGGCCAAGTCGGATCCTTTTGTGGAAATCCCTACTAGGGAAAGCAGTAGGAAAGCCCTGGAAGGCCCTTATTTTTATTAGGTATGCCCTATCAGTTTTCCGCACGGGAAGTTCTCGGTCTTTTTTCATGAAGATAATGATTTATGTAATTAAAATCAAGGTACATTTTAATCGGGAAAATAATCTCTGCTTCCGGACATTTTACCCACCTGTCAGGCAGATTAAAAATTCCTCGACGGTAAAAAGATGGTGGTTTTGGGTCGATAAAGTCGATAATTGAATTTTTTACTTCATCGAACGTTTTGAATTGGCTATCAGCCAAATGATGTTGGAGCGATCGGAACAAGTGAAAATACAATAGAGCCAAGTCGGATGAATACGCCGGGTGTGGCAAAACTTCCCAGCCCAACGAATCTAAAGCGTCTCTGGTCCTTTTTGCGGTGTGTGCCATGAAACTTCGTCTGCAATAACTACGCAACAATAATGCAGCAAACAACAATTTCTATGCGCTGCTCGATCGTTTAATTCTCCATGACTAAACCTCAATACTTCCTGATGCCAGTTGTCAACGATTAATACTCTATGTTCACCACAAAAAAATGGCGCGCAATTTAAAATGTTAGGTCATTTTGAGACTACCTCCAGTAGCAAATTTTCATTCCGTTTGACAAGGATCTTCATCCGGCAAATGCTCCAAATTCGCGTTTTCAATTTTTTTCTCGTCCTGCTCTCGCGCCGGCCTCGCGGGCGAAATCTCCACTACGGGACCTTTGAAACCACTTCTTCACGGAACTGATGGATACTGCATGTTCCCCTATGCCCGACAGATCATCTTCTTAGCCTCGAAAGTATTTTCCAATTCAAACGCGAAAAGCATACAATGCCTAATATGCGCGTTATTGCAACACATTTTGCTCACTCTGCTCACGATGTATATTTTGAGGTAATATAAAAGGGTCTTCTCACTTTAGACGCTAAAAAGGCTATTTTCATGAATTTTTTTGATAGGTTTATATTATAGATATTGATATAAAAGTTATTAAACTTAATAAATACACTTTCGAAAAACAAAGAAAAAAAAATATTTATTTATTTAAGTCACTATTTATAGACGAAATGGTAGAGAAATCTCGGAGATAGATCATCCGAAACAAAAAAATAAACGGTTCTAAATTTAGTATGTTAAGGCGTTACCCCCACTTGTAGCGCATAAAAAGGCGTTTTTCATGAATTTTTTTAAAGAAAACTACAAAACTTTTTTAGCCGATCAATATACCATCTTAAAGAACACATCTTGAAGAACTTTCAGTAATTTTTTTATTGAAAAATATTACATTGTTTAGTGGCAAATGGCGGTCAATGAAATAATGTTTTTATATACACGGTTTGCGGTGACCAACATTGCGACGAAGTGGATCATCTGAAAAAAAAATGCGGATGGATTTAATCAAATATAAGTATAAACTAGTCTTTAATCGAAGGATTTTAAAAAATATTCATTTTTCACAAAATGGCGGACAGTCAAAGTTAATGGTTCGATTTTAACGAAAAAAAACGGCCGTTTCTTGGCTATAAAACGGCCATTTTGTTTCGAAAAAAAAATCGAACGATTAAAGACTACATTTTTATGTATTAAATAAGCCTGCAAAATTTCAAGAAGATCGGTTCATTAGTGTTCGAGTAATCTTGGTCACCGACTTCAGAAATGCCATTTTGAGAAAAACGCGTTTAAAGTTTCAATTTCAGTTTACACGAAGAAAATATTTTTTTTTGTAAACTTACATAGAGTCATCTATTCCTATACTCATAGAGCTATCTATTCTCAGATACTTATACTTCAAAAAAATGCAATAAAAAAATTCGATTTTTTCAAAATCGCAAGTGGGGGTGACCCCTTAATGGCTATAGCGCATATCATACAATTTTTGATATATGCAAAAATAACAAAATAGCGGACATTTTTCGAAAAAAAACGTTTTTTCATCGTTTTTGGCAACAAAAAATAGTAAATATGAATTTTTTAAAAACGTTGATATGCGCTAGAGCTATAGTTGTAAAGAATATGTGGTTAAAATTTCATAAGGATCGTTTCAGTAGTTTCGAAGATTTTCTCAACAAACCGTCGAAAAACGTTGTTTCGAGAAAAACGCGTTTAAAGTTTGTTTGGGTTATATGAACACATTATTTTTTTCAATGTCTTTCGAAAGTTTATTTATTAAGTGTAACAACTTTTATATCAATATCTATAATATAAAGCTATCAAAATTTTTTATGCAAATAGCCTTTTTTAGCGTCTAAAGTGAGAAGACCCCTTAAGATGTTCGTTCGGAAAAATAGTCTACCAACAAGGAAAGGTTGCGAGGTTGATCTCTCCGACTTCGATTAAATTTGGCATGCTTGTAGAATGGGTAAAAATAGGCGACGCGTATTTTCTTTTATATCTGCGAAACCCGATTTTTAAGGGGTAAAACGGACACTCGCAAATGGGGCTGTTTTTCGTTTTTCTTCGATAACATTATCGTTCTTATCTCCAATGTATACTACACGAAAAAATAAACATTGTCGCAATTTGAATTTTTTTCATATCTCGTACCATTAAAACGTCATCGACCAAAAGCAAAAAACACCCAAACTTTCGAGGGTGCGTTTCAACCCTTAACAATGGGGTTCCGCAGGTATAAAAAAATACGAAATCGGAGAGAAATACGGAAATCGAAATCGGAGAGATCGACCTCGCAACCTGTCCTTGTTAGTTGGTATTATTTAACGTCAGATCTGGAGAAAACATTTTTTCGTTGCATTATACAATACAGCTGTTATTCTCAGGCCAAGAACTTATTTGTAAACCTAATACTTCAAAATTTCGTTCGTAGAAAACAGATTGACGATAATCGATGAAATATATATCGCACAATAATAAACGTAGTTGCAGATATATTCTAGATTCTCGCGAGGAAAGAAATCATTCTTAAACGTACACGATTTTCATCCACGAATTTATGAAAGACCGATGAAAAATATCGTAGGAGCAATATTGACACCGACGCTTTTTTGAACTCTTTTATGCGCTCGCCCCCTTCCCTCTCCGTTCCGAAGGAACACAAGGGATTGAAAAGTTGAAAAGAAAAAGAACGAGAAAACAAGCGAATGCTTTCCCAATCCCTCCTTTCGCCTCAATGAAGAATGGGGACACTCAATCACCCCAAGACAACCGGGGTGAGAGAGAACCTTGGGGTGGTATCGCGTCCGAAACAATACGAAACAAACGGCCTCCCGAGGGCGGATATTAGTTTTTCGATTCCTCCGAGCCAGAGACCTCGGCGTTCTCACCGCGTGCGGACATACAAGCCCGTGTAGAATGCAAAGGCAGACGCAAGCAAACACCCTGCTGGAATGGAGACACCGAAATACCAGCAGTAAAATCAGAAGCTCCCGCCCTTTTATTATCATTATTTCTTTGTAATTTTCCCTCTCGCTCGGGCATTTTTCTCAGTCATATTTTCCAGCATAGCACTTTCACATTCATCATTTTTTAAATGCGTCGTGAGGAAGAAAGCCTTGGCATCGTGTTTTTTTTTCATTCCGAACGACAACGCCGAAAGGGGTAGGGTGTAATCGCTTCTGAAAGGGTGCGGATGTAACGTTCTATAGATCGCTGCCGAAGAATCGAATGGATATGGCTATCTATTTACACGGTGACAGCCCTGCATGTGTAAGCAAACCAAATGAAAATCTCACGTAGGTACCTGGTTTTAATATTTATAACCTTATCGCATATTGATATCAAAAGCATTGAGCATGCTTGAGTGAGCCTCGCTTTCAGGCAGGCTTCATTTTTTGAAAAGAAAAAAAAAAAAACTTTTGCGCCCTTCATACTGACCAAGAGGTAGTTTCTTTGATTATGACGTTACTGATTTTTCGCCGGGATTTCATGATTGTATTAATTCTGTTTGGAACAAAACAACCTAGTGTCCCATCAGTTCAGCAGAGAGCTGAGTTTAAGGGGCTATACCAGTGTGACACTTTCAAAAAAACGTCCTTTTTTGCCCATTTCGACAGTTTATACTTTCAAGAATATCATTATTATTTATATCATTTATATCGATATCATTTTATCTTGCAAAAATCGATAGTTAAATCTTTAAACGCGTTTTTCTCGAAGTGAGGTTTTACGAGTTTGCTGACGTAACTCAAAGAGCAATTATCCGATTGACTTGGAATTTGAACTGAGTACTCTTGAATATATTTGCTCTACAATGACGTAGGATATTTTTGATTGGATGAAAATTGACGATTTGGCATTGAAAAAAAACGACCATTTTATAGGAGAGAAAACAGACTTTTTTTCATAACTACGCCATTTTGTTAGATTTTGATATTTTTCGAAAATCCTGCATCATTGTACAGAAAATACCTTCCACTTTAACGACATTTTTTCCTTTTTCGGTTTCAGCTACTCAATCGGCCGGAATCGTGTCAGCAGTGGAGGAACTTTTTTTGCGCCTCCGAAGACAGCGCATAAGTCGCTTGGATCTAAATATTTTTATATGAAAAAATCATGGAATATAGGTCAAATATAGCCAAATATATTCTTAATTTTCCGAAACATTTAATTGAGTACTTTTTTTCCAAGATATTCTCGAAAATCTCCCAAATTTTCAGCGTTCACATTGGTACAGCCCCTTAAGAAAGTGAATATTGGTTATCACTATCTACCCTCTCCCTCTTTCTCTTTTCCTCTATCCATTCCTTTTTAGCGAAATAACTCCCAAAAGCCAAATGCGTAAGCATAAGCATAAGAAATTCATCAACATAATGATGAACACTGCATTCGTTGGTCGAGCAGCAATATTATCCATTTAAAAACCAACCCGAAGCAATCTTGAGATTTCATTCCTCACGTAATTCACCGACATTGTTTCATTTTCTCGTGTACCCTATTTCATAATATTGAGGGTATTCCATGCACCAGCCATAACTCTTCCAGTCACGAGGGTCAAGAAGCCTGTGGTCGACGACCACCCAGCTTGGAGGATAGAGCGATATTTCCTAGCAATCCTAGGGTTTGGATGTTGAGAGATTCTCATCCTTTTCATTTCGCGCAGCTCTTCTTTTCTGTCCAGTCCCGGCTGCCAAAACCCAGAACCACTGCTCAACACGCACTTTGCCTTATTAGAAGGTTTATCCACGAAGATACGTGAGGGTAGAAGATCATGCCAGTCGCAACGCTCTCGTGGGTCAATTTCACCAAAACGTGCCCATCTCACCCTCGCCAAGCATTTTCCCGTGACCATCGTACATCAAATCCCTAGTCTCGTCTGGTGGAGAAACCCGTAGTAGATTCCAAGTCACTCTAATTCAGCCTTGGAGTCATGGAAAATATATGGCAGCTGCGATCCTCGATGCTGTGACTTCGAGATTCTTCCGAACATCCTTCAAGTGTGGTATCTCATCTACAAAAATGGATATGAATCATTTCAGCTAAATCAAGTTTCTATCAGATATCTTCAGGCATCTTGATTCTTGAAGCGTTCATTGTCCTTCCTCATTGCTCGCAAAGTGAACCACTCTCCCAACAGAGGCCGCTAGCCTTTCGACCGCTGAATCATATCGGGATATTCGAACTTCAAAAAAGCCCTGGGAAGCGTGGGAGGCGGGAGGTTGATCCAACTCAAGAGATTCCAGAGTGTTAATATGAATATGCGTGGGATAGCAGCCATAGCCCTTGCGCTAGGCAAGTCTGCAGATAGGGGACGATATATATGTAAAATTACCAGGAACCACTTCGTACCCAAAGATCCCGGCAAGTGCCCTTAATAATTGCAAACAGATCCCTGAGAAGCCCAAGGAGTGGAAGGATTAGTTTCGAGGTGGATATGTTGGCACTGCTGATGCTGTACTGACGCTGAAGCTGAGGGCCGGGGATGCCGCGTAGAAGCGGTTGGGATTTCCCAACACGTTCCCTTTCTCCTTTTAGCTCTTCCCTCTTCCCTGCTTCTCCACGAGTCCCCATCTGCGTAGCTGCCTGAACCACGCCACGATTAGCCCATGATGATTCGACCTTGATCGAGTAGAGCGGAGGGAATTGGAGGGAATCATGGCGACAATTCAGTTCAGCTGTGACCTGATGTGATGACAACTTTTCTAACGCGTGTGACCGTTATCACAGAGATGTAAGGCTTGTTTCTTATCCCAGTTGATTTTCTCCTTTATCTTGCTGTTGTTTGCGAGTAATGATTTTGAGTTCGTTGGTCTGGAAGATGTATCGGAAAATCATCCATTTAGTTCATGGTGATACGACAAATGAGGCAAAGATCTAGATTCGCCCTCAAGCTCTTTCTTGACGGCATTATTCGATGAAATTGGTTGAAATGAAATGAGACTTGCACTTTCACTTACTGATTCAAGGTTTATAGAAATTTGACCAAATTCGAGTGATTTAACGACGAGAAGTCTGAACTGCAAGTCTGTTTCATCAAAGAATCTCGACGCAACGGAAATATAAATATGCCACAAGAAGCTTGAGAACTGAAAAGTTGCCAGTAGTTAAAATGGAGTATGCTTTGAGGGCTTACGTATCGTTAGCGTTAAAAAAAGAATTTCATTATCGTTGTTCATCACTATCTGTACGTGTATCCGCCTTAAAAGAAAAATATATTCCGAAATCTTAATTAGAAGAGGAATCATGAGTTGACCAGCTTTTTCGAGATAATCTGCAAGAAAACTTGAACCGTTTCAAATATTTTTAATGCAGTTTTTTCTTAATGTTATTCTTTACATTTTCATTATTTTTAAACAATATGTTCCCTATAGCCTGCCAAGCCAATAAAAAAATTATCTACAATTAGATCATTTTTCGTCACACGCACAATTTGTGACGAAAGATATGTTCAACTTCAAATTGTGATATGTTTTTTTTCTTCGAAATTTGAAATATTTTACAAACGTGTTCTTGGATTTTTTAGGTCTATCAACCTATGACCATCATGCATAAAACGGAAACGAGTATTTCCGACTAAGACCTGGATAACACAAGTGAACATGAATAATTTTTTCTTTAACAAATTAATTAAATAAATCCTTAATAAATAAATCAATTAATCAATTAATTAAGATCATGGAATCAAAGTAACAATAAATGACGTATGGAATATTTTTCTGTTTCAAAAAAAGATTAAAAAATAAAAATGTCGAAAACCCGCGTTTTTTGGCCCGGTTGGAGGTATGTAATTCGTAAAAATGCTCGCTCAAAGTCCGATGATGCCTGACCCAAAGCATGAAAATCCCATACAAGACGTGTATATATTAGTGATTATTCAAATCGTTGAAGGCTGCGTTTGTTTCCGCTATTATAAGTCACCACTCAATAAAATTGTGGAAAGAGAATGGAATCTGGTAGGGAAAAAATCTTGTGAAACAATCATAAGACGATGGAGCTTTGTGATCGGATTTAAGGGAGAAGGAGACGGTTGATGAATCGCGGAGTAACAGCCCGCTGTAACCGAATTTAGAGATTTTTAATTCAATCGATCGCGGGAGAGAACCATGGACAGGGGCGAAGCGTTGAGGAATGAGGGTAAAATGAACGATAAAAAAGAGCGGGTCTCTCTTTTTACACTGTTCTCCTGCCACTGTCTTGCTTCATCTATCCCCCTTAAAGACTAATAAGCTTTGCCAAACCTCCATACATCCCCCTAACAAGAATTTTCCCATTTGGTTCTCATTCCCGGCTTTCGATTATTTTCCATCCAAGATGTCACTATTATAACGATTATTATTTATTCCGCATGGCGCGAGTCGCTCAGAACATCGACGAGTTTCACAAAAACTGACTTTATTTTAATACCGATTGCTGTTAAATCAAACCAAATTGCATCCCTAGATCCCTACCATGGAATCAACATTTCATTACCATGGAATCAAGAATCTTGTCCAGGTTCAAAAAGACATTTTGATTTCATGGGTGATTCTATTGACGGCAAAAGTTCAAAAGAGATGTGGCCATAAGCGTAATCGAATTATCCTTTTTCTTTAATTATCGATTTTACGGTTACTAATGCTACGTTGGATCAATTAAAGTGATGATGATGGAACGATCTGACTTTATCTGAAGATTTCTTGAAACGTTTTATTCGGCGTTAAAGAAGGAGCGGTATTTACTCGCCTAGGACGAAACCGAAGTTGAGAACCCTCAAGTATTGATGCGCGATCAAACAGCCCCTGAGGCTTTAATTAAATGCAACCCCGAAATCCACGAAGCATCCGCAGCAGCAAGGAGGAGTCGATTTCCCTCCTGATTGTTTGTTTATAATACTCTCTTTTCCACGTGAACCAGCCTGGGCGCTATCCGCATCAAGTGTCCCTACTTTGCACGGACTTATATTTTTTGTACAAGCTCAGGTGGCAGTCTAATTTTTTTATTTTGTGCTAGTATCGTCTCCTCGTAGTTTTTTCGTGAAAAATGTTATGTTCCAAAGCCGGAAGTCTCCGAAAACTATGCGTTACATCCACTTTGCAATGTGTTTGAATGTCTATGACGTGAGGGGTATTTATTTTCTGGTTTAATTTTTCTTTGTATGGCTCCCCTCTTTATTGGACTTCAATGGTAACTATTGAGCTTATCGCAGCATTTACGGGTCTGCATAAGCTTGGCTCCAAAAAAAGATTGGTTTTCAATATTTTTTTCCGATGAGAGTATTGAGATGCCAAGGTGGGAATTTTGCATACGATTAAGTGACTACACCAATGATATATATGACCTATATTACATAATTTTTTCATAGAAAAATATTGAGATCCAAGCGACTTATGCGCTGCCTTTGGAGGCGCCAAAAAAAAGTTCCTCCACTGCTGACATAATTCCGGCCGATTGACTAGCTGAAACCGAAAAAGGAAAAACTGTCGTTAAACTGGAAGGTATTTCCTGTACAATGACGTAGGATTTTTTAAAAATATCAGAATCTAACAAAATGGCGTAGTTATGCAAAAAGTCTGTTTTCTTGCCTATAAAATGGTCGTTTTTTTTCAATGCGAAATCGTCAAATTTCATCCAATCAAAAATATCCTACGTCATTGTAGAGTAAATATATTCAAGAGCACTCAGTTTAAATTTCAAGTAAATCGGATGATTGCTCTTTGAGTTACAATGTCAGCATATTTTAAAAATCTCATTTCGAGAAAAACGTGTTTAAAGATTTAACTATCGATTTTTGCAAGATAAAATGATAGAGACACGGCCTTGAACTTTTTACAGGATATTCTTGAAAGTATAAACTGTCGAAAAAGGCAACGACAAAAATCGATTTTTTGAAAGTGTCACACTGGTATAGCCCCTCAATACATCCAACCAAGTCGTACTAAGTTTAGATTTTTTATTGACAAAACCCAATCTAGATTTTTTCAATTTAAAATATATTTTTAAAAATGGAAGGACTAATACACTTTTTCTGCACAAAAAGTATATGCTCAACTTCATATAGAAAATATGAAGTTGTTATTATTAAAAATAGTGCTGCCGTTGCTAAATGCTCAATGGATGTAGGGAGTTCTGGCAACTAGGGTAATCTGAAAAGAAAAATAAAAAATAGTGTTTTTATGATAATAATACAATTTGCGTACTACCAGATACTTTTTGGATACTTTCAGAATTACAAAAATCGCAAGTGGTAGAAATAGAGTTTGATTTTTGCCCAAAAAAAACAACTTGAATAATTTGTAATTAATGAATGGAAAAACTCATTACAAAATCAGCGGCCATACGATATAACATTTTATAAACTGTGCTCTGTCCGAATTTTAAGTGAATCGGATGAACAGATTTTGATATACGACTTACGTCGTTTTATAAAACATAGTTTCGAGAAAATTGCAAAATAATCAAGGGTAGTAGAGGTAGCAGGGCCGTTCGCCGTAGTACAGTCTGATCCTTTACAAAAGTCATAATAATTTGGTCCGTTTTCGCGATTTTTTGCAAACGTTTTGCTGCAAATAAAAGTTAAAACTCTAGAATATAAAACTACGCGATAAAAAATTGTATTTCCGAAATTTCAAGTTCAAGGAGACTCGTTATGGACGTAGGGAGTCACAGAAATGATGCTATGAAGATGAAGCCTTGTTTATTCTAAGCTTGTATGCAAAATTTTGAATGAATCATCTAACCCGTTCGAGACTCATAATACTTTTAGTTCGCTGTAAATTTACATGTGTTCTCATATGACGTTGCTTTACTCTAAGATGTAACGAGAAAAAGGATTATAAAAAAAAGAAACCAATCTTAGTTTTTTTTTTTTAATCTGAGATTGGTTTAAAAACCTAAGATTTTTAAAATAAAAAAAGAAACCAGTCTTAGATTTTTGGTATGGTTAATTGTTGTATAAGAGATATTTTTTTGAAAATTTCATAATTATTCACTAAATCATTATAGTGTTATTAATTATAATTGAAATAAAAATTCTAACGAATTGCGGCTCACTCTCGAGAGGGTAGCCTTAATAAACCAAGAAAAACAGGTGAGAAACCTTTGAAGAAAAAACTCTTATTTTCGGATATTTGAGGCTTTGTCTACATACCACTTGCGACTGACTTTACTTTACACCTACGACATACATTTGTAAATTTGAAAATTCTGCTACTTTCCGCTGAAATTTCATCTCTCAAAAATTCTTAATTTCATTTGAGACCCTAGAAAATGATATTCAAGAATTGAAATACATACAAATACAGTTTTTCTGGACCAAAATTTGATATTCGACCCTCAAACTTTTACATATAGGGTGTCTCAAAATGACCTGACATTTTTATTTATTAATAAAACCTACTATTTATTTGAAAAGTACGAATATTTTTATTTTAATATAAGGTACAAACATGGAGGTTATGTGTGGAACACAATATCTGATGCAGCTCGTATGCAGCAGATGCAGCTCGTAATTCTTGACTGAAACAAAAAAAACAACAACATTTTCAATTGTCATATATTTTTCTTCTGGGTGAATTAAGAAAAAGCTGAGAAAATCGTAAAATTACACTTTTGTCAGGTTTGAAAGAAAATATGTTTAAAAAAAACACTTGAACCTGCTACAAAAATTATTTAAAAATACTTTCTCAACGACTCTTTTAATTCACTTTGAAGAGATTTTCATACTGACGAAAATAAACTTTGGTTTGATGCAATAGGCCGTTTAGTTTTTTGCTATCACGCCCGCCAATTTGGAAAAATCGTGAAAATGAAAACTGAAGAAAACGCGCTTCAAAGTTTTCAATAGGAGGGAATATCAATATCAAATATCAATGGCTTATCTGCTTTTGGCCTGGTACTTTCGAAAATAATTACAATTAGCCCCTGTCACTTCGTAAATATATTCTCGAATAATTTATCTATCGATTTGAGCAATAAAAAAACGATTTTTCGGACCTTCTAATTCAGGCTCCGGCATTAATAGTACGTCCAATTGCTTCCTTGAACTCCGGAATGGTCTGCGGATCATTGACATACACTTTTCCTTTCAGAAAACCCGAAAGAAAGCAGTCTAATGGCGTCAAATCGCACGATCTTAGTGGCCAATTGACGTCGCCGCAGCGCGAGATTATACGACGTGCGGACTTTTCGAACCGTTTCTGCAAAATTTTCACCATTTTTGTAGTGAATTTTCACAATTTCTATGCGCTGCCTGACGTGTAATTCTCCATGACTGAACCTCAATATTTCCTGATGCCAGCAGTTGTCAAAGATTCTATGTTCACCACCAAAAAAAAAATGGCGCGCAATTTAAGGGGCCAGTCCACTTTAGTATAGCCACGAAAAAAAGGCTATATTCGCGATGTTTTTTGAGGATTTTATAAAAGATATGAATATAAAAGTTGTTGGGTTTGATAAATAAAGTCTTGAAATACATAAAAAATTTTTTTTTCATTTTTATTCATTTTTAAGTACGACAGCTATAGTTTAATGTAACGCCTCAAAATTAGGTGGGCTAGGTAGCTCCATCACAACTCGGCAACGTCTTGTCTGAAACAAAAAAATCAGTCCATTAGATTCAGTATGACACCAGCTACAAAATGACCCTCGGATTTAAATTTTATCAAAAAATAAAAGAATGGCAGATGAAAAACGAAAAAAGTAAAATAACGCGTTTTCCCGCAGTTTTTCGCAAAAAAAAGAGTAAAAATCAAAATTTTTAAACCATCGAGGGTCATCTTGTTGCGAATCATGTTTTATGTGGTTAAAATTTCAAAAGAATCGGTTTATTAGTTTTAGAGATACGATGGAGCTAGATTTTGAAAACGTTGTTTCGAGAAAAACGCGTTTGAATTTTATACTATGAAAAACTCTTACCTAAACTCAATCGGCAATTCCTGCACCGTACGAAATCCCTTCTGATAGCTCATCATCGTCGATTTCTTCAAGTCTTGCTTGCTTTCGATTTTTTGAAATTTTCAAAGTGGACTGGCCCTTTAACATGTCAGGCCATTTTGAGTCACCCGTTAGAAGCAACGTGGATAGGCACGGACGAAAAAAAACATGAGCTCCGTTTCTCCCCAGCAATTCACTCTCCACTTTCTGTCTTGTTCCGAACAGCCCCGTGACTTCCCAGGTAGGAATTGACGATGAAAAAAGGGCTCGCCAAGCTCTGAAACAAGGCTCACATTTTTTAATTCACGCTGAGCACCAGCCTGATTTCAAGCCTAGCTGAACCTCTGAATGATAACGCGGTTTCAGGCTCTTGCACACAGGCTTGACCAAAGGCTGGTAGAAAAGCCTGTACTGAACCTGAAACGACAAAACAACAAGGCTCAAAACGAGCCTTAACGGAGCCTTCACGAGCATTTATGACCAGGCTTTTCCCAAACTCTTCCCGAGGCTATATGAGGCCTGTTTTTAGTTTTCTATATTCTACATTGGGGTAAATTTAATAAATCTGTAAAGAATTCATTTGATTTATTATATATATTTATTATTTGTAATATTATTTGTTACAATATATATATAAAAAATATTTTAAAAAACAATACTTTATTTTATTGCGTACTTTTATTTTCGTATACACTTTTTTGTGTACCTCATAAATATCGATAAGAGAATATGTTTAAATGTTCTGAGCTGCCTCCTTCGCTTTGGTTTTTCGTGCCTTCGCACCCGACAAATTTATTGCTAATTTTTTTTTTCATACAAGTACAGAAAAAATATTATTTTAAACTTATTTTATTTTATCACAACCCGAAACAAGCTTGCATCCAGCCTTGATTTTTCAGCCTCAAAATTCACCGGCTGAATAAAGCTTGAAATAACCCTGAGTTAAGGCTAAGCAGCCAGTCTTGGTTCCAGGCTGCTCCAAACGATGCAATGAAACCTGGGCCAGGTCTGTCTCACTCAGGCTCCGTGAAACAAGGCTCGCACAAGCTTGTTTCCATCGTCAGCCTTTTAATTTCCTACCTGGGTTGTCTCAAAATGTGAGTCTTGCTCGAACGACTTGAGAATCTCAATCGCTTACCCTATAACCGTCCGATAAATGACGGACAGGTTGTCGCTCGCTCCGTCGGACATATGGATGGACGAGGGTGGAAGGGGTGTAGTCCCCGTTATTGACGGGAGTATCGGTTCGCCGCGTAATCTCGAAATTGAATACGGGCCAGGTTTATCGATGAAATCAGTGAATCCACACACGCCTGTTTTGGTAGGTAATAGCATATACCGTTGGAGTACGTGTTACGTCGGTAGCATTGCTCCGTGTATCGGGCGCGATATGACAGGCGCGCCTGGCACGGCGACTACCGACACCCCCCGCGTCAAGAATTCATCAGGGGGGGTCGCGAGGGGGATCATAATTAACCGAATACCGATACTCACCCGTTCCCCGCCTCACATCGCCACCCACGGGGTCCGACGGTCACAACTCCCGAGTGCTCTCTCGAACCAACCCCATCGCGGTCCTCCTCATACTCCGCTCCGTTACCGTGTAGCTCCTCCAACCGTGTAGCGTCCATACCCCGGTTCTCCATACCCTGGGACCAACTCGAATATGTACGTGATTGTTTACCCGTACCCCCTTGCGAGCTGCCTTCCTCATACCTCGAATCACCCTCAGATGGGAATATACTCGAGCCGAATTGTTCAACCGAGTCCAATTCCCCTAGCTAACGTGAGGTGGAAGAAAAACTCAGCCAATCCTATATAAACCTGCTACATGTGTTGTCGAAGGTTGCCAATGAGACAAACTCTCGACCTACAATTGTTCCTTTCCCTACTGAACCTTTTTACCCTCTGATCTTCGACAAGTTCGATATCTCCTCAAAAATCAAAGAATTCCTTGAGGATCCGTTTTCGTCGGTCCTTGAGGGCTTGGTCCTGCCATGCGTGTGCCACTTATTTGCATGTCCCGAGTAAAAATCCTGCTCCAGCTACAAAAAAGACCTGATTAAGCATCTTGATTTTTTTTTCATTCCTTGACCAGGATTTTGTATCAAGCCTTGATCATTTTTGTAACACTTTTTCGGATTTCGGTCTGATCAGGGTAAAAAATCAAGGCCTGATGAGGATGAAAAGTGAAGGCCTGACATGCAGTACGAAGAGAGAAGTTTGCTGTTGCTTCGGAAACCACTATCTCATCACATTCTTCATTGCACCGTCAGAAAAATATCTCATTTAAATAGGATCTATTTAAATCAAATAGGTTTTTTACCACGATCACATTTGTTTCAAATATATTTTATACAAAATTCAATAGAATATTTCATAAATCCAAAATAAATTGAAATACTTAATTTTGAGTCCTACCACAATGATTTTGTATCATAATCCGTCATTCCCTGGCCTTCTGAATGGATTTTTTCGAAGAAAATGTTTTTACATCCACATGGGATCGTACCTAGAATCTACCTACCCGTAGCACGTGCCGCTATGCTACCGAGTGTTTGTAGCATTTCAATGGCATAAGAGGCCACATGAATTCCTATAATTATTTGTTGTATCATATAAACTATATCAATTAGTTAATATCATTATGATCATTAGAGAGTTTTGTCGAATATCAAGCTATTGATTTTTCAATCATAACCTATATATATATATATATATAACTCCTCGCTCTCTCCGCCCCTCTCTGCCCCCTCTCCTTCAATGCGTGTATTGCAATCAAGACGGACCATTAATTCAATCAAATTTTTTTTAATTAAATAGATAAATTTAGTGGATTCGACAAAATTGATTTTTGAACAGAGAAAACCGTATCACAGATTTATTAGGAATAAAGTATAAGGAATAATAAATGATGTACGCATAGAGTGGACAATGTTTCGACGTTTTGACAACGCGCTAATATATATAGTTCGTCTGGTGTTTGATAAGAGGTTAGGCGTATAAAAAGCGCCAAGCTGTATATAGGTCCAGCTACTTGATGATTGCTCGAAGCTAGCCAGATCAGGCGAATTGAGTCAAGTCGTAAGTCCAGTTGCCTGACCATCGCCTAAAGGTAGTCTGATCAGGCGAATTTATGCAAGCCGTAAGTCCACTTACTTGACCATCACCTGAAGCTAGCTGGATCAGGCAACTGGAGAAAACAGTACATCCAGTTGCCTGACTATCACCTGACACCAACCAAATCAGGCAAATTGACACATACCTTAAGTAAGGCCTCTGTACTACAACGTGATCAGACTCGGATCAAATATCAGGCCAGCCTGACAAGATTTCTACTCGGGTTGTACGACGAGAATCTGTCTCTCGCATCGTGATAACGAGACTGCGCTCGGATAGAACCGGAAACCCATGCCTCCTAAGCCGCTGATGAAGCTGTGACGTGTAGCGTTGCTCATCATCCTCGTCGCGAGACTTTGGACCTGGGAAAATCCAAACTTCCATCGACTACAGTTCTGCGAAAGTATTCACAGTTTCATAGTAACACTCGGAATGGGGTGTACGGAAGGAATTCACAAAATGACTACAGGCAAGTCATCCATGTACATGACCAAAGTGAAAGTGCTGAAGGGACGATCCGGAGGTGGAAGAAAAGCAGTATCACAGGCGCGTATCCGTTCGCGTCGCAAGTAAACGCAAGGGAGCTTTGCTTGCCAGAAACCCCTTTTTTCTCTCGCCAGGAAACTGGGCACTCGGGATGTAACATCTGCTATTCCAATAAAAAGAATATAGGTGCTCGCGTTGGAGCGAGAAGCAAAGTGGAAGAGGGTGTTGGACGCGAGAGAGGGGTTGTACGTTTCACGCTGGTGCCACGACAAAGGGGTTTCCGTACATACAAGCCGGATTCCAAAAGCTATCTTACTCTTTCCTTCGTACACAAATTACATTCGCTGCATCCTCTCTCGTTATTTCTGTCTCTGGCTGGGCTGTGTAGGGTTCGTCGTGCTCTCCTTCCCGGCGTTTCTCCGATGTGGGTGTCAGCGGAGGGAGGCAGGAAAGGGGTAAAACACCACGAGTCCTCAACCCCAGGCAACCCCTTTACGGGTATCCCGGCGGTGGCAGCGGTGTCGTATCTTGGCCGCCGTGGCGCGCCGCTCTATCGACGTAGCAGCCCACCCACCTTTTCACTCTTCCCTTTCGCCATCTTCATCCTCCGTCCTTCTCCTTTCTACCCCGTAGTCTCACTCGGCTTTCATCCAGCCTAAACTCCGTCTCACTTCGCTTGGACCTTTGCCCCGTTGCGCAAGTTTCTTCGTCCCTTTCTCGCTTGCGCGCCATACGGAGCTTTACTTTCACCCATACCTTCCCTCTTACCTCTATCCTTCGTCGTATTGGCGTGAGACCTCCTTTCAGCCGCTCGACCCCCTGGCTTGTCTTGCCACCACCACCACCACCACCAACGGCAGCCACCGGCAGCCACCCACGTCCCACAACCTACCAGGACCGTAGCTCATCCACCCCAACCATGCCAGATATTATGAGATGTGTGAATACCAGCCCGTTCGTTAGTAGGATACAGCGTGGGATGATCATTTTCTTAAGTGTCATTCGAGTTTCGGAGCTTGTCACAAACACGTGAATCCTTGCTGGGCAGCATACTTTTTGTGTTCCATGATCCAGGATGAACCGCACTACGGTCCATGCCAGGGCTCACCTCATTCAGCTCGTTGGCCTACGTCAGTTGGTGATCGCATTGAACAGGAAAATTCCGAGCTCGAATATTCTGAGATACGTTATTGCCAATCTAGTATCAGGAATTTGATGGATATCCCCTCGATATTGAGGGAACTTGGTGGGCAGGTGGGCAGCTCGTGCAAAAAGTACCCAATGCATGAGTGGCTCCTAAATCAAGGCCGATATATCGTTCGAACAATTGTAAGTAGCCGAGGACTATAAGTGGCCGAGTACAGAGGCCGCTGTGGGCATCCAGAAGCGGCGAAGTATAGTAGAGTAGGGTTGGCTCTTACGCGGGGCGAGTTGGCCGTAGCAGGGAAGAAGATTTAATTAAGCCGGAGCCGATTTATCTCCCTGACAGCTAGAGACCCCCAGCCCCGAACCTTTTCGGAGATACTGCGGCGTGGTGGGCTTCGAGATCCTCACGAACGGCGATATTTTGCCTTGCGAGTCCACTCCGTTCCCTTATACCCCTTCAACCCCCCAGGACATGTTTTCGGCCTGTCCAGACTTACCGGCTGAGGGACCAAAGCAACGGGACACTTTGTCGTCGAGGGTGCGGCAGAATAAAAATAAAAAACCTGCAGATTTTACGTGGAGTTGGCAACTGAGCGCTTACACACACAACTTGGACATGCTAGATACGTCCCAATGACGCATTCATTATCGAGCACGTACGCCACTGTTGAACACTGCATGACATCTGGCTTAATAATATTGTGTTATGCATGAAAGTGAAATAGAATTCCGACTCTTTGAAATTGGTAATTGGAGGAAGAGACATACGTAGAAATCATACGTGGAAATTACGCTTTTTCTTGTTTTAATTAGTCATTTGATTTTTTATTTCCGTAAACACTATACATTTACTGTTATTTGGCGGGCAATTTCTTTTTTCCACGACGGAAACGATAAATTGAAACTTTTCCACTTTTGACAGACCTCGAAGCTTTTGGAGCATCGCGATGACATATTCAAAAACGAGACTCAATCATTCAGGCAGACATCCACAGTACGAGATAGTATAGTCAAACTAACGGTTATTGATTGGTAGGGCAATTATAATATAGTTGCGTCAGCTACACCGAGATACATAATAACGGAACGATGAATGTTTTGTTTGAATCAAATGGAACTTTGTTCGAATTTCAGTTCTTACATTTAACAAAAATCATATTTGCTCCAGCTAAATATGAATTTAAGAAAAACGTCCTTCGCGGTGACCACTGCTGCTCGAAAACAAATCATCCGAAATGAAAAATTAAAACTCATTGAGTTTTTGCATGAAGTTGTCCAGTGCTCGGACGAAGGATTTAATTAAATATTCATTTTCGAAAAAATGGCCGCATTCCAAAGTGAAAGTACCGATTTTAGGTGGAAAAATGCTCTATTCTCGTTGATCAAAAAGAAACTATGCATCGATAAAAAAAACCTTCATTAAAGCACTGCTTTTTTATATGTAAAATAAGCTTGTAAAATTTGGAGATGATCGACGTAGTGATTTTTGAGATATCGTGGTCGATTTTGAAAACGTCTTCCTGAGAAAAACGCATTTAAAGTTCAGTTCGCGAAACCTACCTATAAACACCCATAACTCCCTCAATTTTGAACGGATAACGAATCGGCTTGAAAATTCCCGGGAATATGTTTATATGTAATAATTTATATTTATATTCGGTGTATCAAAAAGAAATCCATTATTTTTGCATGAAATCGAAGGCAAAAATAATGGATTTCTTTTTAATACACCTAATATTATCAAAAATTTCACCTAGGTGTAACCATTGAAGTCGTGTCTAAAAACATATTCCTCCGATTCACCTCAAGTTCGAACAGAGCATAGTCTATATAATTTTATATCGCATGACCGAATTATTTTTTAATACGACTGTTGTTTTTTTGTCGAAAATCGAACATTTTCTTCTACATCTTGCTGCTTTCGTAATTTTAGGAATGTCGCAGAATTTCTTTCTTCAAATAATAATAACTTCATCATTGATCAATATTTTCCAATGAAAAAACTCAAACGTGGCAAAACTGTATATTGATAGTGTGTAAAACCCGGACCTCGCCATCCCATTATCCTTATAAAAAAATTATTGAAAATGGACCAGACTTTTTTTATGCCCCAAGCATAATGCAGCTCCGTTAACGAAGGGATACTGTTCCCAATAATAGAAGGCGCGTGCAACTTTAATATTATTTCATAGTAGTCCGATAACCTTATTGATTTATCCACAAATATCTATCTACAAATAGCCTTCGGTAATTTCAGCCGAAATCTGAGACTTTGTCACCATGAACCGGAGGATCCAAAATGACGACTCAAAATTCAAATCAGCAACTGGAATGTAGTGTAAAACATTATTAAAATTAACATTCCATGTTATTTATAATACGATCAATACGCAACAGTGTGAACTAACTAGCCCAATTATTGAAGTTCAACAAAAGTTCGTCAATTCTATTATTATATTCGGATTCCGTCTAATTATCGCGAGAGCCAAATAGGGGCTGAGTGGAGTGTCATGTTCCGAAAATTAGTAGTTTATAATTACATATGCCCGACTTGCAGATAACACGAATCCACACTTAGCTATTGTCCTGTCGGTGGAACAATCATGGTCAGCGCTAAGGTCAAAGGTCTGAGACTGTAAAAGAACATCGTGTCGCGTAATCTCGAAGCCAAGGTGTATTGTTGCTTGGCCAGAGGGTAGCCGGAAGAGGATCCACGGTATATCGTTGTGTCCTTGCGCTGGGGAGTTCGCTGGCAGACTTGCTTTGTACCAGTGGAGTAGCAGGACTGAGCGGCGGGAGGGGGAGGTGGAAGGGAGGGCTTTTCAGAAGGTGGCGTTACCAGAAGGTGCGGGAGATGAGAAAGAGGGCAAGTGCGGGAGTGTAGCCACCGTTGCTCTTAGCCGCGTTAATGCCTTGAGAGAGGAGCGTTAATTAATAATTGCAGGAGGGTGCTCTCCTGAAGTTGATGCTCTGATGTGCTCTGTGCTACTAGCGCTGACTACGGAAACCCCTCGAGACCTCGGAGAGCGCGAGAACCTGAGAATCATACGTGTTATATCCTCCTGCCGCAACCCTCTCCGAGTCTTCAGGCTCTTCGTTCAGCCTGATCTGATTTTCACACAAAAACGATCGGCACCTCTTTGACGTCGATGGGAAAGTGATAAAATAATTACGTTTTGTCAACGAAACATCCGCTTCGCGGATCGATTTGCCATTCGACTACTATAGTTTTTCAACTCTTCGTGTGAGAAGAATAAAAAATATTCGATCAAAATTCAATCAAAAACATACTGAATAAATATTCATTTTCTTTAAGGACTTAACACTTAAGTCCTTAAAGTGACACGTGACATTTTTGACGATATCGATTTTTCGTTTTTGCGAGATTCTCAGAATTTTTCAAACTTTTCATATTGTCTGGAAATTTCACCTCGATCAGTTTAGAATTGAGAGAGTTATGGGCGTTTTGGGTAGGTTTCGCGAACCGGCGAACTTTGAACGCGCTTTTCTCAAAATTACCGTTTCGATTACCTTTGGACTACGGCCATTTTGTTTTAAATCAATATTTTATTCCATCCTTCGTCCAAGCGCTAGATAATTTCATGCAAAATTACTGAATAAAATTAATTCAACTTCTCAAAATTACCGTTTCAAGATCGGTGACCGCAATATCTCAACAATGACTGTGCTGATCAACTTCAAATTTTACAAGCTTTTTTACACATCAAAAAGCAGTGCTTGAACGGAGGATTTTTTATGAAAGAAAATAGAGGGTTTTTTCACCGAGAATTGATACTTTCACTTTGGACTGCGGCCATTATTTGAAAAATCAATATTTTATTGCATAATTCGTCCAAACGCTAGAAAACTTCAGGCAAAATTATTAAATTAAATAAATTAGTCAAAATTACCGTTTCAAGATTACCACGATATCTCCACGAATTAAGGCCGGAGCCTGAATTAGAAGGTCCGAAAAATCGTTTTTATCATTGCTTAAACCGACATATAAACTACCCAAGAATATAGTTACAAAGTTACAGAGGCCAATTTCAAATATTTTCGAAGATACAAGGCCAAAAGCAAAGAAGCTATTAATATTTGATATTTCCTCCTATTGAAAACCTTAAAGCGCGTTTTCTTCAGTTTTCATTTTAACGATTTTTACGTATTGAATCGTAGCAAAGTTTATTTTCTTCAGTATAAAAATCTCTTTCAAGTGAATAAAAAAAATATTTTTAAACAACTTTTATAGCACGTTAGAGGGTTTTTTCAAACCTGAGAAAAGTTATAATTTCACGATTTTTTCAGCTTTTTCTTAATTCACGCTGAAGAAAAATACATGATAATTGAAATTTTTTGGCTTTTTTCCTCCAGTCAAGAATTACGAGCTGCATCTTCCCCGCCTATTGGGGACTGCAGTGGCAAGACACACATGGAATAGGCTGATAAATCTGCAGTCATTTATTGTTTCATGTTGATTTTTTTCATACATTTTAAATGTACATGAAAAGATACCTCAATGTTTACTGGGCTCACTTGTCTTTTTCCCTCCAAAAAAAATCCCGAAAAACCGTTTTCGGCAAACGGTAACAACATTTGCCTCGCTATTTTAAACAAATAGTTGTTTTCTTCATCACGCTACCGAACTATTGTCACCACCAATACCCTAATACGCCTAATACTTAAGAATGGTGAAGTTTGGATCGCGATAAAAAGAAGAAAAAAAAGCATGGTTCGAGACACATTGACAATGGCGCGAGGACACGTGTACGCATGAATTGATCGGACGAATGCAAAACAGAGTAAAACGTAATGGTGGAAGACCATGGCGATCGTGCGAAGAGAAGACCGTTGAGGGTTAGAAACGGGATCGTGAATCCTCCCAGCCAGACAACGAAATCCTATCGTCCGCATTCGAGGCATTTGCGGAAGTGAGGTGGTATGAAAAGCAGAAGCAACCGGCGGTCCACGCAAACCAGGCGCCGCAGTGCAGAGCGCGGGATAAGGATTTATAGTTTAATATCTCGGCGGTAGGGCGTCGTCACATTTTCTAGCCCCCAGGGTTGAAACTATATAGCCCATATTCGTATTTACTACCGCCAACGTTACTCCCGCAGTCAGTTTCGTTCCATGTTTTTTTTTCTTCCTCCTTCCCGTGTCTTATTCCCCTCGCAATCTTTCTCCTTCCACATTTCAGCCCTTAAGAATTGGAAAGGAGCGATGACAATAAAAAGGGACGTTTGTGCGAATGGCCTCCGAGGTTTTCCACTCGTTATGTACAGAGACCCCAATTCAACGTCTTTGCCCAAATACAAAAGAGGATTTCGGTTTCATCGTCTCGTTCACGCGTGCACACCCCCTAAGCAAATTAGACTATCCTCAGTAACTTCAAATTTACGGAACTGATCGTGCTTGCCGGTTTGAAGTTAGTGACTTACATCGTGCACTCGATGAAAGGGGGCCATTTTTTCCCTGCAGGATCGAACGAGGCTTCAAGATGATTAAAGGATGTTGGAGCGGTCCAGTTGAGTCAAATGACGGTTTAACAATTTTCCTTCAGGGAATCTCAAAAAATGCATACGAGGTATGGATTTATTCTGTACATGGTAATCCTTCATAAAATATACAGGGTGTCCCAGAATTGATGGTAGTCCCTGAAATGTGGGGTTGGGGGTGAAATTCTAAGGCGATTGATATAAGTATGTATGGGCGTCAGATCAACCCCTGAATTATTATTAATTTTTTAAGGCGGGACAATCAGGTGCGCCCGATAGTGGCGGCTGGCGGGAGCACCGCACCGACTGGCACCACGCCACACCACTCATCGGGCGCACCTGATTGGCCCGCCTTAAGAAATTAATAATAATTCAACGGTTAATCTTGGACCCATACACACTTATATCAATCGACTCAGAATTTCACCCCTTACCTCACATTTCAGGGACTACTATCAGTTCTGGGACACCCTGTATAATTAAAGGGCAAAATTGTAAATTTTAATATTTTTATTACGTAAGTAAGAAAAACTTTTATGTTACTACCAACTTAAAAAAGTATAACATTGTCGATGATTATCGACAATGTTACGATGTTATGGGACGAGGCGGCCATTTATCGGATATTGTGTTCTACACATAACATCCATATTTATAGCTTATATTAGAATTAAAATATTCGTACTTTACAAACAAATAATACGTTTTATTAACAAATTACAATTGTCAGGTCATTTTGAGACACCCTATATGTGGTTTTCGATGGGCAAGATGGAATCTTGTTCTTCTAAATGTTTTCAAAGGTTTAGCTTGCGTTAATCCGTTGTTAGGAATGGTTTATATTGGTGCTAAATAGCCAAACAAAAAATTACATGACCCGCAGCCCATCTAACCCCAAGTAAAATTACATACATTAAAATATTTTTTATTTTGGGTCTTTTATGGTGGAAAAATTTTAAAAAATTCGTAAAGACTCAGTATAATCTAGACAATAACACATATTTTTTCTAAATTTCATCTTCGATTGTGGCCAACGCGCCAACCTCCTTAAGCGTCGTGGCAATTAATTTTTTGAGAAAGCAAATCGCACTACGTGAAACAACAATGTCACTGAACATTAACAATGTTACTGAATCATTTTAGGGAACTCCCTATAATCAGCAAACAATTTGTATAACTGTTACCCTATGAAGACTATCGCAATTCTGATTTGAATTGCACCAACAACTTCCGTGTGTTTTCGTAGTCGAAAAAGGAAGCCTTATAACTTCGTCATGTCACGGCCTCACTGTTTTTACAGAATTAAACCTTCGCAAACGAAATTAGGCAATGAGATGCTTCAGATAGAGATCTCATGTAATATATAGCGAAATCTCGGATGAAAAAATGCCCACGGCTTTTTTCCCATTTGGAAAACGGAGAGGGGGATTTTTTTCGCGCACCTCTTCGCGTTGGGTAACATTGGAAAAGTCTTTCAAAATTAAATTAAGGTTCCATTCCCCATTTTTTATTTTTAAGGGATAACACCACTGTAGAATTTTCAAAACAATTATTTTTTACAAATTCGCTCAAGAGATGCTTCGAACTATTTAGATTAAGGGGAAGAAAGTTTGGTACTTGTAAAACAAAGGTATGCAGGCCCGTGTGGGTCTGCGGTGGCAGTGGCTGGCCCGTGTGCAAGACGTCGACCGTTTTTTTTCGGAAGGCTATTTTTCAAAACTGCACGCAGCATAACTCCAACAATTTTCATTCTTTTTATTCCAAATTTTGAACACATCTTTAAAATAACATTTGGAAGAGAACCACATACGGGATTTTCCATAAGTTAATTCAAACATTTTTTATTAACAAATGATTGCTTTTTTGCGAAAAAAGACACCTTCTGTTTGATTGCTCGCCAATTTTACAAAAATCAATATTTTAAAAATCCCATACGTCGTTCTCTAGCTTTAACGATATAGATAACGTAGAATTTTTGTTTTTTGTTTCAGGTCAAAAATTGCATCAGTTATGCTGCGTGCCGCGGTGCGCCTTGAATTCGTCATGGCTCCAAAGAATGGCTCCAGCGTCGCCATTTTTTAAATATTTTTGGATAAATTTTTTTTGTAATATACTTGAATATACATTCAATAACTTCCTTGAATTGCATTTTCGTATTATCTTTCCTTCCAACCAAAAAAAAATTCGTAAAAACACCGTTTTTTAGGCCGTTACAGTGGTGTTGTCCCTTAAAGCTCGTTTCTGGAAATGGATAATGGAATATAAAGCTTTGAAGTGATGTATGTATCATTAGTTAGTTAAAGTGATTGCACATGACTTTAAAGCTCAATCTCCCTAAACGGGGCTACACAGTAAAAAGTGGTAAAAAATAAATTATAATAGCAATTTTTACAATTTGTATAGATGCAATTCATTTTAGATGCAATATAGTCGCTGAGAGTTAATGATATGGGTATTGTAAACGGCATAAAACAGTTACTGATAATGTTTGTTTGGTTTGTAAAGTCGCATCTTTAATGCTTTTCTACGATTCTAAAAAGTTACAATCGTTTTATTAATTGGTTACACCTCGTGGCCGGAAAAAGAAGAATTTTCGTGATTTTTTTTGTGGCAAAACGTGAGCAGGTTTTCAATTGTTTTCATTTTACATCAAAGAGTACGGTTTTAAGGATCTTTTACAATGTTTGCATTGAAAATCATTCAGAATTGTGGTAAATACAATGGTTTGTGTGGATCGTTCTTTGAAAAACATTCTTCGCGGTGACCACTGCTGTTCGGAAACAAATCATCCGAAAAAAAATATCAAATACATTTAGTTTTTCCATGGAATTATCGATTGCTTGGACGGAGGATTCAATAAAGTATTTTTTAATAAATAAATAACAATATTTTGTAGAATATTTATTTAAAAAAAAATGGCTATAGTCCAAAGTGAAAGTGTCAATTTTCGGTGAAAAGAATGTTCTTTTTTCGTTGATAAAAAAAATTATGCATGGAGAAAAAAATTCCCTCATTCCAGGACTTTTTTTTGCTTTTTGAGATGTAAAAGAAGCTTGTGAAATTTAATGTTGATCAGTACAGTGTGTTTTGAGACATCGTGGTCAGCGATTTTTAAAAGTAATTTTGAGAAAAACGCCTTCAAAGTTTGCCGGTTCGCGAAACCTACCTATAAACGCCCTCAATTTTCATGGGATCGACTTGAAATTTTGAGAAAATATTTTTGAAACGTTCTATTTCGGAAATCCGTCGAAAACCAAAAATCAATATTTTCAAAAATTGCGACTAGGTGTAAGCCCTTAATGCAGTATTAAATGCATCTAATTAATGTACTAATAATACGACCGTGCCCATACTTTATTTTAACTTTTGATACCAAATGTGTGAGTCAGGATGAATGTGTAAGTCAGGATTAAAAGTGCCACGTGTAAATTGAATTCGTGATTTTCGTAGCGTGCGCTACGAACGTCCGGTATATTTCATTCCACATGGATACAAGACATTTAGTCCGGGAAAGCGAGAGGATATGGACCCTTTCGTTTTGGAATGAAGAGCTTTCAACGTGGCAGACCCCTTCATTGGCCAAATCTACGGTCGCACACGCACGTTGTTAGAGCCAGCCGAACTATCGATATTCGTTTGGTCGAGCAAGCCAGCTAACAGCCATCGCGATCACAGCTGGACACGTCTAGTGCGTGGATCGTGATGACCGTAAAAAAAATATTCCTTCATTACTGCGTTATAGCGATGCTTTCGGGAATCCGTTTCAGTTGTGGCACGAATTTAGGAAGAGATCACTCAAGGCCGGAGCCTGAATTAGAACGTCCGAAAAATCGATTTTTTAATTGTTTAAATCGATGGATAAATTATCCAAGAATATATTTACAAAGTTACAGAGGCCAATTGTAAATATTTTCGAAGATATAAGGCCAAAAGCAGAGAAGCGAAATATTTGATATTGATATTTCCTCCTATTGTTTAAGTAATGTAATGTTTATTTTCTTCAGTATGAAAATCTCTTCTAAGAGAATTAAAAAAGTCGTTCAAAAATATTTTTAATTCATTTTTATAGCACATTAAAGTTTTTTCTTTAACATTTTTTTCACAAATCTAAGAAAAGTTATAATTTCATGATTTTTTTCTGTTTTTTCTCAATTCACCTAGAAGAAAAATATATGACAATTGAAAATTTGATTGGTTTATTCGGTTCAGTCAAGAATTACGAGCTGCATCTTTCCCGCCGATTGTTCATTCATTTATTGTTTCATGTTGGACATTTTTTATACATTTCATATATACACCACATTTTTTATACATTCCAAAAATATAACCTCAATGTTTACCGGGCTCACTTATTTTTTCCCCTTCTAAAAAAAATTCCGACAAAACACTTTTTTGGACCTTCTAATTTAGGCTCCGGCCTTAAGGGAAGTCATCACTGTAAAATTTTCGAAAAATCGTTTTTTTTGTAACACTCTTAAAAATCTTCTGAACTTTCAAAAGTATTATACATATTCGTTTTTAGCTGAAAAAACAGTTTTAAAGTGGTTTTTGAGATATTTTTGAAAGGAGTGTCCGAGCGCTGAAAATCGCCTTCAGCGATGCCACGCCAGAAGCGCAGTTCGCGATTCTTCTAAGCCTATTATTATCTTTGGTAAAAAAGTTACCGACTAAAAATAATTTTATTTTCTACCAATAAATGGCATTAGATTAGTCCATAAAACCGTTGACTTCAAACACGTTTTTCTCAAAACCATGTTTATGAAATCGGCACCCAGCAGAACTCGAACAATTTTCGTCCAATTGACTTGAGATTATAGCTGAAGCTTCTTAGATTGCTTTAACGGTCAAGTACGAGCGTTTTTTTTTTTGATCAATTGAAAGTCGTAATAAATATATCACTTTTTATATGAAAATTATGTTCGAAAAAACGAGCTGTGTTCAAACTCTTCTCTATTTTGTTTTCATTATTTGTTAATTTCCCCCCGTACTTGACTGCTAAAGCTAAAATAATATAAAATAATAATAACGAAAATATTTCACTCTTAGTTCCAGGATTAAATTTACGAAAGTTCACCTGCGTGCCGCGGCAGGCTTGGCTGGAAACCAGTAGTTCTATAGCGACTCGTGCGCCGCCATTTTGCATTCTTCCGACAAGTAATTTTTATATTTACATACTTCAATATATACCTAATGAAGCATAAAAATTCTTTACACCATGTATTTTATTCCGATCTTTGAAAAAAAAACCCAAAGAGAACGATAAAAAATGGGCAGTTACAGTGGTGTGCTCCCTTAATGCGAGCCAACTTTTCGGGAAACTCGAAAATTACGGAAAATCGAACAAATTTTGAATTCCGTACTTCAGGTGAGACAGCTTACTTTATTCTGTTCGCTTCAGGACTCTAGAATCACGACATTGCACTCATTCTTCGTATTTATCGACGAGTTCGAACGGGCTGACATGACAAATAATTGAAGCGAACTAGGAGTATTTAAAGGTCCTGGATATTAACAATTCATTTTGTTAATTTAACAAACCTCAGACCAAAACCATTTTTTTAAAATTAAATCGAATTGTGCTTAAATCTCGGTCTACTAGACTTTTATTTAATATTCAATAAAGTTATACAGGGTGTCCCTCTTATCTCTGCCACCCGAAATAACTCGGTAATTATCGACGTCACAAAAAAATATTCCAGACAAAAGTTGTATGGTGTGAAGGGGGCCATCAAATGCGACCAATTTCTTTTTATTTCGGTGGAGGCGCTGACGCACAGTAAAGGTCACCTCCACTTTTTTTAAATGGAATGTTACATTTTTTCAACCATCTTGTGGAGTACCTCAAGCCGCATAAAAAACATTAGGGGTCAAAGTCGTTCAAGGTCATTCAAGGTCAGTATCGATTATACAAATCCAAATATCTCGGATCACTACGAAATATTTGATAGTGATCTGAAATATTTAGATTTGTATTTCATTTTAATAGGTGAACTTGAATGACCTTGAATGACTTTGACCCCTTAATGTTTTTTTTGCGGCTTGAGGTGCTCCACAAGATGATGGAAAAACAAAATGTACCATCCCATTTCAAAAAGTGGAGGTGACCTTCACTGTGCGTCAACGCCTCCACCGAAAATTGGTCGCATTTGATGGGCTCCTTCACACCGTACAACTTTTATCTGAAACATTTTTTTGTGACGTCGATAATTACCGAGTTATTTCGGGTAGCAGAGATAAGAGGGACACCCTGTATATTCACTTCTACTTGATGTGTGAGTAGACTACAGCCGACTACGAAAAACCGTATATTTACCTTTCATGAAATGTTACTTAAGTTTCAAAATCGTTTTTATTCACTACCATGCCCATTTGACTTAAGGCGGTCCTCTGGTTTCTCGGGTCGAAAAAATCGATTTTTTTTCATAAATCACATCTACAACATGTGTAGAAAATGTGTGCCAAAGGATTTTTCGATATTCGAATTGGTTCACAAGTTACGGCCCTGGAACGGAGCAGGTATACGGAGCAGGTATACTTTCAAACGCGTTTTTCTCGAAACACCATTTTTCGAAACGGTGACCACGATATTTCAGAAACTACTGCACCGATCTTGTTCAAATTTATACAACATCTTTAATATGTTATAAGCCAGCGATTGAACTAGGATTATCATGATTGCTTCGATAGTTTTTTTTGTACGAGCGAAAAACTTAAGAAAAAATGAGTAAAAAATAGAATGTAATTTTCAAAAGTGTATAAAAAAGTCAATTTTTGTAATTTAGAATTCACTCTAGTTCAATCGCTAGTCTTAAATATGAAGATTAAAATGCCGTTTGGTTTTTTGATTTCAGATAAGCAGAACAGCCGCAATCTTGGTCACCGTCAATCACCTCTTTTACTTGATGTCTTCCTGTCGGCCACTATAACGTTTATTCTATTATATATGTGACTTCAAAAAATTTGTAAAGCTTATTTAAATGTTAATAAAGATTATGCAAAAACAATGAGATTGATTATTTCGATGCTTTGCCCGTAAAAAATTATTGAAAAAGCCGTAAAAAAACAGCCGAGAAACTAGAGGACCGCGTTAAACAAATGGTTATAAAGGTCGTCGCTCACTTATCAACCCAGCACCCGACCAGCACTACTTCGCCTCGAGCGGTTGTCATTTCTTACATGGACTTTCCATACAAATGCACTCACCTGTCAACTCCGCAGCATCAGCCGATCGCCTCGCTCCCAAGAGTTGACAGGCAAGTGCATTTGTATGGAAAGCCCATCCAAGAAATGATAACAGCACGAGGCGAGGCGGTGCTGGTTGGGTGCCGGGTTGATAAGTGAGCGATAAGTGAGCGACGAACTTTACGGCTAAAAAGTATTCGAAGAACTACGAATAGTGCAATATAATTACTACATACAACTTGTTGCTTGAACTACAGAGTTTTATCATTTAAAGCAACCGTGATTGGCTACCCGGCTATTTTGTTCAAGGCGTTACGTCTGAGTAGAAAGAAATGTTGTTCTTTTTTTATAGGCTTCGATGATGTATAATGATCAAAAGAATTATATACAAAACTAATGATACGCTAAATAATTTAAAGAAAATGATTACAGCGCATTACACCCGACAACTGAAGACCTACTATCAAAATGCCTTCGTGGGTACACGCCAAATTTAAATGAGAGCTTCAAATCAGTTTAAAAACTTCAGACGCCTTTTTTTAACCACGTTTTTTAAATCGAAAGGACGCATGATTCGGGCAGTTTTTATCCGGTTGATTTGAAATTTTTACTGTAGCTTGTAATCTTCTACTGTAGTATCCACGATTTTGACGGTTAATAAACAGTTATCGTTTTTATAAAGAAATTGAGGTCGTTTTTTAGCAAAAAAATAATTTTAAATGATGCGATTTTGCTAAAAAAAACCATATTTTTCAATAATCACGTGTTTTTTTCTAGCAAAACTAATGTAAATGACGATTTTTTTTGTCTTAAGTGCTGGTCCAAAAAAGTTCTGCTTCCTTTCGCAGAGCGCGTAAAAAGACGCTCTTGGTGTAGCTACGACCTAGCCGCCATTTTGTATTTTTTTTTATAGTAAATTTTCATCGTGTACATCGATACATGTAGAATAAACCCTCCAAACTTCATTTTGATTATGCTTGTAGTATTAAAAAAAAAATTTATGTCATTTTTTGGTCAGCCACATGGATGTAACGCGTCAAAACTGATTAACGTCGACAATGTTGCAGTAATAGTTCCAAAGTTTGTGCAAACTATTCACCTCGATAAAATTTAACTCTTCATTCGAAGTTAATTTCACTATGACCTGGACCCAGAATAAGAACTTCAATCATTCGATGAAACGAAATCTTCACTTCAACCAAATGTTTCAATGGAAGGAAAATCGTGCAGTCTTGCACGAAAATTTATTCAAGTTAAATTAATTGTTTCACTTAGCGCCATGATATTGTATATTCAGCTTAAGGGGTCTTCTTACTTTAGACGCTAAAAAAGGCTATTTTCATGAATTTTTTTTATTGATTTATATTGTAGATATTGATGTCAAAGTTGTTACACTTAATAAATACACTTTCGAAATACATTTAAATCTTTTTTATTTATTTAAGTCACTATTTTTAGAAGAAAATGGTAGATAAAAAAATGTCCTAAAAAATTGTAGGTCTGCGCTGTTAATGAAAGCTCGGAGATGGATCATCCGAAACAAAAAAATTAATCGGTTTTAGATTCAGTATGATAATGGCTATAGCGCATATCATACGATTTTTTATGTAAGCAAAAATAACAAAATGGCAGACATTTTTCGAAAAAAAAACGTGTTTTTGATAACCGTTTTTGAAATAAATAATAGTAAATATCAAAATTAAAAAAAAATCATCGATATCCGCTATAGCTATAGTTGTAAAGAATATGTGGTTAAAATTTCATAAGGATCGGTTCAGTAGTTTCGAAGATTTTATCAACAAACCGCCGAAAAACGTGATTTCAATAAAAACGCATTTAAGAGACTATACCAGTGTGAACGCTGAAAGTTCGGGTGATTTTCGCGAATTTTTTGGAAGAAAAGTACTCAATTAAGTGATTCGGAAAATTAAGAATATATTTGGCTATATTTGACCTATATTACATAATTTTTTCATAGAAAAATATTGAGATCCAAGCGACTTATGCGCTGCCTTCGGAGACCCAAAAAAAAAAAGTTCCTCCACTGCTGACATGATTCCGGCCGATTGAGTAGCTGAAACCGAAAAAGGAAAAAATGTCGTTACACTGGAAGGTATTTCCTGTACAATGACGTAGGATTTTCGAAAAATATCAAAATCTAACAAAATGGCGTAGTTATGAAAAAAAGTCTGTTTTCTTGTCTATAAAATGGTCGTTTTTTTCAATGCCAAATCGTCAATGTTCGTCCAATAAAAAATATTCTACGTCATTGTAGAATAAATATATTCAAGAGTACTCAGTTCAAATTTCAAGTCAATCGGATAATTGCCCTTTGAGTTGCAATGTCAGCAAATTAAAAAAAACCTCATTTCGAGAAAAACGCGTTTGAAGATTCAACTATCGATTTTTGCAAGATAAAATGATATTGATATAAATTATATCAATGATAATGATATTCTTGAAAATATAAACTGTCGAAAAAGACAAAAAAATCGCTTTTTTGAAAGTGTCACACTGATATAGCCCCTTAAAGTTTGTTTGGTTTACGTAAATACATAGATTTTTTTCCAATGTATTTCGTAAGTGTATTTATTAAGTGTGACAATTTTTATATCAATATCTATAATGTAAATCTATCAAAGAAATTCATGAAAATAGCCTTTTTTAGCGACTAAAGTGAAAAGACCCTTTAAACAAATATTTCATTTCTTCAAAAAGAATCCGAAAAACCGAAAACGCTGCCATATAATTGCTAGATGCTCCCTTTAGCCCGAACCATAGAGCTTTATCGTTAGGCAACAGTCATTGTCACCCCTGCAATTTATTTCAGGAACAATTAGTCACGACAATGTCGTGGCAATAGCCCGAAAGTTCGTTCGAACTTTCATTCTCTGTATTCGAACTTGTTCTCTTTATTAAAGTTCAACGTAAGATTATGAATTGGGTCCGGAAGAAGAACTTCCATTATTAAAGTTGAATTCGCAAAATACATTATCATGAATATATCTAGGATGTGTACACGTATTATGTCGCGTGCGATGGTTAAAATTCGAGTGGGGTCGTGGCAGAGGTAAAGTGAATACGAGAAATCGTCTAAATTCGAGTGAAAGCGAAACCCCGGGCACGTACACGACTAATCATACCACCATTTCCTTTAATATCCGTTAGATTGCCTTGGAGCTCCGAAGGCAGCAGAAGCGAGTTCACCCGCTCACGACTATCCGCCGGTGGGTTTAAACGGTTCTGCCAAATCTTACGAACTTCCGGTGAGGTCGTACGCGACCCGGGCTTAAGATACACGAACCGCCCGCCAGGGGTTATTTTGGCGAGCATCAGGTTAACCCGTATGAGGATATGTTTTCCAGGCACATTCTTGAGTTATGGCAGTCGTATGAAAACTCCCAGATCCGTTGTTCCGAAGCTTGCATCGTTTTTCATTATTCTTATTTTCTCTGCCCCCACAAACTAATCGAGGCTAATTAGTTGAGAGCGAATATATACTTTGTAGATTTAATTGTTTCACTTTGGAACCCGAAATTACGCTGTTCGTTAATGAGAAACACCGCAAGTTAAAGTTCAGTGGTACGAAATAGCCTCGAGTTGGTTAAAATGAACAAACGCCGCTGAACTTACTGTTGAAGAAATTGAAGATTCCCGAATCTCGTTTGTATCACTTATGATGGAAAATATTTTTGATACAGTAAACTGTAAACGGAAAAAATCAATCACATTCGCATCAAAAAAGTTATTAAGGGGTTACCCCCACTTGCGATTTTGAAAAATCGATTTTTTTTATTGCATTTTTTTGAAGTATAAGTATCCAGGCCCATACTTCTGTATGGGCCCGGAATAGATGACTCTATGTAAGTTTACAAAAAAAATATTTTCTTCGTGTAAACTGAAATTGAAACTTTAAACGCGTTTTTCTCAAAATGGCATTTCTGAAGTCGGTGACCAAGATTACTCGAACACTAATGAACCGATCTTCTTGAAATTTTGCAGGCTTATTTAATACATAAAAACGTAGTCTTTAATCGTTCGATTTTTTTTTCGAAAAAAATGGCCTTTTTGTAGCCAAAAAACGGCCGTTTTTTTCGTTAAAATCGAACCATTAACTTTGACTGTCCGCCATTTTGTGAAAAATGAATATTTTTTAAAATCCTTCGATTAAAGACTAGTTTATACTTATATTTGACTAAATCCATCCGCATTTTTTTTTCAGATGATCCACTTCGCCGCAATGTTGGTCACCGCAAACCGTGTATATAAAAACATTATTTCATTGACGGCCATTTGCCACTAAACAATGTAATATTTTTCAATAAAAAAATTACTGAAAGTTCTTCAAGATGTGTTCTTTAAGATGGTATATTGATCGATTAAAAAAGTTTTGTAGTTTTCTTTAAAAACATTCATGAAAAAGGCCTTTTTTGCGCATACAAGTGGGGGTAACGCCTTAATAAGGTAAACTGTAATCTGAAGGAAAAAAATTGATACAGTAAAAGTAAAGTGAAAAAATCGCCGATTGTGTTGGCGTAGTTTTTTTAAATGACAAATCCGGGGCAAAAGTGACAGGGGAGAGTGTAAAAACCTCAAAAAACCGGGGAAAACCATTTGATATTAAAAAAGAATAGTAAATTAGGTAATCAAAATCGAAACTCAATATTGATCGAATTAAATTAGGTACACGAAACTATGATACGACCCACAGAAGTAGACGATATCAACCGTGCGGTGAAAAACTATAGGAATGAGCTTATTTTTAAAGCTTAAAAAGAGGAATTTTCGTGATTATTTTCTGGCAAAACGTGTGCAGGTTTTCAAATTAATATTTTTTTACATTGAAGAGTATGGTTTTAAGTAACTTTTTGAATTTTCGTATTGAAAAGTACTTATAAACGACGTAGATACAATGGCTTGTGCAAAACGCTGTTTAAAAAATGTCCTTCAAGGTAACCACTGCTGCTCGGAAACAAATCATCCAAAATTAGGAAATCAAACGTATTCAGTTTCTGTCACAAAATGATTTAGTGCTTGGTCCAAGGATTTAATAAAATATTAATTTCTGAAAGTATCGCTTTTCGGTGAAAAAAAACGCTCTATTTTCGTTGATAGAAAAAACCATGCACCCAAAAAAATCCTTCGCTCAAGCATTGCTTTTTGATGTGTAAAAGAAGTTTGTAAAATTTGAAGTCGATCGATGCAGTGATTTTTTAGATATCGTGGTGACCAATTTTCAAAAAGTAATTTTGAGAAAAACGCGTTCAAAGTTCGCCGCTTCGCGGAACCTATTAACGCCCGTAAGGCCCTCAATTTTGAACGGATCGATTTGAAGTTTTCAGAGAATATTTTTGAAATGTCATATTTTGAGAAACCGTCGAAGACGAAAAATCGATATTTACAAAAATATTAACTAGGTATAAGCCCTCAAATACCATAGTTATAATTTTTTATAGAACTTCTCAGGAACGATTACCGAAAGTAATATTTGCATTGGCCATATGGCAAGATTACAGCGAGCTTTGAAAGGAAGCTTTGTCCATGCGGCAGTGGCAGAATGGCTGGTTGCCGGTAAATTCAATCGCCGTACAAATATCCTGGTTATTTACACACGCGAAACTGACTGCTGGCAGGACCGGTGCCGGTTTGTCTTATAATATTAATAAGGGTAGTTTCCGTCCCGACGTACGTTATAGCGCGGGTGTAAGGGAACGAAGGGAGGCACAGGGAGGTTGATGGTTGCCGAGAGGGTTGCACGGAGAAGCCCGAGGGCTGGCAAGAGCTATGCTCGCAATGTCCGGCCAAGGGGTGGGTGTGGTATGTTGTAGGTGGCTATCTAGCGACTACCATTCGCCCTGAGGGATGAAGTCTGGACCTTGTTAGAAACGAGAATGCTAATTTATTAGGCTTTTCGTGCTGACGTTGGTTAAGAAGAAAGCAAAAGATAGAGCTAGTAACAAGACAAAACTTGACTTCAACGTAACCTCTTGAATGAACAATAAAAATTAGTATCAACTACGTCCAAATGACTTTTAGTTGACCATGTTTTTCACATTATCGAATTTGTTGTGCTCCTGTGCTAAACCGCGGTAGCCGGGGCCAATACTTGAATGTGTGACCGCTTTACCGCGTAATGGCTTGTGCACCGACTACTGAACGGAGGAAATTTTTACGGAATTTCTAATGGTAACGCAACCGAAACTCGGTAAAATCTAGTCGCCTGTATCGGCATAGGTATTCCGCAGCTTCCCAGTGCTCTCTTGTAAAGAATGCTATGAACAACTGGATATAGTGAAGATGAAGTGAAAAGGATGGGCTTGTCAAGCCCCGCGAAGGCGTAGTAGGCAACATTGAAAATGTAAAAAAAAGGTTGTTCTCTGAATTCCATGTCCAAACAACGTCTAAAAATTGTTAAGGCCTTGGGCCACAGTAACGGGTATAAAATCCTGTGCGAATTTAACAATTTTTTTCGTATGAAAAAGTGATTCACTCATAAAATTAATTGGACATCTATTTAGCATAAATATCAAGCTGTTAGAAAAGAGATATTTTTTTTTCGATGTACAAAATGGCCGACTACTAATATTTTCTTTTGTTATCTGTTTTTTAGGCACTCCGCGGCGTGACATTTAGCATCCACAATTGTTGATCTAGAACAAAAAATAAAAATTCTCGTCAATCTACATTAGAATACCTAGTGAAGTACGTACGGAATTTAAAAAATATTATTTTATTCAAAAGTTGTAGGTATTTGAACGTAAGGGGTTACCCCCACTTGCGATTTTGAAAAAATCGATTTTTTTATTGCATTTTTTTGAAGTACAAGTATCCGGGCCCATACTTTTGTATAGATGACTCTATGTGAGTTTAAAAAAAAAATATTTTCTTCGTGTAAACTGAAATTGAAACTTTAAACGCGTTTTTCTCAAAATGGCATTTCTGAACTCGGTGACCAAGATTACTCGAACACTAATGAACCGATCTTCTTCAAATTTTGCAGACTTATTTAATACATAAAAATGTAGTCTTTAATCGTTCGATTTTTTTTTTCGAAAAAAAATGGCCGTTTTATAGCACAAAAACGGCCTTTTTTCGTTAAAATCGAACCATTAACTTTGACTGTCCGCTATTTTGTGAAAAATGAATATTTTTTAAAATCCTTCGATTAAAGACTAGTTTATACTTATATTTGACTAAATCCATCCGCATTTTTTTTTTAGATGATCCACTTCGCCGCAATGTTGGTCATCGCAAACCGTGTATATAAAAACATTATTTCATTGACGGCCATTTGCCACTAAACAATGTAATATTTTTCAATAAAAAAATTACTGAAAGTTCTTCAAGATGTGTTCTTTAAGATGGTATGTTGATCGATTAAAAAAGTTTTGTAGTTTTCTTTAAAAAAATTCATGAAAAAGGCCTTTTTTGCGCTACAGGTGGGGGTAACGCCTTAAGAAATGAATTTTCAGTGAAAAATTTCGTTATCACTGCTCATAAACTGCTCATAAAATGAAAAGTTTTCGATTAATCAGAAATTCCGTACGTACTTCTCTGCGTAAATGCAATTATGAACATAACTTTTAAATTCGAATTAAATCGAATGAAAATTGGTAAAGTTATTTGTCAAGCCAATTGAAAAAAGCTGTTTCGAGAAGTTTCGAGTAGTCGGCCATTTTGTGCATCGAAAAAAAACATATACATATTTTCTAACAGCTTGATATTCATACTAAATAGATGTGTAATTAATTTTATGAGTGAATCACTTTTTCATACGAAACAAATTGTTAAATTCGCATATGATTTTATACCCGTTACTCTGGCCTAAGGTCTTAAGTTCATCTCAACTGATGTGCAATGAATTAGATAAATTGGAAACATTCGTATCACCAGGCTAGTCAATCATAGAGATAACCACAATGAGGCTCTATGCAGGGAATACAAATAAAGTGATGCAAACCCGAACAAGATCAGTATATCGATCCTATTCACAGCATCCGGCAAGTTATTATTTTTATAGTTATGAGAAAATGTTATGAGAAAATGCCCTATGTCGGACACTGAAGCTACTCAATGTCAAGAAGGCTGGTCTCGAAAATCCTCGAGCCATCGTTATAGCCAAAGGATCATGAGATGAGCATCCGCTATGGCCGGAAGTAATATCAAGAGAAAACGAAAGTAGCTAAAGATGCAGTGGTAAGAGAGATTCAAATACGCAATTCATACGATCAAAAACTATGAATTGTGAAAAAGCACAACTAAAAAAAGATTTGAAAGGATTTTCCTAAGAGTCAAGCTGTTGCCAAAAAAGCGTCAGGGGTTCGGTAAGTTCGTTTAAGGGATATTCTCACTTTAGACGCTAAAAAGGCTATTTTCATGAATGTTTTCGATTGGTTCATGTTATAGATATTGATATAAAAGTTGTTACACTTAATATATACACTTTCGAAATACATTTTAAAAAAACATTATTTGAGTCACTATTTGTAGACGAAAATGGTAGTAAAAAAATGCCATTGTTAACCATAAAAAGTGTAGGTCTGCGATGTTGATGAAATCTAGGAGATGAATCATCCGAAACAAAAAAATCGAAAGGTTTGAGATTCCGTATGTTCATGGCTATAGCGCATATCATACAATTTTTTATATATGCAAAAATAACAAAATGGACGACATTGTGCGAAAAAAAACAAAAAAAAACGTGTTTTTCACCGTTTTTGGCAAAAGAAAAATAGTAAATATCAAATTTTAAAAAATCCGCGATATGCGCTATAGCTATAAGTGTAAAGAATGTGTGGTTACAATTTCATTAGGATCGGGTTCAGTGGTTTCGAAGATTTCATCAACAAGCCGTCGAAAAACGTTGTTTCCAGAAAAGCGCGTTTAAAGTTTGTTTGGGTAACATAAATACATCAAAACATTTTTTTTTTATTTCGAAAGTATATTTATTAAGTGTACCAACTTTTATCTCAATATCTATAATATAAACCTAACAAAAAATGCATGAAAATAGTCTTTTTTAGCGTCTGAAGTAAAAGGGCCCTTAAAGATCATCAAATCAAGGATCTAAAAAATCAGAAAACAGGAAAGCCTGAAGATTCTAGAAAGATTCTCGTTTAATTCTTTACATTGAAACAAACTTCGTCCGCGTGGTTCACCCCCAGCAGGCGTTTAGATTTTCTGAAATTTCAAAACCAGAAAAAAATATAATCGCCGTAAAAATCATGCCACACTTTGAAACGTCGATGAAAGAGGATAAAGAAAAAATACTTGTCTTTCGTACAATGTTCCAAAATGTCAGAACTTTTACAAATCCATGCAAGCCAAAGTCAAAAACCAAAAGCCAAGTTCATTCGTGCGGGTGCCGTACCGATAGTCTTAAGGGAGTGAAAAAAACGGAAGGGCAACACAAAAGTTACAAACTTGCTCCCCCACCTGACATTACTGAATAAAAACCCACACAGGTGCAAATGCAACACACTTGCTTCATCGAATCATCTCACCTCCCGAAGTGTGGGCATTGCCAAAAGTATCATCTATCAGCCATTCCCTTTCATTCACATTCACGTAACAAGAACCACAAAACACCAAAAAAAAGTTCTCAAACTTGCACCTAACATACCACGAGATTGTCCTTCTCTCAGTGCTATGCCATTCTCGAAATTGACTATCTACGTTGGCAGTATAAAAGCGCATATTATGTAACGTAACAGCGAGCGGAAATAAGATAATAGATGAAAAAACGACCGGAGAAAGAACCCCGAAGAAGTCGAAGGAGGATGAGATTGGGGTTGGAGGATGAAAGGGTAAATGCTGTGTAGAAAAGGAGGTGTAAAAGAAGAGCACAGGGTTGAGATATAGAAGGAGAAAGGTAGAAGTAGGGTGGGGGCTGACATAGAATTAGTGGAAGGGGATCGGGAAGGGGGTGGGATTCGATGCGCACGAGCGCCACACGTGTCTTGAGGGTGATAATTACTCGGCATCTGCAGCAGCAGTCGAACCGCCAGCTTGGGTATCCTCCCTCCACCTCCTTCCTTATATATTCCCTTACCCCTTGCTGTCGGTTGAACCTTAGGGGCGGTGGTAGTACCGTCGGCTGGTAGATGCTGAAGGAAGGGGTGATGGCCCCCGCGGAGATGGTGGGTGGCCACAGTATTGATTTTGTCCAAGACAGCAGCCGCCGACGTAGCCGCCGACGCCAACGCCGCGGCCAACCAGACCCACCTCTGGTGGTACCCACTCGTCTACAACCCCAGGAACCCACCTCTTTCTCCTTTTCCTACGTCCTTCTCTGTCTTTGCCTTGCCTGCGCCCCCCTGATCCCTCCTTTCTGAAAGCGTCCGCTTCTTCGACCACTCTATCTCTCTTTGTCCCTCTCACAGTATCCCTCCCTCATTCTCTTTCCCTATTTTCCATTCTCGCCTTCTGCCTCATTTTCTCTCTTTCGCTCTCTTTTAGCCGACAAGATCCGAAGTAACCTCGGTGTAGGTGTCGCTAACTCGTTCCCACATGGGTGATGGTGCATCCCTTGGCCCGGTTGCACTCTTTACGTATCAGGTGGCAGATAAGAAAGCCACGCGACTCCTTCATTTGCCTCTTTTCTGGATTATCGCTGCAACACTTCTGATCATCTTCACCCCCCCCCCCCCCCGCCCGCATCGGTAACCGCCAGTTTTCGCTGTTTGTATCGATTGGGACGGTGGATGATAATCACTGTGAGCGGGTATGTTCTGCTCAGAGAAGTAGTTTCTAATGGTGAAGACGGAGACGACGAATGAATCCCTCAGAAGTCGAAATTCAGTTACTTTGCGCTGTTTTTTGAGATCACTTTGATGCTAGTAATGTCCTCTGTGAACAATGAACCAGAAATTAAAAATGTTGCACTCTGAAATATCAACTTCTCAAATGCATCTTGACGTTGAAAAAATGATAACTTGCAAATAGAATTTTCACAAAAATAATAAAAAATCAAAATACATTTTTTTTATCACTTATTTATGTACAAGCGTGTCCAGGGAGGAGGCAAACTGCAATAGAGCTGCAAGAATAAAAAGAACAATGTGTACCAATGAATGTGTGTAACGTTTCATCTACAATCAGAAATCATCCCTCACAAGCAAAGTAGGATAATCCTTACGTATATATATATTTCACTCAAGTTATGCCCCACGCTGAAGCTCGTTGGGTATCGAGTCCGAGGCTCCTTCGCGTCTTCATCCCTTCTGGTCCTTCTTCTTTTCTCTCATCCTTCATCGTCTACTACTAACCCCATCTCCATCCCACTCTACATGCCGAAGTATTGAAGTAGCGATAGTTGGGAAACTTGGCGATGCTAGAACCCCCAACGACGACGCTGGCTACGACGATGGTGGAAGCTGGTGGACGGGGCAGCGTGAGACTGCAGGCATCTGGACGTTAGTTAAAATGCATGTAGTCCCCTCGAGAGGTAGTCTCGTCGTATTCAAATACAGAGGATCAGGATATATCCTTCGACCTTCGGATGCTGATCCCGATTCCGTTACGATCCGTGGAAGGCCCCCCCAGCATTCAACCCACCCTCGTCCATAAGAGGCGTCCAAGCTCCGTTAGCCTTTGGCCACCCTGCAAGAAGAACTTTTCGTCTTGTCGGGGCTCCGAAGGACGAACTGAACAGGCGACACGGCGAGGGACGGAGAGAGGCTTGGAGGTGACGTCCACCGGCCGCGGTTCCACTTGCTTTTCCCACACAAGTTTTCGCGATCTAGCGAGAACATCTCGAAAAGTTTCGCATATGCAAAAACGTTTCTTCCTCATTATAGAGACCCTTCCGTGTAGCAAAAGCTTTCAACATTGATCAGTTATTTATTTCTATCCCATCCTGTAACTGAATAACGCTTCAATATCTATGTTGAATGTACGAATGGGTATGAGGTACAATTACTTTTGCTTGGTTTAGGGTAGCTAGTTGTTACAGTCAATTGATGACGCGAATTCTTGAATCAACGAAACGTTCTTAGGTACATCGTTTGGAAAATACAGCTAAGAAGATGGTGCGAGAACCTATCCAGCTGATTCTTCACATAGAATTTCATCTGTCAAGTACGAATTAATATATATGGAACTTAGACATATGTTTAACTTATTTTCTTCATTCGATGTTGAATCGTTGGAATCATTCAAAAGCGACAACAAGAAATCAAAGGTCCAACGTTTTTACAGGAATGCAAGACAATAGTATCGTCGATTGCTAGCGGCTCTGAAACTTAGACTTGACTCGAGGGGCTATACAACTTCGTAACAAACGTCATGCATTGGGGTGAGCGGATCTGTTTTACTCGACATATTTATGGCTCATAGACTATGCCCGACCACTAGCTTATTCCCCTCAAAGCAAGTCGACACGATATCCACCCATGAGTTGCCGAAAAACTGGAAGAAATTCTAAATCGAATTGTCACTGCAATCTTCGACGAGTTTAATAGAGAAAAGTCGTAAGGAATCATATTATCATATGGTTGATCAATCATGTAACATTATGATGTTACCATTTGATGAAGTAATCATATGGTTCTGCGGAACTTAACTTTTGGATCCTCATAGGTGATGTTTTACTCGAAATGCTAGGCTTGACATCACTCAAGCGTGTACAATCGATGGTACACTCAACAATTCCGTATCCAGGGCCATACTTCTCCTTGTCCGAAAGGGTTACGAGAATTGGATGATCCAGACAAAATGGGAGATTCAGTAGAAGTAAGTTGGCGCGCATAGGACCACGGTAAAATGGTAAGGTGGTCCTGGAATGATGCATGCACAAAACTCTCCGGGCAACCCCGGCATGTATCCAGCTTAGCCCCTGGACCGCAGTTTAAGGAGCTTTAGCTTCGCTTTAATCCTCCCCGATCCCGACTGGTAAAAACGGACGACGACCCTCCAAAGACTGTAACCCTTATCTTACGAATGGCCATCAGTGGATATTTTTGAGCACACTGGACGGAGCAAAACATCCGACTACCCGAAAAAAGGTGGGATAATACTTCGGAAATGTCAAAATCACGGAATAAGACCTTGATACAATTAGATATTCAGATATAATTAGAAACATACTCGATATCAGCTATCCTGACGTGACACTGAATCTTCCACTTTAGTTGAAGCTTCGTAATGTTTATTCAACGTTTATTCACGATTTAAAGTTCTACGTTAGTATGGTCATATGTGCATTTCTCGAGTCATAGTGAAATGCAACACCTTTAGAAATGTCCCCGCCGTGCCTTGCTGTATCATTTTATACCACAATTATTGTACATATACAGAGTGTCCGGGTATGAATGGGTAACCCTGAAACTGTCGATAGGCCAGATCATGTCCCTGCTATATGCTGGAATTTCAGAGATAAAAATCATCTGCTTTTGGTTTTTCGCATGCTACGTCTACAAATCAGAATTTTTTACCCGTTTAAAAAAAATACTCTTGGTTATTCGTTTTATCTAGAAAAGTCTTCTTTTTAACCTTAAATGTTAAGTCAACTTTATTTAAAAAGATCTAATGCAGAATTTTCATACAAACCAATTCGAACATCTGACTCTTATGGCTTGCGGTGTAAAAAAAATGTGCTGCACATATCGTGCCATTTACTTTAAAAAGTGGCTAAATTATTGTCGATTAGTATCATTTGTAGAAATAGCATACGAAAAACCGAGGGCAGATGTTTTTTTCAAAAAATAACATAAAGCCCAAAATGTCGAAAACTGTGGGACTTTGACTAAACTGAAATTCCAGCATATAGTAGGAAATGATCTGACCTATCGACAGTTGCAGCATTATCCATTCATAACAGGACACCTTGTATATAATGTATACTCCGTGTGAGTGAAGGACCCGCAAACATTTTGCCACAATTATCATAAAGCTGCACGATAATTTTCAGAACTCCTCACAATAATTCGCGAAATTCAATGATTAAGGGATCATCACAGTGTGACCGCCCGAAAAATAGCCGATTTTCGCGATTTTTTTTTCGCGGTCGAATTTTTTTTACAAATTGAAATACCAATAAAGAATACAAAATTATGATTTTTTTTATTCTTTATTTATTGTTAACCCTTGCCAGTCACACATCGAAAAAATTACGTAAAAGTCACTGTGGGTGAAATTCACCCCAATTATTTTGCAATGTGAGAAATTATTGAAAAATAAAAAAAATACTGCAATGTACTTTCAACGCTTTTCTACACGACGATACCGATTTTTTTCAAAAAGTGTGATTTTAAATATGCAAAAAAATGTCCCAATTTCCCGAATTTTCTGGATGGTATTCCAGGTCAAAAAACGGCTGGGGTATACCTGTCAGCCGTATATTTCACCCGGTGTGACCATTAAGGGTTAACATTGTTTTTGTTTGCGGAAAATTGCGTGGAAAAAAAATGGTGCCCCATGGTGGCCAGGATTGCGGCCGCAAATTTCATCTGAAATAAAAATTCCAAAATGATTATTAATCTGTAGGATAGCCGCTATGTTCCTATGGACATTTTCTATATTGAAATTTGAAAAAGTGGCGGCGGTTTGAACGAAAAGTTTTTCGTAAACAAATAGGAAGATTAAAAATAAAAGCTTCCATAGCAACAAATGGAATGCCATGAAGAATGTCCTGTTCAAATTTCAACCGGATAGCTTGAAAACTCTTCCTTCGAGAGTAGCCACCGTTTCGAAAAACACCATTCCGAGAAAAACACGTTTAAAATTCGGAGTGCGGGATCTTACGCTCCAATCGCTTTTTCTAAAAAAGGCTGTAGCGACCAAAATAATTCGAATTTCAATCTAAAAATTGGACAGAACGTTTATAACCGTGTATACTATCGGATAATGCAAGAAAATTTTTTTTCTTTACCTTTTTACACTGTGACGATCCCTTAAAGTGTGGAAATGTGTGTTTCTATCATGGCTCGACTTCTCTCGACACTTGCGATCAGCTCAACCGGAAGGTTACCTGCATTTTTCTCTATAACAATACCCCGCGATAAATTGATCTGTCATTTTTTTCAGTCATCAATATCCGAGAGAAAAATGTCAAGCCATTCAGTTTAGTCGTTTTAGAAGTTTCGAAAACTCCTCATGAACCTCTTCATCGGCGGAATCGCGTTTTACTTTGCTTCAGGTGGTGGACGGTACAAAAGAAGCCGCAGAAGATATCGCGAGTTGCATAACTTCCGTCCGCGTTGTTGGATGGTGGTATGGGGATGATCTGGAAGGTACTTGCCACTAGGCATGTCGGTGGTCAATAGCACGAAACACCAGCTCAAGAATTTAGCGAAAAACTCCATACGTAGCACATTATCGTTACACTTAATTTTGTCTTGATTCCGCACTCGAATAACAGTTAAATTTGGGAACATGTTATCAAAGCTGCAATTGAACGACCGATACATCAACGGTTGGGATAACAGGGTCGGCTGAAATCGAGCATTGTTGACCACAAAGTCCCTGAGTGAAGCAATAAAACGGATCACCATCGGGGATTATCGATGAGCGGGTTTTCGAAGCAAGATGCGAACCCTCTAACGGAACAAATTCCACGAGATGATGGCTTGCATCATATTTTCTCCTCAATTACGTCAATCCACTTCCAACCCTCCTACGGTATTGCGTAAAGCAGAAGCAGAGAAACATGAGCCCTCCGATCCCGTAGCCCTTGTCCGAGTCCTTAATCGGTCAAGTGATCGCAGATGTATTCTCCCTCCTTTTGCGCGTCAGCACTTTATAGCTTCTGCCATTCCATGAAGACATGGAGCTAACGAATGAGCACGAATCCCATGGAAAGTGGGATCCCACAGACAATGGGGGTTCAGAAATTCGTACCTAAAACAGCTGACTTCATCTTTACAACGGAGAAAATGAACGTTTTTTTATTGTTCGGAATGTTCATATTTCTGATGGGTCATCAGCATCATATTTTTCGTAGGAAGATGGTTCAGTCAAATTAATTAGTATCTGTAAAATAACTAGAAGTCCAAGAGTGAAAAAATATAGAATCTCCGATACAATAAACTCCTAAAGACGTGCTCATAAAACCGCCATTAAAAAAATGATGAAAATTTGCAGTTTTCACGGTAAACCATAGCTCGGAAGTGGGGATTTGATAAATCTCTAATCGAATCAACGTCAGGATGAAAGTTCAAATTTGATAAGAACGAGATGCTGGAGGAGGATTCTGCTAAAAGGTTAAACGCGTTTAACAGAGCTGAGGAATATACAGACAAGAAGAAGAAAGTCCGGCTGGCAAGGGCTTGAGCGTACAGGAGAAATAGCTAATTCCGGATATTTATGTAGGGGTGGATGAGGGTTAAAGTAGAGGCTGTTACGGATCCTCGAGATCGCGAGGCTATAACCCTGAATGGAGCCAGAAGCGACCAACTGACCAGAAAATTAACCCTCCATAGTCGATACGATGTCGGAGCACAGAGCGTTGGGCAACGCGTCCACTTCACGGACATGGTTATACACACTCGCGTCTCCACCCTCAAGGCTTATACGCTTGTTCCTGTTTTCGAATTTTCTAAGCACCCTTTGGCTTGCTCCATTGGTCTGATATTATTCCGCGAAAAGGGGAAAAAGTACCGTAGTTCTCCATTCGATCCGTCTATTTATGGCCTGGTTCGCCTATACTGTTTGCCCTAATGATCGATACAAGTCTGTTCTTACATTCGACTTGTGCGTAGAGCGTATCAACGACTGACTACTCGATCAAATTAACCCCAACGAAAAATTGAAATCACGCCTTTTGATATTTGATTGAAGGGTGCGATTCGACTTCCGCGCAAGCCCCAATCCTGTCCTGATCGGATCGGAGGGACCGTCGACGGTTAAGACGAGAGTGTAGAGTTGGGGTTGACGGGGGAGGAAAAGTAGCAACTCATCGCGGGGCGAAACACCAATTCCAGTACTACCCGAACGAGAAGTACCCAAAGCCAGTCGTACCGACGTGTCAACAGCAGCGCATCCCCTCCCTCCCGCCCAATAAAAGTCAACAAAAGACTAACGATCCATCCGACTAATGGAAAAGTCCGAAAACAGAAGCAGAACTGGGAGGACGACCTACTCTCTTTCTCTCTCTCTCTCTCTCTCTCTCTCTCTCTCTCTCTCTCTCTCTCTCTCTCTTTCCACCCTTTGCCCAACTCCGTCTGACGTATTCTCGTCTGTTCTCTCGTTTTCGCTGCTACCTCTCCCTATATAGGCAGTTGCCCGCTGCTGCTCATAATTAAGCAGAGACTTTTAGCCGATTAGATATCTCCCTGCTCAACGTCCCGCGCTATCCGCTGCCCCACACCTCCGGCCGGAACCTTTCAAGTGGTGTTAAACGTTCTGGAGGTTTCATGGATCACCTGACACAAAGAATTTTTGTCATAATGCAAACGGCTTGAACCCTTTTTTCTCTGCGCAATATAAATATCGGGCGACTAATGCCTTGAGGTGAAACTCGACCGCTTATGTTATAGGGGTTCGTTAATAATTCGCGTAGCGCTGTACCGTAACTGTGTAGTGGGTGAGCTTCGATGTAACGAAAAACAATGGAATCACGGTATTTCGAATATTTTCTGGGGTTGTTTTAAACGCTGTGAAAAAAGAGCCAATCCATAGGAATGACCCTAAGAAGTGTCATTTTATTGAAATGGTTTTTTATCGCAATCTCATGAAGGCTACTCATCTCAGTAAAATTAAAATGTTGACCTTTTTTATTGGCTTGAGGGGTCACACCACTGAATTTTTTTCAAAAAATTGATTTCTTTAAAATTGGCTTAATAGGTGCTTTGAACCATCTAGAATAAGAGAAAAAAGGTTGGTACCTGTAAGAAAAAGGCCCACAGGCCCGTGTGCGAGACGTCGACCGTTTTCCTCGGAACACGATTTTTCAAAACGACTCGCAGCATAACTCCAACAATTTTTATTCTATTCACTCCAAATTTTGAGCACATCTTTAAAATAACTTTCCGAAGAGAAATACCTACGGAATTTTCCATGACTTAAATGTAACATTATTTATTAACAAATGATGGTCCTTTTTTCCGTCGAAAATTCAGTTTTTAATTCAAATGCTTGCCAATTACTCAAAAATTAATATTTTCAAAATCCCTTTTCGTATTTCTCTAACTATACTCATGTACATTGATATCATTAATATCATCACACTGCGTAAGGGCTGTGGAGCGCTCGTCGTTGAGATCGAGAAAGGATGCTCGAAAGGACCTTAATTCAGCCAGGAAAGATACTGAGCAGCATAATCTGAAGCTGGAAGGGATGCGTTATGGTCCTGGCATATCTGAGTAAAGGTAACAAAATCAGTGAGCCCCTATTTTTAAAATGACATGTTGAAAAACAGTTTTCAAACTTTAAACGAGTTTTTCTCGGAAAGACGATTTTGGGATCGGGAGAACGCGTAATTCGGGCAGTTTTTATCCGGTTAACTTGAAATTTTAACTGTAACTTTGTAGATAGATTCTCTAAAGAAGTACACATGATTTTTACGATTCATCAACAATTTTTGTTTTCATAAACAAATTAAGACGAATTTTCAGCAGAAAAAAAATTATTAAAAGTTTACCATTTTGCGAACAAAAACCATCTTTTCATTAATCTTGTGTACTTCTCTAGCAACACTAATGTAAATGACGACATTTTTTTTATTGTTCCATGTGCTAATCCATAAAACTTCTGTGTCCTCGCACAGAGCATCAAAAAGAACTCTCTTAGTGTAGCTATGACTGGGCAGCCATGTTCTATTTTTTCCCCAGGATTTTTTTCCCATACTTGATCACAAGTAAAATAAATACTCCAAATCTGATTTTGATTGTTTTTTTTTTCAGTATTCTCGAAAAAAAAAACTAAAAAAGTGTATTTTTCCGGTGAGTCACATAGACGTAATGCCTTATGGAAAACCTATGTCTGTTAATTGCTCAAATTTAAAATACCGACAAAGACCAAGTTTATGATCAAACATTTTTCGATCTTCTGTTGAATACGGCAAATATGGATATACGGGAAACGGTTACGTTGAATACGGCTTCAAAGACCATCTTGATATTAGCCAACTATGCCCATAATAAAATTATGTAAGCCCCAATACTTTCATAAGCCTCTTGAGATAAATGTAAGCATATTTATGTAAAGGTGATGGAAACCATCACTGAGGGTCCGTTATTGACTGCAACTGATGCGTTTGAGGGAATCCCTGCACCTCCAGCCCGGATGCTGCTCAATCGGTCACGGAGTACTAACAATAAGAAAGAGCGAACTGGGAAATCGTACCAAACCCACCATATTCCACGGACATCGTTCCCTTCGATCACCATGTATTCTGGTCGTTGGAATCAGCGCTTACGGCTCAGCACTTCACCTCATACGAGGGAGTCGAAAAATGGCTATATGACTAGATTGCCTCTGAAGAACCCGAATTCTTCCAGCGTGGAATCCGATTGTTGGCCAAAAGATGGGTTGTCTGTTCCGATTACTTTGAATAAACCAGTTCACCGTTTTGCTACCGAAGTATCCGACACTATCTTTTCTTGCCCTAAAAATGGCCGTTTTCTCATGCAACCACCTAATATAAATGAGGTAATTTCGGGGGAGTTGGCTATAAGGGAGAGATGGCCAATAAAAATATTTCATAGAACCACTTACTAGATGTTACCTGTTATTGCTTAATTCGCTTCGCGTTGTGAGCCGGTGTGAGTATACGAGAAAAAGTTTGGCAAAAAAATGAAAAAGTAAGTAAAATATTTTTTTATTGTTTTGACTACTGCTAAATTTTTTTTGAAGAGTTCATGTTTTATATTGAGGTGATGTTTGCAAAAATAATAGTTATTCTTTTATTTCTTGAATGGTGCATGAGAAGTGCTTTGTTATAACCCCAAGATTTCGCATGTCTTGTTTCAACTTGTTTCAACCTGTTTACATTTTAAATGTGACCATCTCTCCCGGAAGATTAAGGTATAATATGGTCATATAGCAGTACCTGCGATGTACTCGAATATTATATTTTTTCTACGTAGATGTAGATGCCTTATAAGTACAAGAAAAAAGCAATTGCTCTGCGAAGGAACTGGACTGAAGAATCATCAAAAGCTGTTATTAGTGCTGTGAAAAATCAGTGATTGAAAAAGTGATTGGATCGTCGATTCGTGTGGCCGCTAGAAATTACGAAACATTGGAACGTTAATTAAGTTCTTTCTGTTTTCCAATAGATGGCGTTAACAGAATTGCGAACGTATAGTTTGAGCTGGTAACGCATCTATAAAGAAGTACTATAAGCAAACTTGAAATCCAGTGTATGCCATTTCGCCGAAGTATAAGCAACTTTTTTTCATAGTGTTGAACATGTGAAATTTCTCGCCAAAAAAAGTGTATTTGCCAGAAATTTTACTGCACTACTTTATTTATTTTTTAATGCAGCTGAAGCACACATAAATCGTGTTAAGACTTACAACGACCATGCTTTGTCGAAAACAACATACAGAGATTGCTTCAGACGCTGCGAAAATAATGATTGCGATCTGTTGAATTGGAGGAATTACTTCATGAAGACTGATATCAGACGCTAGCTGAACTTGCAGAATCATTAGGAGTTGATGACAACAGTTTCGAAAGGTTTGAAAGCATTAGGAATGATTTTTTTAAACATCGCTATAATTTTCACGAAAAAAAACAGCAAGTCCTAATTCAACATCGTAATACCAAGGAAGACCTTAGAAAGACGATGTAAGAAAAACGATGACAAAATAAGTTGCGAAGAAAATTCAGTGCATAGTGTGAAAATTCAGTGCATAGTGTGCCAACTTTGGGGACACGAAAATTGTACTGAATTTGATTACCTGTATTCTAAATATGGCCAGAAGAAACAAAAAAAAATTAAGAATCAAAACATAAAACCAAAGATCAAAACCAAGAGTAGAATCAAGTACTGGCCATCTCTCCTCCTACCCATATGCCCATCACACCCGGATACTCGGGAGAAACGGACAATCGTATTTTTTCTTAATTACTAATTTTAAGGTTGGTCTCATGAAAATTTGCTTCATTTTTGTAAATCTTGAAGTATTGCTTGACGTTAAATTTCAGAGTATAATGAAAAATAGAGATAAGTAAAAAAACGTCGGTCCTTTATTTTTGGCGGATATTTTTAAAAACTGTGGGCAACTACCCCGGCCATACCCTACACCTACATTTACGTACAGGACGCACAGCTACGATATCACATATACGAATAAAAAAGAATTCAAAAAACCTCCGACCATCAGACACTTATCGCACACTCTACAAACATAAACCAAGCATTGTTATTTCCGGCACAGCCGTCAAAGCCCACCACGAGAATGCTTTCTAAAACATTTCACTCGCATACATGACTAATGAAAAATAACTCAAAACAACTTCCAACCTGCTTCAGACACTTATAGAAGACTCTACAAACATAAACCAAACATTGTTATTTCCAGCACAGCAGTCAAGGCCATCACGTAAATATTTTCTAAAACATTTTACTCGCACACATGACTCCCTCCGCAACGTGTGGCAGCTGCATTTCTTCAATATCTCTCGTTCCGCGCGCAACAGGTATTTTTTAGTTCCACAAACGCACGCAAAACCGAGTTGTTCGTAGGTACTTTGCAAAGTACTCGTTGCGCGTAAAAACGCGTCCAGTGATCGCGAGGCCGAGGCCGAAGCTGCATATGAAATTCCCGTAGAACGGAATAGGGTGGACGATAGTAGGCAGGAAAGAAAGAGCCCCTCGATTCAACAACAGGTCCGGAGAGCAACGCGTCAGTGGAAAATGCCGCATAGGGCTGGTGTCGGTGCATTTGCTTTCTCGCTTCCACTCGTTCTTGTGAGTGTCGCGCGGTATTATTCCGAGCCATTTGTCACTCGGGCAACCCGACACAACCCCTTTCGCTTCTTAGCTCGCGCTACGACGAGTCGCGCCCTCCCTTATCACGCCGCCGGGTACGAGAGGTTTTTATAGCCGCGAATCGTCGCAATATGCCGACAAGAGGGCTTACATTTTTCCCGCTCCCTACCACCCCTCCAGACCAGCGGATTAAGAGGGTGCAAAGAGATTTCTCATCTTTTCCTTCTTTATTTTTTCTCTTTTTTTTCATGTATACCGTCGTCGCTGCGTCAGTCGATCCTTTTCCCTAGCGCTTTCTTCACCCTGACGTCTCGAACGACGAAAGGATTACGACTTACTTTATCTGGATTTTGTTCGCGGAATGTCTCGAGATAAAGCGTGAAGGCAGTATCATCAATCCAGTCGCTTATGAGAAATTAACCCCCTTTCGATTCAGGAAAATGACGACGCGAAAAAAGCTGAGAAATTTTGCACGAACCATACGAAAAGCTCGTACCAACCCTTCAGTCCTCGTGATATCACGGGCTGCTTTTGCTTGTCCGAAAAATCGAGCTGTGGAAGTATGCTTTGGGGAGAAGGCCGATAAAGTACAGCTATTTAGTGTAGAGGCGTACGGGAAAGCAAAGGAGGCACGAAGAGAAAGGAGGACGACGGGATTAAGGGAAGTACAGAGTAGGTTGTGGGGAGGGGGTAGGTTTCTTTCATCAGAAAATAATTAAGGTTTTCTATGGAGATGATGGATTCGGGAAGCTGGCGTTCGTTCAGTCAACGTCAGAGGTCCACAATGGGTTCAATGGATGGAGTGATCCTTTATTTAAAATAGCTTTGTGTGCTCTTTCTTTCTCGACTTCTGGCTTTTTTGTCGGAGCTCTTTTACCTTATTTCTTTCCTTCGTTCTCTCTCTCTCTCTCTCTCTCTCTCTCTCTCTCTCTCTCTCTCGCTGTCTCTCTCTCTTGCTCTCTCGTTATCTATCTCACCGTTGCCATTCTGTGAGACCGACGATCTGGATCACGTTGATCAGGATCACTATTCGTTTGACTCGATAATCCGAAGGGTTGCCAGTGACGAAATTGCGAGGGTGTTAGCGACGAAGGGCTGAAAATCCTAATGAAAAAATACTGTCTCGTCATCCGAAGCAAATCGAATCTCTCGCGGGACCGTATAGGTCAGATCATTTCGATCCGGGCACTTTGAATTCTCATCGGAGCTTGTATTCCCGTAACCTGAAGTTGGAGTATCATTTGACCCGAAATTCTATTTATTGGATATCGCGTTAAAGATTATTCGGGATAAGTAATCCGTTTATTAGGAAGCTAGGTTCTGGAAAACGGTGAATAGAATGGAGACACGGGCAAACGCTTTGTCCTTCGGATGACAAAGGGAAGCGATCGTCGAAATTTGGCACATCAGGAAGAATGGGGTAGTCCAATTACGTTTCGTAATGGACAAATCGAAATTTCATGTTTCAGGATTTTTTTACGACAGTGAATACACAGAGAGAAATGATTTGTTTGAATCAAATAAATTTTTGTCTGAATCTCGGACTTTTGTTTCATATAAATACAATGACATGATGTGTTTGATCCACTCAAATATTCCAATTTATTACGACAGACTTAATGAAAAAACGTATATTTGACTTAAATAATATTGATTTTTGTTAGACTTTTCTATTCAATGCAATCATATTATATATTCAACCTGAATAAACATTTCATTTCGTCAAAAAATAAATGTGAGTAATGAACATTCAGTTTAGTCTAAAAATATACTTGTTGGTGAATAAATATGTACTCCACTCAAATATTTATTTAACTTGATCAAATGATTTGACTGAAGGTATGCTTCTAATGTAAGCATTTCTTTTAGGTTAAAAAATATTTCGGTGCAAGTAAATAAAAATAGAGTTGCCGCATTTAGTTGATTTGAGGAGTAATTTAGCACACCATTAGTGTACTTCATTATGTTTAGGTTAATCTGGGTTGTTTGAGGGTGGACATTACTGTAACGGACCGAAAAAAGTGGTTTTTCCGGTTTTTGTTGCGTACTAATTTTTTTATTTGGGATTTGCAAAAAAGGATGTTATTAAGCTGATTTCGTGTAAATTTTTATTAAAAAGAAAAATTAACAACGTCATTGAGGTATAACAGAGCCTTTGTATGAAGTATATGGTCCAATGGTCGGATCGATAACTTGACAAGGGTTGGTCTGAAAAATACAACTAAAAAATTTAATAATCTATATAAATGTGGTTCTCATTGTGTGTAGCCGTTTTTCGAAATAAAATTCACGAAATGGTGAGTGTTCAAAAAAAGTATTTATATTTTGGCGAAATTTTTACTTATCTTTGGGGGCTTGAAAAATAATAAATTGAAATCGGCTACATACAACTAAAGCTACTGCGAATTCGGAAATTTTGGTTTAAAAAAAATGAAAATCGAACAATCATAGCTAGGTGATTCCTTCCAGGTCGAGAAAAGTCGTTTCGAGAAAAACGCGATTGAAAGTTTCAGTATGCGTGAAGCGGTGCGTTGCCTGCTCTCACTAGATCGTCTGAAACTGGGTCAAGCTTCAATATTTTGACTTAAACATTTTTTGACATATTCTCGAATATGTATACTTCAATAAAATGCAACAAAAAATATCAATTGTTTTAACCCGTCACAGTAGTGGCCCGCCTTAACAGATGAGCTTCAACAGATTTTTTTTCAAAAAGCGGTTGATTTTGAAAACTACCTTTTCCTCTGAAAATCCCCCAGCATTAATGGGGTGTGCAATTCGGCACCTTATCTCGTAACTCTGATATTATCAAACGCCCAGTGCCTCCGATTTTTCAAAACACGTTGCAATCTTTTTTTCCCCTTACTCCTGAACTCAACTGTTTGTAGAAAAGTTTTTATTCGTAACTCCCATTTTACGTCTCTACATAGAATAACATTAGGGTGGGTGTCGAAAATTCGATAGGTCAATACTCAGAAGGACCGAAATTTGGAATTCATTAATGACGAACGTTCCAATATAGATAGATCAATCCTATGACAGTCTGCAAAATAGTCAATAAAAATTGTGAATACAAATGTCTCGAAATTGATTCATAGCGAATATAAATATAAGATTTAACAAAATAATGAGAGATATAATATGGACTTTCCGGTATAAATACACTGAACAATTCGAGACGATAAATCATCGAATTATGAATATTATGATGGTTTACAATTTCGAATTCATTAAAGCGAAGGGCCAAAAAGTCGATCCGTTAAAAATAGCGATAGGCCGAAAAGGTGAACGGTCCGGATAGCGAAAACTTATGATCGAGCTATACGTTACTTGCGCTTCAGAGTGAAGCTGGCAGATAGCGTTGGTGGGCAGTCGGCTAAGGCAGTCATCCCATGTTCGCTATTAACGGAGACTTTGTCCTTGGAGTGCCATATTTCAGGTGTTTACATTTTATTTTTTTTTAAAGGAAACGAGTAAAGCTTTTTGAGTGCGGTTTTTTTCTTGCTTTTATTCATGATATACAGAACGTTAGAAAATTTTTTTTTGAAAAAAAAAACCAAAATGGCGGCCGTTGCAGCTCCGCGAAAACAGGTCCTCAAATCGCGGGAGGTAAACGGCTGACATCACTGCCCCCTCTTTGTTGATCTGAACCACAAATTCAAAGCATATTATTAATCTGTGACCCTTTGGTCATGGAATGACGGATGGGTTTTTCGTTTAGTACAAATTTCGGAAAATGGCGGCAATTTAAAAAAAATCGAATTTTCGCGTTTTCTTTCGCATAAAAAGATAAATAATAAATACAAAAATGTATCTATCGAAAAAACGATCCGTCATTCCGTGAAGACATATTTTCTGAGTATGCTCTCCAAATTTCAGGTCGATATGTTAATTACAGCGGTCAGGAGAATGTCAGCCATTTTTAAAAACGTGTTTTCGAGAAAAAACGCGTTTAAAGTTTTGTAATGTGTTTACACAAATGTGTTTATAATTACCGCTAATCGACAATGCGTGGTCCATAGAGGCATGCCTCCTCTTCTTCTAGCTGCTCATGTTGAGCTCAAATTGATTTTTTGAAAATTTCAAGGACAAAGCTCCCTTAAGGTATTCGCTATTTTGGACCACCGATCATTTGCGTATCTAATATCTACACATTCGAAGTTTGTATTCTCGATATATGGCTTTTTGCTATAGATGGTAGTACCAATATTAGATACTCATTTTTTTCTATTTCAAACATGTGAATGTTGTAGATTGTTCGAATCTGTATTTGTATGACTCAAACTGCAGACTATCTCAGTACATGTTCTCGAATGAATAATCCTTTGGTGTAATAGTTATTCAATTTCGTCATTGGTCGGAGGATATAATTCGAATAATTTAACCTTCTTCATTTTGAGTTTAGAATTCTGTCATTTCGAAATCTTTGTCGTTCTATATTTGGCCATTCGAAGTTTTGACCCCCACCCCGCGTGTATTTTTGTGATCTCGATGTGATCAGAATACGGAAAAAAACATTAAATGGGTAACGTTTACTGGAAGAATGACGCAACGAAATGAGAAGCAAAAAATGCGATAAAAAAAAGGGCGCGCGAGATGAAAGGGTGTCCCGGCCAACCCCGTTTCTGGATGGCCTTCAAATGTGGCCTTTTCTATAACCCTCCGCAACTTCCAGCCGTGGCCATATCTTTCACATCCTCCTGCTCCTGTTTCTCCGTGCCCCCACAATTCGTGAAAGTGGAACGAGTTGCATCAAGAAGGGATGATACGAAAGGGAGAGGAAGGGAGAGAGAGAGAGAGAGAGAGAGAGAGAGAGAGAGAGAGAGAGAGAGAGAGAGAGAGAGAGAGAGAGAGAGAGAGAGAGAGGAAATATGAAGAAAGCTACGCTGTTTTACCCCTGTACAAACCATATACCCCATGACAGTCACCACACCATGATCCCGTTCCTGCCATAGCAAACAAATGACGCTTGAAACAAACGAAAGATGCGAGCAGCATTTGTCTTTTGTCCGTGCTGCTGTTCCGTGCCGGCATGCTTGGAATCCACCATCGAATCTCGGCCAACGATTGAAGCTCGCAAGACGCCGCGGGAGCAGCAAAAAAGAACGAAATTTCTTCTCTATCGCAGTTTTTTTGTCTCGGTTAGCTCGACATTTCTGTTTAATGGCTTGAGAAAGAAGAGCTCCACTCGATTCCAGCATTTTTTTTCTTTCCGTCGCTCGAAAGAGCCTTCGACTTGCACGACGATAGAAAAAAAATATCGAAGCAACGTTTTTGCAGCTGCGATTATTAACTCGTGGATGAATTTTTCGGACGGACAAACCCTTCAACTTTCTGGACTCTAATCGACTCGTGATTTGTGATCTTGTTAAAAAAAACGACATGGATGTTGTAAAAAAAAACGTCGAGACAAGTATATTCAGGTAGGTCGAACTTTCCGAAATTATCGGCTCATACACTTTAAGGTCACAAAAGATATTTTAAATGAATTCATTTCTGGAAAAGCGAATTTCGAGGGCACCTGGACGTTCATTAGGTCCCGGAATACGAAATTCAATCATCACGTTTAAGGGGCTACTGTAACGACCCGAAAATAAGGGTTGTTTAAAATAATTAATTTTGAAGCAATAAGTAAGATGATTGAAAAATCGTTTGGACATTTATTTGTGTGCACATTTCGAAAGTTGTGTACCAAGTTTCATAAAAAAATATTCATAATTAAATATAATATAAAAATATTCATAATTAATATTATAAACAATCTCTGAAAGGACCTTTGATCGTGAGGGGCAACGGTGTACTTGATTTTGTCGCCACCCGGTTCATTCGAAATAAAAATAACGAGTTTTTCCTTAAAATAGGTAATTAATATTGGCTAAGACCTGACCGAGCCTTTTTTATTATCGTGTTTCAAACACCAAAAAAAAAGTTTGAATTTTTTTTTTTGGATTTTTTAAAATATGACATTATTAATGTCAATAACTAATTAATCAAAAAGGTTAAGAAGAAAAACGTCTATTTTTCTTCTTAGCTGAATAAAAATAAAATAAATGAATAACAAATAAATAAAATTAATATTTATAAATAAATAAAATTTAAAAGAATTAAAAAAATAAATGAATAAAAGTGAATGAAAAAAGTTAAGAAGAAAAACGTTTCAACTACTATTACACTGAATAAGTGTACCAAATTTCGAAACAACCGTTTTGAAAAACATCGTTTCGAGAGAAACGCATTTAAACTTTGATCAGCAGTTCTATCGTTGTAATAATAATTTTTCCTTCAATCTGCGATTCCTGCACTATATGTTGGACCTTCCTCTTTAATTTCAGCTGCCTAAAGCGGCAACCGAGTGTTGGTCATTTTCATAGTAGCCTAATCATTTAAAAAATCGATAAATCGATGAATTGGGAAAAAAAAAGTATGCAACGTGAAGAAAAAACCGGGAAGAGAAATTAAAAAAGAAAATGTGCCGAAAAAAAGTAAAATGGTCAACTGTAGAAAAATGTACTCAGTATTGTCCATCAGAAAGAAAAAAAAAGCACACATAAAATGATCGGTGCACATCGACAAGGAGCGCAGTGCGCAGTGCAAAGCTTATAAAGGGTGCCTCAAAATGACCTGAAATTTTTAATTGCGCGCCATTTTTTTTTGTCGCGAACATAGAGTGCTAATCTTTGAAAACTGGCATCAGGAAGTATTGAGGTTTAGTCATGGAGAATTATACGATCGAGCAACGGATAGAAAATGTTATTTGCTGCATTGTTACTGCATAGTTATTGCAGACGAAGTTTCATGGTCGTATTATCTCGCGCCGCGGTGATGTGAATTGGCCACCAAGATCGTGCGATTTGACGTCATTGCCCAAGTGAACATTTTTCATGATGTTTTTATAAAAATTATATAAAACGAATTCTATAAAAATGATATAAAACAAATTCTATAGAATTATGCCAAAATGTTATTGAAAATTTCGTCAAAAGAGTGAACGATTGCAAACAGGGACGAGGCGACCATTTGTCGAATATTGTGTTCCACACATAACCTCCATGTTTGTACCTTATATTAAAATGAAAACATTCGTACTTTTTATATAAATAATGAGTTTGATTAACAAATAAAGATGTCAGGTCATTTTGTCACACCCTATAGTATTTGAACATCTATAGTTTCAGTTTTAACTCGACCAGGACCACGCAATCTGCAAGTTCCCCAGCACTCCGTCTAAGAACAGACTGCCGTTGAGAGATGTAACACGAGTAGATAGATCCATAACTCTCACCGGAGGTGGATACTTCCCTATGGCGTTGTGCGTACTCGTAAACACCGGGCGCAAACATAATATGACTGATGCCTCGGGCGATGAGCTAGGTGGGATGACGATAGCGATATCGATGCTACCGAACAGGGGTTGCAACCCTTCAAAATGTCCTCATCCTCTTTCTAATCCCTACGCTCCTGTCAAATGTATATCCCATAATAATTTCGCGGTGCACGTACCTTATAACGAATAACCGGCGAAATGAATATCTATTTTCGTTCGGGTAATTTCGAATTGTCAATGTACTGAGCATATGAAACAAACAATTTTAGCTTCGTCTATGAAAGAAGAGCAATGGCGAGCACCAATTAAATCTGTAAAATACACACACTCTCAAGGAATTTCACGAAGTCAGTTCTCAATTAAGGAGGTTGGAGCAATCCAGTTGAGTCAAATGATGGTATATGGTTTTTTTTCAATGGACCTAAAAAAATGCATACGAGGTATAGATTTATTCTGTGGATGCTTATTTTTCATAAAATATATGATTATAATATCATAAAATATATAATTAAATGTCTCAAAATTATCCATTTTTATGTTTTGATTACGTAAATAAGAAAAACTTTTTAGTTACTACTCGAAAAAGTATAACATTGGCGATTTTTTTAACAACTGCGTTAGCAAATATTTTAGGCAATTCAGAATGAAATTTTGAGTCATTCTTAATTATGCCTATTTATTTTTATGTGACGAGATTCTTTATTATTACCATTAATTAATATCGTGTATTGCCGAAATACGGCAATTTAGCGGACATTGGGGTTGGCAGCAATGCTCTTCATTCGGCAGCTAAGATTCGTAATTTTTCACCAAACCTTGATGGTTCAATATTGGATATATATGGTTTATGATGGGCAAGATGGGTTTTTTTATTCTCTAAATGCTTACAAAGATTTAGTTTGGGTTTATTCGTTATTGAAAATGGTTCATCTTGGTGCTCAATAGCCAAAGAATTACATCACTCGTAGCATGAACGTCTTGCCCATCTAACCGTACGTAAAATTACATACATTAAACTATTTTTTATCTCTGGTGTTTTGTAGTGAAAAAAATTCAAAAAATTCGTAAAGATTCAGTATAGCTTAGACAATAACATATTTTAAAAACCAATTAAATCTTGGATTGTGGTTAACGCTTCAACCTCCTTAACAGGTTCCACTTACCAGGTGGCCGGAAAAAGAGGAATTTTTGTGAATTTGTTCTGGGAAAACACGTGCAGATTTACCATTTTATTTATTTTTTTACATTAAAGAGTTCGGTTGCCAGTTTCTTTTACTAATTTTGCACCGAAAAATAATGTTCAGTGTGGTAGATACAATGGTTTGTGTGGAACGCTGTTTGAATAATCAAACGCATTTAGTTTGCGCATGAAATTATCTAATGCCAGGACGAAGGATTTAATGAAATATTGATTTATAAAAAATGACCGCAGTTCAAAGCGAAAGTTTCGATGTTTGGTACCAAAAAACACTCTGCTTTCGTTGATAAAAAGAAACCTATGCACCGAAATAAAATTCCTTCGTGCATGCGCTACTTTTCGATATGTAAAAAGGCTTGTAAAATTTGAAATTGATCGGTGCAGTGATTTTTTAGATATCGTGGTCACCAATTTGGAAAAAGGCATTTTGAGAAAAAGGTACGTATAAACGTCCCTGACTCCCTTAATTTTGGACGGACCGACTTGAAATCTTCAGACAATATTTTTTGAATGTTATGTTGTGAGAATCCGTCGGAAACCAAAAATCGATATTTTCAAGAACGTCGACTAGGTGTGATCCCATAAATGTGTTACTTCAACGTCCGAACCTCGTAGATCTGAAAACTTGGAAACCGCTGCTTCAGAAAATTACAACGATCATCAACTTCACGTAATGAAACCAAATAAATCATCGAGAAGGAAATACCATTACTCTAGATAACAAAAATATTTACAATGCCCTAAAGCTATTTCTGTATGCAACAAAAAAATGCTAGGAATCATAACGCTACCAAGATACCCGACAAAAAATTACGACGCAATGCGTCTCATGATGTAGTACACCGTCAACTTTTACCACAGTAATGCCGCTGCCTATCGCTAGATGCCGCCCCTGTGGCGGATACGTACACAATATACAACTCCGTGTGAACCAGCAACGCGAGCGCATTTTATGACAGTTATCAATAATTACCTACCTGATAGTTTTCGGAACTTATCTCAATAATTTTTCCATGGAATTTATTTAGTAGTGTCAAAATACGTGTTTCTATCACAGCTAGGTTCAGTTTTTCTCCGAATTGCAAGTATCTCAAACAGAGGTTAATTTGCCAATCTTTTTCGATTACAGTTTCCTGTGGTAAATTAATGCGCAATATTTTTTTTTTCAAAGAGGCAAATGTTTCAGTGACGTAGGTCCTTCCGTTATTAAGGGATCTTTTCACTTTAGACGCTAAAAAAGGCTATTTTCATTAATTTTTTTGATAGGTTTATATTATAAATATTGATATAAAAGTTGTTACACTTAATAAATACACTTTCGAAATACATTAATTTTTTTTTAAGTATTTATGTAACCCAAACAAACTTTTAACGCATTTTTCTCGAAACAACATTTTTCAACGGCTTGTTGATAAAATCTTCGAAACTACTGAACCGATCCGTATGAAATGTTAACCACATATTCTTTACAACTATAGCTATAGCGTATATCAAGGATTTTATTTTAAATTTTGATATTTACTATTTTTTGCCAAACACGGTGAAAAAAAAACTCTTTTTTTTTTTTTTTTTTTTTTTAAAAAAATGTCAGTTTATTTTGTTATTTTTGCATCTATCAAAAAGCGTATGATATGCGCTATAGCCATCAACATACTGAATATAAAACCGTTTGATTTTTTTGTTTCGGATGATCCATCTCCGAGATTTCATCAACAGCGCAGACATGCAGTTTTTTAGGACATTTTTAAACTACCATATTCGTCTATAAATAGTGACTTAAATAATTTTTTAAAAAATTTAATGTATTTCGAAAGTGTATTTATTAAGTGTAGTTTATTAAGTGTAACAACTTTTATGTCAATATCTATAATATAAACCTATCAAAAAAATTCATGAAAATAGTCTTTTCAGCGTCTAAAGTGAGAAGACCCCTTAATGAGACGTCGATTTGAAGCATTTCTAGTCATTCAGTCCAGCCATTTTTTTTAGAAAAGTCCCAATGCTTTCCATGGATTTCCCTAGCGAAATTGTCCGTCACTTCGTCTTAACGGGCTACATCTACCAAGGTGGGTCAAACATTTCATTTTCCGAAATCATTTCCGGCCATTTTCCAAAAATATTTTTATTCGATTGTATCACTTTTTAACTCTATGCCCTGAAAATGTCATTAAAATATTCTTAAAAGTAAATGAGCTACACCTTCTACCAGTCGGCCGGGCGAGCGGTAGCAGCACCGTACTTCAAACTTCAAACGCGTTTTTCTCGAAACACTGTTTTCGAAGTCAGTGGACATGACATCTTGAAAACCACTCGATGGATTATTTCCAAATTCACAAGAGGTACGATGAGAAACATTTTAAGGTCGTTGACGATCTCACTTTTTTTAAATCGATCTTAATTTTTTAATAATTGCGTAAAAATAATGACTTTTTCATAAGATTTGTACGCTCGAATTTCATGTCGTCGCCACGTTGTTAAAAAAAATGATTTTGTAAATTGACAATCGTCAACGACTCATATTTATTGTTAACTTAAATAACCCGTTTGATTTATACATTTCAGCTGAACCGTTTGAGCTGGAGAGTGTCCACCGCCAAACGTCGCGAAAAAAAATTTCATCTGCCGGCGGCCAGGTTTTTGTTTTTTTTTAAATATTTCTTGGTCATTTTTTTAAACTCTTAGTGTACCATTGTGTTAAAAAAAAAGCGTTTCTTTTTCACCAACCGCATCCCAGAAAAAATCGGAATTTGGCCATTTTTTCGGGCTTCTAGGTAGATGTATCCCCTTAACAATAATAAAATTTTACGAAACCGTGCATTCCTTATCGACCTCTCAATGCTATTTTTTTCGCCGATAATTCACATCGCAATGTACGAAATATCACGAGCGCTTTGGAGCAATTTTCTATTTCCAAAATGGTACGTTCAGGTTGTGCGCTGGAATCTCCTTTCGTACGCATCACCATCAAATCCCCTGACCTCTTTCCACGCCTCACCCCGTAATACGAGATGGCATCATTTTTCACCCAAGCTAACCGAATTTGTCGAACTTCTCGGACCTGTCCTGTTCTACCACGTAGCTCTCGATGTGTGCTGCTAGTCCGTCGAGGGTTGGATCTAATTTCAGGTCCATTTCGATGGATACTACCACCATTGCGCTTCGATCACCTTTTCTCCACCCCCGCACTCCTCAGCCGATAGTCCTCGCTATCATTTATACGAATTACGAGGGGTTCCCCTTTTCCACTTCGCACCCCTTGGGTCACGCCGACTCGTTTGTTATTACTATTAGTTCAGAAAGAGGCAAAGCCGGGAGGGGGGTAACGGTTTAATGGCCTTGTAATACGTTCGGCGTGTGGGCTTAGGGTTCCCTAGGTATTGTTAGTGCCTCTGAATCCGCCTCACTCTCGGACTCTACAAGTCGTCAGTTTCTACTTACAAGCACATGCGAGGGTTCTTGGGCCGATACGACCGTAAGGATATCCTGTACCAAGAGAGAATGAATTTCAAAAAGCATGATGGACGGTTTTGTCAAACCCACCAACAATGTGAATCATCATTTCTGATTTTTATCGGTCAGTGATTCAGGCGGTTAATTGGCACAAAGTGCCCTTGCACACTTTTAAATTCCATCTCTAAAAATCGACATCAAGAATGACACCCTGAGGAATTTTGACGCTGCGTACATATCTGGATACAATACGCCAATATAATTACCAACAATCACCTACACGTTCGTTTTCGGAAATTTTTCAATCATTTTTCCACTGAACGCCATGACTGGAGTGCCAATAAGGGTTTTTCTATCGAAACTCGACCTAGCGAGTTTATCATCGATTTTCGATTAGGTCAAAGAAAACTTTATTTCTTAACCTTTTACGGGTAGTTTCCTGCGGCGAATTGACCTGTATTCTTTTTTAGGCACGAATATCCGAGCACCACGGGTCTTTACTCCCGTCATGAGACGTCGACTGTAAACATTCCAAGCCCAGCCGTTTTGCAGAAAAGTTCCGAAAACTTTCCATAGATTTCTTTGCTAAGCATGCGACTGCTTGATTGATTCTTCAAGGGGCTACAAATACCAAATGTTTTTTCTGGAAAACGGTTGGTGAATAAGAAACGCATTTTTTTAACATAAAGCTACTTTTGTTGAGAGCCTTTAAGGAGTCTTCTCACTTTAGACGCTAAAAAGGCGATTTTCATGATTTTTTTTCAATAAGTTTATATCATAGATATTGATATAAAAGTTGTTACACTTAATAAATACACTTTCGAAATGCATTTAAAAAAAATGTACGTATTTATGTAACCCACACAAACTTTAAACGCGTTTTTCTCGAAACAACGTTTTTTGACGTCTTGTTGATAAAATCTTCGAAACTACTGAACCGATCCTTATGAAATTTTAACCACATAATCTTTACAACTATAGCTATAGCGCATATCAAGGATTTTTTTATATTTTGATATTTACTTTTTTGCCAAAAACGGTGAAAAAAACACGTTTTTTTTTTCGAAAAATGTCCACCATTATGCTGTTTTGCATATATCAAAAATCGCATGATATGCGCTACAACCATTAACATACTGAATCTAAAATCGTTTGATTTTTTTGTTTCGGATGATCCACCTCCGAGTTTTCATCAACAGCGCAGACATACAATTTTTTCAGGACATTTTTTTAACTACCATTTTCGTCTATAAATAGTGACTTAAATAAATGATTTTTTAAATGTATTTCGAAAATGTATTTATTAAGTGTAACAACTTTCATATTAATATTTATAATAAAAACCTATCAAAAAAATTCATGAAAATCGACTTTGTTAGCGTCTAAAGTGAGAAGACCCCTTAAAAAAATCACCAAGAAATACGAAAAAAACAGCAATGACATGGCCGCCGGCGGATGATGACATTTTTTTCGCGACGGTTGGCGGTGGACGCTATTCAGCTTGAATGGTCCATCTGAAATCAAAAGACCAAACGGGTTGTTCAAGTTAACAATAAATAAGAGTCGTTGACGATCGTCGATTTTTTAAATCATTGTTTTTAACAACGTGACGACGAATTGAAACTCGAGCATATAAAAACTATGAAAAAGATCGTCTTTTTTACGTAACTATTCAATAATGAAGATCGAATTTGAGAAAGTGAGCTGTCAACGGCTGTGAAGGGGCTATACCAGTGTGAACGCTGAAAACTTGGGTGATTTTCGGAAATTTTTTGGGAGAAAAGTACTTAATTATATGTTTCGAAAAATTAAGAATATATTTGGCTATATTTGACCTATATTACATAATTTTTCCAAAGAAAAATATAGAGATCCAAACGACTTATGCGCTGGCTTCGGAGGCGCCAAAAAAAACAGTTCCTCCACTGCTGACATGATTCCGGCCGATTGAGTAGCTGAAACCGAAAAAGGAAAAAATGCCGTTAAACTGGAAGGTATTTCCTGTACAATGATGTAGGATTTTCGAAAAATATCAAAATCTAACAAAATTGCGTAGTTATGAAAAAAGTCCGTTTTCTTGCCTATAAAATGGTCGTTTTTTTAATGCCAAATCGTCAATTTTCATCCAATCAAAAATACCCCACGTCATTGTAGAGTAAATATATTCAAGAGTACTCAGTTCAAATTTCACGTCAATCGGATAATTACTCTTTGAGTTACAATGTCAGCAAATTTGAAAAATCTCATTTCATATTCTTGAAAGTATAAATCTTGAAAGTATATAAATCTCATCTCACACTCTTGAAAACATAAACTGTCGAAAAAGGCAAAAAAAATCGATTTTTGAAAGTGTCACACTGGTTTAGCCCCTTAAATGTTGAAAACAGTGCTTCGAGAAAAACGCGTTCAAAGTTTGGAGTATGGTGCTGCTACCGCTCGTCCGGCCGACTGTAAAAAGCTGTAGCTCGTTCAATTTTGGGAATATCTCAATGAAATTTTCAGGAAATCTAGCTAAAAGGTGTTACTATCGAATAAAAATATTCTTGAAAAATGCAATTATTTACCTACCTATGTAGATGTAGCCCGTTAAGGATGTATGGCAGCTACTGCAGAGTCGTTACAGAACTGATTATGCAATTTGCAAAAATCGCATTTAAAGACTAAATAAAATAATTGTAGTATTCATTGAAGCTAAAAAGGAGATTTACCACAGCTCAAAGTAAAACATGCGGTACAGAAAGAAGAATTTTCAATTTTTAACTGCAAATTTAGTTGCTGATTTGATGTACGTTTTCCCTGACGTTGTCGTGGTTACGACATACGAGCTAAAGAAATACGAAAACGGTCCCATTTAACTCGCAATATCTCGCAAAATATATGGGCACATGTCGATTTTTTTTAACTTATCATGCATATTACAGCGATACCGCACAAAAGTTTTTTTCACAAAAGAGTACTCCGGAAATACCTTTTTTGCCAATGTAAAGGGAATTTTGGACGTACAGTCCTATGTTCCCCGTGTTAAATGACCCAACTTTGAATTCGTTTATCTCAGCATTCACGTGGGCAAATTTTGTTTTTTTAATCTCAAAAAGTTCTCGATATTTTCCTTTACAATATCAGTGAGTTTCAATTCGAACAGTAGTAAATAACTTAGTTGCCATACATCCTTAACGGATCCCATGCTACACTGTCACCGTTGACTCCTCAATACCGAGAAGAAAAGTTGAGTAGATTCTTCGCCAGACTGTTCTCTAAAACAGGGCCGAATGAATCTCTCTGAATCATCCGACACTGCAACGGCCGTCAAACGTCAATTCCATCACATGATCATCCCAAAGCAAAATGAATCAGCTGGATTGTTTCGTATTCTTTAGCACAGACTGTTATGCCATGGAAAAAAAGGCATCACACAGGACACCTCGCCTGAACAATAAGCAGATATTCCTAATGTGAAAAATGGTAAGGGAGTCTCGGACGCGGAGGGTGAGAAAAATGAAAGATCTCCGGGAGTTCGGGGACGCACGCAAGTGTGGAAGTCGCCTGCGAGCTCACGGGCGCACCGAGAAAGCGTTACGCTAAAGAAATTAGAGAGATAATTCCTCGGACGAATACCCAATTTACCCTTTCGTCCGAGCATCCGCTTTCCAGCTCAGAGCAGCAGTAGCAAGCATCCGACCACCCTCGCCTTATTATCTAAAGTGCTCGGCCGGCCGACGGAGGGTTGCGAGGGAATGTTGAAAAAAAAAGACGAAGAAGAAGAACGAAGAAGAGAAATCCGGGTATACGATAGCGAATGACAAGAAAAGGGTATGCAGCAGGACAGGGAGCGAGGTGCGGAGAAACGTAAAAAAGGGAAGGTTAGAAAGTAGCGAGAAAGGGAAAAATGGGGAAAACAGGAAGGCGGAACAAAGAAAAGGGAAAGAGTTAAAAAGCTGTAGCGTATACCGGGCTCGACGAGAAGTCGGAGTTCCAGGATGTCCGACAGCACACTACCCTCCTTCATCCCCACACATACAGACACATACAATTGTCACTTTTTTGGCTCCTCCCTGACCGTATAATTTATCTACGTAAAAGATATTCCGCTCTCCTTTCACGCTGGAATTTCTTAACGTTAATAACTGGTCTCGTGTCGCAAACTTTTTTTCGGTCAGGCAAAACGACACGCCCAGAAGAGTCTGCCCGAAGAGCGTAGCGAGTAACAGGATCACTGTAATTATATCGGTGTGGGGTCAAGAAAATGGAGCAAAGAAGAAACATAAAGATTACCCTAAATGCTGTTTCGTCTTCTTCTTGTTTTCTCTGTCATTCCTCATTTTCAAACCACGTCTTCAAAGCTAAATGAATTCTATTCCTCCCAATCGTAGAAAGTTGCCCAGTTTTCTTGCAATTTTTGCTATCCACTCCTTCTCGACATACTCTGATACTAGATCGTCATCGAGACCCAGTCCTCCATTGATTCTCCGGCAAGTTCAATTGTCCATTTAGTTCTTAGCAGAGCGTCGGTGAATCCTGATAGAGGGTTGCTGCAACAAGCAGCATCACAACGAAATATCAGAGTTTCTGGAGAAATAGAGCGACCGCAATAATGAGGGGCGGAACCAGACGTTCAGTAGCGCGGAATGGAAAAGAAAAGCGATTGTGGGCAGTATGTAGAGTTTGGTTTGGCGGGGTCTTTGTCGCTATGTTGGTGGACGCGCTCGGGCGGATGCTCGATCGATGAATCAATCGGTTCATCGTGACGTTGACAAAGCACAGCGGAGCTGGGTTGAAGAGGTTGTCCGATGGTGGTAGTGAGTTTCAAATTCATCCACCATCGTGTTATATATGTATGTGTAGTGTAGCCGAGTCGAGCGGTTCGCGTCGTTGATGCCGCTCTATAGGGACGCTTTTCTACTCTCCTGCCGCTGATTCTGCTTACTAGCTCACCGTTCAATGCAGCTGCAGCTGGAACAGCATCATACCGTTGCATCCCGTAACGAACGAGCCTAGCGACGTGTGCAGGTGCGGGTGTATTAAAAAGCGGGGGTGGCTGCGGTCGCGTACCAATCACCCGGCATAGCAGCGTCGCGCTTGGCAAGAGGAGAGTTTGGGGGAGGAAGGGAGGGCGATACGATTCGCGATAGGTTGAGGGTTATGTGGGTCCAGAGTGCATACATCGGAATAGCGGCTCGTCCAGTGGAATGAACAGTGTGTGTGTGTGTGTGAGTGCGGGTTGGTTTGTTCTCAACCGTTGTAGTATAACTTCGTGCACGCGTGATGCGAGACCCTCCATCCGCACACAAAACTCACCATCACACTGTGTTCGATAGGCCACCCCGTTCGGGAGCCGTGGAATCCCCCCCTGCCCCACACCCCCGCGTCCATTCCCTGGCCGCTGTGAAATTTTAATCGTGTCGTCATTGGGGTAGTTTGTTGCGATAACCCGACCAGGGCAAGCATGTACTCGCGGATTTAAAAAAAAAAGGAAAAAAATAACCCCAAGCTCACGGTTCCCGGTTTCGTTGTCATTCCACCGAACCGACCAGCCATACCCCTTGTCTATTTAACCCCGTCGATCGATTTGACGACACAACCTTACTTTTGGTACTCCTCGTACCCGCAGGTACACGAGCACGGCAATTCGTTCCTAAACGTCGCCCATTCGCGACCACGTGAAACTTTCGGCTGAACGAATGTCACCCCTATCGAATATAGGGAGGAACACCTCGGACCACCACGCGAACGCAAAATACAAAATTTTCTTCTGTGCGAGGATACGTCGAGCCTGGCAATATTAGCGCAATCACTTGGCGACAATAGGAAAGATTTGTTTATGGATTGCACTTGTTTCTTCTTTGTATCTAGCAGTATTCTATTTTTCAAAACCTGTCAGTGGTTGTTTATTTATGAACACACGTATTCGTAATCAATGGAGAAACGAAGTTTCTACGTTCATTGCGATTGATTTTTCGCTTCCGAAGTCACGAACAACTGCATTGTCATTTTCTAAGCAATGTAAGGAAGATGTATCTTGTTTTTCGAGACCTGCCAGTGGTCCTTCGTTTCTCAATGCACGTATCGGTGATCAATGGAGAAATAAAGTTTCTACATTAATTCCGCATTTCATCTTTCGCTTCCGGGATCAAGAACAACTGCGTTGTAACTTTTTTAGCAATGGAAGTAAGATATAGTGCCTAAAAAACTTTAACAAGTACAAAAAACGGCAAGTAATAGAAAGTTCACTTGAAAACATTATCGGTTGTTTCACTATCTACAAACTTCAAATTACACTCGAATTTTTGTTTTAATTCTATTTCAAACCATGGTTTTATTTAGATTATTACTTTTTCAATTTGAACGTACAACAGAAGTGAAATCAAGAACAACTGCATTCTTATTTAAGCAATATAAATAAGATATATCCTGTTTTTCGAGACCTGTCAGTGGTTCTTCGTTTCTGAATGCACGCATTAGTGATCAACGGAGAAACGAGGTTTCCACATTTGTTGCGATAAACGAGGTTTGTTCAAAAAATGAGGCGACTTTTCACATTTCGCGGGCTACGTACATTCGATTTTCGATTTTTTTGTTATGTTGGTACACATGTCCCCAACATATGTTGACATTATCAGCCATTTGCATATTTAGTTTGTTTTTGACAGATATAAAGGTTAGACGTGTTTTGGTGTCCTTGGCGATTTTTTGCTATCGATTTGTGGCAAAACAATTAATTCCTTTTGCATCACAACAATGCACCTGCTCACACATCGTTGCTTGTTCGTGATTTTTTGGCCAATAACAACACCGTAACCATGCCTCAACCACCGTATTCACCGGACTTGACCCCCTGCAACTTTTTTCTGTTCCCAAAACGGAAAAGACCCATGAAAGGACGGAGATTTTCCCCGATTGAGGAGATAAAGACCGCATCGCTGGGAGAGCTCAAGGCCATATCATAAAGCGCATATCAGAAGTGCGTCGAGGATTGGAAAAAGTGCTGGGACAAGTGCCAGCGCCATTATATCTGAGGGGGATTACTTTAAAGGGGACAAAATAGAGATTGATAAATAAATAAATATTTATCGAGCAAAATAAGTCACCTTATTTTTCTAACAACCCTCCTATTCTTGGCTTCCGGAATTAAGAACAACTGCATTGTCATTTTTTCGAGCAATGTAAGTAAAATGTCTTTCTGAAATGAGGATGACATAATCTCATATGATACGAGATGACAGTGATGTTCCTCGTCAAGCAGCGTTAGCCTTGGAGCATACTTGGATGGGTGGCAATGGCTTCCTCGCCGGACATCAACCCCATTAGCTACCCCAATGACGACACGATTAAAATATCGATGTGCCACAACAATTGTGACAGAGTAGTGCATTACAAAAGAATGCCTGTGAGAAACACTCTCGGGGGTCTCTGAGAAACTGGGAATAGTGAAGTAACGAGTGCGAGCTAAAAGTCGAAAACACAATCTTACAAAAGCCCGCAAGCAAGAAACATTAGGACAAAATACTCTCGCATTATGTCAACAACTGTACATCCACTTTGACATTTGAATCTTATCGTATGTTAGTTTTTTTCTAGACGCTCAATAGCCTTGAGTATCGCCGCGTCGATTTACTATTTAAGGCTTCAGGCCACTCTAGAGGCCGAAAAATTAGGCTTTTTGGGATTTTTTTTTTCAGAAAAACTACAAAATAAATCGAGATTACAAAAAAGGGTGTTTATCATACATATCAGTGACTGTATATAATAATTTTTTTGAAGCGCTTAATTTCAAAATGGTGGCTGTGCAGGGTTTATCTCAAAACTGCCTTTTTTAAGTTTCCCGGAAACTTAACTCAGACAATTTTCAACAGATTCACTTGAAATGTTGAATATATCTTGAAAAATACATTGTCTATGGAAGTACGTGGGATTTTTTTTATATTGCATAGTTCATTTGTTATCAACAATTATCTGACGATTTTTTACGCAAATTTTTGGAAAGTGAAAAATTTCGTCAGATAATTGTTAATAACAAATGAACTATGCAATATAAAAAAAATCCTACGTACTTCCATAGACAATGTATTTTTCAAGATATATTCAACATTTTAAGGGAAGCGGTTGAAAATTGTCTGAATTGTGTTTCCGGTCAACTCTAACAATGCAGTTTTGAGATAAACGCTGCACAGCCGCTATTTTGAAATGAATCGCTTCGAAAAAATTATTGTATACAGTCACTGATGTGTATGATAAACACCCTTTTTGGAATCTCGATTTATATAATAGTTTGTCTGAAAAAAAAGTTCCCAAAAAGCCTATTTTTTCGGCCTGTAGAGTGGCCTAAACCCTCAAGTCCACCCCTTCGTAGGCCTTTGTAGCTGTTGCTAAGTTGAGATTGTACATAATGCACGTATGTACGTGGTCATGATTGTTCTTTTTTTCCAGAATCTCCAGCACTACGCCGAAATATTTGGAACCTAAAATTCAGCACGCGTCCATTATACGTGGAAGCAGCAGCTTCGAAGGTCACATCGCATGTGACTCGAGTATTATTGCTCTTTTGTTTATATCGATGCTGTGCGTCTCCTACTACCATGTGTCCTTGTATACTCGTGCAATACCGTATAAGCGTGAACGAGTTAGCGGGAGTTTTTCCGTCGCTCGTTCTCCACTCAGTCCACATACCCACCGGATGTCCCATCCCCTTACGCCGTACTCGTACTAAACGTGTGCCGACGACGCGCGTGCGGCGAACCAGACGGTTTCATGTTTTCCATCAATCACGCGACCTTTCCACCAGCCGACGATCGGTCGTGGGGCTAGATCGCTTTTTTTGTTCGCATGTGACACGACTGATTCCCTCCCCATATTCCGGCATCCGATTGTAATCGAAGCGAATTATTGAAACTGCTTTACCGGAAACACGTCTCGTTTTATTCAACTTATATCCGTCGTGTTGACTTTTCTCTTGTTGACTTGTTCTACTGCACAAGTTGCTCAGATGCAAATCTCCTCAAAGATGCCAGGCACGTGCAGACATAGACAGATACAAAGTACAATCAAAAAACGATTTAGTCGAATCAATGGAACAAATGATATTTATTCGATTTGGTTCATAGACCTAAACAGCTTATGGTCATGGACTTATTGAGAAGACAAGGACTTAGAGAGATTCCACCTCGAAACTGAAAGAGGTCAACATCGGAATCTGTGATGAAGAAGAACGAGACTCGTGACTGGTCAAGCCATTCTTGGTCTTCATCTTTCGATGAGGATCAAGTCTCTTCACCTGACCACGTCATTCCTACTCATCCCATTGTCCTACTCATCCCAAAACTTCCAATGATGTTTATATACAGCGAAACGGCGTTGCGTTTTCCGTTATAGTCCACTTACACTTCCACACAATGATCAGCCAGGTGACAAAGTTCATTCGCGTCATGGTCATTTTGGAGAAAATTGGTGAGAATTCGAAGCGGCGATGAATTTATTGGGCTCTCAATCACAACGATAACATTCGATCATACTCGACCTTCGCACCATCTCACCGAATGATCTCGATTGCCAAAGTTGACTCGGGAACATGCACGGAAACTTTAATTCAAACTATTCGTAATCGGGATGAATGAGTGGTACAGTATTTTCCGTTACAATATCATTATTTACACAATTTTATGAATTACGAACGTAAACCCTGGTTAGTCCTCGAGTCCTTGAAAATAGTATACTAAAACACGCGCAGAGCCTTGATATATGCAAAACCGTATAGGGTATTGGACCTCAACCAGATCTGACCAAACACTTTTTTCGTGGTCAGTAACAATCAGTGAAGTCTCTGGTGGTTGTTGAGATCACGAATTCAGCGAGACTCATTGGAGCTGCTCGATTTCGACGTCGTGTCAACAACCTCCAATCGATATCGATACGGACGATACCGCAAAGTTGTGAATTTCAATTCGTACAGGTCTTAATACGGTCTCCATACTTGTCTGGGTTTCGGGCTCCTGTCTTTTCTAGGCCTTACGAGTTCTCTCTCGCCGTCGACATCCTCGTCCTTCCGTCTCGTCGTTGTGAGGTCCTGTCCAACGTTCTCTTTGTCCTGGCAGCTCCGTTTTGTGCTGAGATCAACGGTACCCTCGAGCCTTATCTTCACCGTAAGGTCGCCCTTTCTCGCCACGTGGCCCAGGTCCAATTGGACCTCGGAATCATTGAGGTTTTCAATGCTGAGTCTGAGTCGTTTGCTCGCCTCCCTGAATCTGTCCTTTGCGCTCGTATTGTCGTCGAGTTCAGCGTCGCTCTGGGTCCGTGAAATTCTCGGTGAATCCGGCTCTGGGAGGGAATCCTCGCTCCTCGCAAGATCCATTGTGTTGTGATCCTGATCTTCGTTTCTATCGTCGACCTCGATACTGCCATCCGGGCTCTCCAGCTCCCGCAAAGCTTCGCCATTAGCATTGTCATCTTGCTGACTCTCGCTCCTGCGTCTGTCGACTTTTGGATCGTCGGGTGGACTTGCACTGGAGCTTCTCAGCTTTCGGAGATCTTCGAGGCTCGCCTGATCGGGCCTCTGTCGACGTTGTTGCGCGGACCTCAGTGTCAATGCGTACCAATCGGGCTCCACGATGTATTGCTGCGCGTGATATGACACCGGATTGTAGATCCAGGGCGATTGGGGGAGAAGAGGACCGAATATAGAGTCGAACAGCGAGCCGGTCGCTCGTCCAGCAAAATCCTGTAGAGTCCTGCAAAGCCCTGTAAATGGAAATCATAGAAATACTTATTTGCTCCATTCATTTATGACGTCTGCTGAACTATGGTAAAACGTGTTGGACAAAAAGTCCCATTGGAGGCATCAAACTCACCTTGAAAGTGTAAATGTTGTCCTGCCGGACTCGGAGTGTTGGCAGTCGTAGGCGTTGCAGGCTCGGCAGGTGGTGTTTGTGGAGTGGCCGCAGCTGTCGTAAGTAGACCCGGTCCCGCTGCCGGATCCTCCGGTGATGCTGTCGGTGTGGCTTCTCGAACTGAGACGCTGATAGGACCGAGATCATTTCTACTCGTCGAATCTGGAAAACACAAGCGAAGTAGAATGAATCAATGATTACTTCCGAGAAAAGAAGCTCTCAAAATGGATCTACCTTTCAAAATGGATCTACCTTTACCTTGTGAGCAAGGAAATAGCTTTTATATTGCTCACCAGTTGAAGATGGTTCAGTTAAACGTGGCGACCTTTGTTCCATACCGTGATGAAAAAGATTGAAAGCTGAAACACCGCCTGCCGCAGGTGGATGAGAATGTTGTTGTTGTTGCTGTTGTGAATGGATGCCGGCAGGTGGAGGAAGACACTGCGGGGGTATAGAACCCCTCAGTAAGCCACCCCATCCTTGACCGGTACCTTGCTCCAGGCTCAAGTGTTGAAGACCTGATTGCTCATACACGAAAAAACGTTAGATTCGATGTTTTTTTTATATAATTTAACGAACAAAAAGGGGGTTGACTAGTTTTTGAACTAAGCTTTTATCTACAATCTCAAGACTCTTGAGCTGCAGATCTAGAGAGTCAAATCAAATCGTCTGTTAGGGGGTTTCCTGATATTTTTGTCATATCCGGATTCTCCTTCTGCATACATGCTGAATCACATTTTTTATTTGTCTATAGAACAAGTTTAAGGGATTGAGAAAAACAGCAATGATGCATCAGATTATAAATTCTTGTATGTGTTGTTGGTAAATTTAAGCATTGATGTCCAATGCCTACTTCTTCGTGCGAAGACATATTATGTTCTTTACTTAAATTCAAGTCAATAGCTATTGTTGATTTGTGCGGACACTTTGAACGATAAACTTTCAGCTCAAGCAATGTTAGGGGTAAAGCAGGTCTACATGAGTACTGCTCATTCAGGGAATGTATGATTCCCATATGATTTCACTATATCCATGATTCCCTATCTGGTCCCCTGTATAAGAAAAGTAAACATCAGTGCTTAGTTCCACTCAGGGCTCGCATTATAACAAAATAACTAAATTCGTCCATATTGCATACCCCAGAGACTCCAGCTGTCCCTAAGTTGTCATTTGGCTCATATGTCTACAAGAACATTAGCAAAGTTCGTCTATTCGGGGGTTCAATATAGTTTCATCGATCTACCCCTCATCATCGACCGCCCTATTATGTCGACAATTACATTACCCGACACTATTATACCCAGCCCACTTCATGGCCCTTTTCCGCATCGTATCTTTGATCACTATCTGCGCCAGGTAATCACATAGGACCCTCAAGCCAAATCCCATTTGCAAAGTCCATACTGAGCCTGAATTCATATACTCCTATCATGCGCGAACTATATAGTACGAAAAGTGATCGGTCTATGGAAACTGAATAAAGCTTGTCACGGTGGATGTTCGATAGTGTGAGAATTCGCATATCGGAAGTACCGCCACCCCTTTCCCGATCCTACCGTGCTAGTGCTCTTCCGCCTCCTGTATATAGGGCCTTGATCAATAGGAGATTATATCGTCATCTGGACGGAGCAGTTTGAAAAATTCCGTAAAAGCACCCAAAGTCGTTGGCATCCGCGTAACGGCTGCTGCCTCGGGCTGCCAGCTCGGCTGTTGTGGGGTCCTCGAGCCACAGGGAGGGAGAATGGTAAAAGTGCACCGCGGCGGCAGCGGAGTTCGCGGAGCTTTCGGTTGGAAGGGCAAAATAAAGAGCGGAGGGGTGGCTCGGTTAGTGGTAGTGACAATATAAGGGGTGGTAGTGGTAAAGCTCAGCAGGACGTCAAGAAACAGGGGTAAAAAGTAGAAGGGATAGAACTCGTTGCCTACACTCGCCGGGAGGGTGGGGGTTGTGAGTGAGTCACTGGCGCGTGGGCGGTACTAGCGGAGATTGCGGCCAGCTGGATTGGCTGGCCGCAAACCCCTGCACGGCTCGTTCGCGATGTGTGGCATTGTGAAAGAGAAGGGGATACCTGGTGAAGGGCTTTCAGGGGGTGCATACCCTCACAAATACTCTTTCCCTTCCGCTCCTCTTCGCGGACTTCTCTTCGTCTCCACACTAAACTATAGATTTAACACGTGCTTGTGTGTGCGCATGTATGCTGCAACTGCCCCCCCCCTCCCCCGTGTGGCCCGTAGAAAGAAGCTCGACGGGGGCGAGTATCGGGGAAACATTTTTAAGCTCACCTCCCCGTCTACTATCTAGTTCATTCTGAATAGCACGGTTCCTCACTGTGGCTCATTTCAAGCTCCGTGGACTGCCAGAGAGTAAAAGTCACTGCACAACGTACTACATTCTTTTTGTTTTCCACGACACAGAAGAATGTTGCACAGTGCAGACGCCACACTAGCGTTGAATCTTTACACCGAATCTCTAGCGTTGACTAGGACTTTACTTCATGAATGGACAAGAGAAAGGGAAGACCAGAGTGTAATTGGTTCTCGAACCCCTTGAGTAATTGTTTCCAAATTCGACATCTCAAAATTTCATCAAATCAAAATGTTTACTTACACGGAACATCACTTAAGTGTCCACCTTCGATTTTGCTGGAACTCGCATGTGTGGTAAAACATTGAAAAATATTGGACACGTATTTTTGTATCGGTGGAAAAGCAGGTTTGAGAGGGAAAACCACCCCTCAAAGAATAGCGTGTCACCCCTTATTTTTTTTAATACATATTTGATGGATTTTTCATTGCTTGACATCAGAAGAATTTTGACTTTTGGTCCATCCACATCAGTGCACTGCGTGTGGGTGAAACTGCAAAATCACCCCTCGACACGCCTTTGCTTGAAGAGTGGTGTTACCCATTAAAACCATTTGTCCGCCGTTAAAAAAAATACGTACTCAATACTTTTCTATGCTTTATCACATATATTAGCTTCAACGAAATCGAAGGCAAACAGTTAAGTGATGTTCCTCGTTAGTTTTCTTAATTTAAAAAGTTAAAGATACGCAATTGGTACTCTTTTAGCAATTTTTGTCAAATTCGATACATGCCCTCCTGACGTGGTATGGTTTGAATTGTCGAAACAGTTCTCTTTTTGCCTAATTAGCAATCCTTCATAATCAGAACCTATTTTATAAATTAAATTTTTCTGGATGTTGGTGCATTCCTAACACATCTTCCTTGTACTCCCAGAAAAAATCCATCGAAAGAAAGGTCCTCCTATATGAAAGCAAAGATGGCATCAATATTGTTTTTTAAACCAAACGGGGATGAATACTCAAAAACAACCATGCGATTCATTTCTGTATGATCCTATTGATAACGAGCTCACAAGAAGTTCTCTAGAGTGGGTGACTTTAGCAGATCAAAAATCCCATCCCTCAACAATGGGTAAACCAGCACATATGAAATTAATCATCGCTCGATCCCCACCACATCAATGATTGCTGCAATTCAAGGGCTCCAAAGCTCTTCTGCTCGAAAGACCTACCCGCTGTATTGGCTCGAATCGCCTTTCCCTCCTCGCCTTTCTTCATCTTCGGACTGAAGCGATAATTTCTCAAACAAATGAAGACTAATGAGAGAGGGGATGGGAAACGTCCATCGACGATGATGCTTCCCCGTAAACGCGGTACGTACCAAGGCGTATATTAAAGCTTATACTCGTTCATTCGCAAGTGGAAGGAACCATAAGTCCAACAAGGGTTTAAAGGGGTTGAAGTATTTCAAGAAAGCCTGCCAAGTTTCGGAGGCATCCATTGCCGAGGGTTGGAGAACGTTGAGCTTAAACGTTATGGAATCCTCGGTCCACCCTTTCCCCGAGTAACGTACCGAGAAACTCTACCCATACTTCCTTTACTTAACGCCCTCTGAACTGTGAACGGAGGGATGATGTATTATCGCGGCAGCCTGTTCGGAATATGTGTTTGCCTGCGATCGAGGATGGAGAAAGAGAGAGAGAGAGAGAGCAAGGGAGACAGGGCTGCGACTATGTGGGAATGAGGGATCCAAGGACATTGAGGGTGGCCATGCCGGTGTAGCCCCGTTGTTAATGTAAAGTACCCATGTTACAACACTAGAGCTCTGTAGTTCTCTCTGTTAATCGTTGAAACTACGAGCAATCAATTTATCAGTCCACACCATACGAGGAACGGTAGAATTGGCTTGACGAGCGGTTGGACAGTCGTTTCATCAAACTCATTCGTGGAGATTTGCGACCGAGTTTTGTATGAAGCACCGAATAAACCATGACTGGGTTGGTTCTGAACCAATCCGGCTAACCCTGCAGGACTACCTACTATCCGAGGGATCGTATCGATCAAAATCCTCAATAAGTCGACTAGTTACATTCACCTTAGGATGATCCTACGAAAATTTCAATTTCTTGTGGTTATCCTGTTTTCGAATATACACTCATATAGTAATCAGTTGAAAATGATTATCGTTCAATGTTTCCTATCCCTTAATAACCAATTGGACTAAGTGATGTTAACGCAGAAAAAAAGGTTGGTTCTTAACTTATTTTACGGCAAATCTATTCAAATCAATTCATTTGGTGAAAGAAGCACCCTTTGGTGAAAGGGGTGAGCCAGACTAACGGAAAACCTCGAGCCTCGAAAACTTAAAGAGGTATCAAGGGATGAAGAAAGGGGATCAGAACAGAAGCAGAAGAAACAGCAGCATCGCTAAGCCCCTCGCGTACCCTCGGAGCGAGGACTCCCTAAGATACATAATAAATTAATTCGGGTATTTTCCTGTCTTCTTTATCTATTCAAATCTATGCAAAACGGGGGTTAAAACACCTCCTTCGGACCGTTATACTGACACCAGGGCGGCTCAATTCTCTCCCTTATCTTGGGCGTATTGGAGATCGCCCGCGCTCACTTCTCTTGGTTAACAGGCCTCTCGCTCTAATGCTTCCTGTCTCGTTCACACTTGATTAACGTTGTTAATCACCAACCCCGTATCTAATATAGATAACTGTAATGAACGATGCGAAGATAATGATGCTTTTTTTCTTCGTTTTTCGTGGAATATCTATTGACTACTAAAAAACAACCGGTTTTTTGACTGTACAAGAGGTTGGAACTTTTGAATATTATTTTCTTAAGGTCTTACTGGGTAGAAAAAAATGAGGGTTTTTGTTTTATTGGCCTAAATGATGTTGAACATCACAAGAATGATATACAGAAGGAATTATAAGCGAAACATTTTTTAAAAATAATTTTTAGATCTCATTTTCCAAAGCGCCTCCGAGCGCTCCGAAACGCAGAAAACAGCCTAGAAGGTGAAAATAGCCATTTGGCGTCGTTCAGTCAGGTCGTTGTACAAAAAATATGCTTCTAAATCCGTTTTGAAAACTTAAACATGTTTTTTCTCGAAACTACGTTTTGTAAATCGGGAAGACACATAACTCGGGCAGTTTTCATCCGCGTGACGTGAAATTTTAACTGCAGCTTATTAAGTAGATTATCTAAAGAAATACACACGATTTTTACGACTCACCAAAAATTCTCGTTTTCATAAACAAGTAAAGGCCGATTTTCAACGACAAAAAAATTATTCGAATCGATGCTATTTAGCAAAAAACCAAACTATTTGTGCGTACTTGTCTAGCAAAAGTAATGTAAATGGCCATATTTTTCATGTTCCAGGTGCTAGTCCATAAATATACTGCGCCCTCCCGCAGAGCGCCTGAAAAAACGGCCTCACAAAAAACAAAAAAATGGTCCGTCATTATGTATTTTTTTTTGTCATAACACATTGTTTTTTGTATACGCCAAGACGTATAGGAATAACCCTTCAAACCTCATTTTTATTGCTTTGTTAGAGTCGTCAAAACGATCCCAAAAAGTCTCATTATTCAGTGAGCCTCTTGGATATTGTTGGATGGAAGACCGCTTAGCTGTGAACTCGTGAAAATGCGATACAGTTGTGCATGAGGGAAAAGTAGCGTCACAATACTCTTGCCGGTCTTTAAGATACTAGATATAGTGACGTTACAAGTGTAGGCTGAAGAAAAAAAAAATCGAATGAGGTAAGTTGCAAAAGTTCGCGAAAGCACACGAAGCAGCATTAAAATATACTATATATATATATATATATTCGTACTTTTCGAATAAATAATACCATTTATTAATAAATAAAAATGTCACGTCATTTTGAGACACCCTTTATAATCATGTACCCAGGGCAGAAAATTAAAAAGTGAAAATCATAAACTGCAAGAAATTAAAATTTGATGAACACTCCCGTGCCTTTTAAAAGCTCACTATAAACGATATGTATTCTACACAACGTTTAATGTTGCCAAACGAGGACATAATCTACATTCTGCAAATTTTCAATTTAAATTTCTCACGAGGAAATAATAATTACTATGGTTGAAGTATGCGGAAAAGTCAAATAAAAAACTGGGTTCATTTTGTAGCCGCGTTAATAAACGACATTTTCCATTTATTGCTTCCAAGTGCACGAAAGTAAGGTGTGAGCCCGTAGAACCAAAGAAACTTTTTTTATTTTGTCAAGTTGACTTGCACTTCTTTCATCTAACAATTTAATTTATTTATATTTTTCTGCATAAGTATTCTCGCATATTTAATATTCTCCTCCATCAAAAACTTCGGGATTGCTTCGCATCGTTGTTATATAGAGCTATAGCAATAGCGGGGGTCGGTCGGTTGTCTTTGCACCCCATCTTTCACGTCCATTCTCATTATCACGTCGTAGATGCAACACCCTAAAATGCCAAGCTCAAAAGGTCGTCAGAGTGTTGGCGTTCTCAACTATACGCAATCGAGCGACGGCGACAGCGGCGGTGTGACGCCACACAGAGAAGCAATTTTCCCAACCGGAAAAATCGGCGTAACTGCGAGAACAGGGTGCAAAAAAAGTATACTGGCGAGCCAAAGGATCTCAATTTTTATATATTCCGGTTTGCCTAAATTTCACATAACCACGTGATTTACTTTCTCCCATGCTTCATCAAATTTATTGATTGATACATTTGGGTAGGCACATTTTTTCTCATAACTCAAAATACAAGTGTTTACTATTTTTTGTTTAATTGTCCTACGATATCCCACTTTCGGGAGGGCACAGGGAAACTGTCAAAAACCTGCTGTGATACGCAATTATTGAGTTGACGTTGTGTTGCCATCGGAAACTCTGTAAAACTGCCACACGTCCAATATTCGACGCAAAAGCCCCTACACGACTGCACGGTCACCCATCGAAGTATTGGCTTCAACCTACGCTGCTTAAGAGTTCCCGAATGTTTTCTTTACAGGTATACAATTGTATTCAAATTAAATGTAATCGTAGCTAACGATAGACGTTAATAAAATTTATTCAAAAAGCACAAAATACTATTGGATGAGCAAAAAAACGAATTTTTCAATAGCGGTCTCGATCACAATCTGGCAAAAGAAATGTCTTAATAAAAAGAAAGATTTGCCTAATGGAATACTTAAAATGATCACTGATTTTAAAAAACGACAAGGATTAAGAGGGGAAATCCGTTTATAATCTAAAGAAGAGCTCATGGCCGAAAAAAAACTGCTCGAGGAAGCTGAAGGACTACTTTATGGCCCCGGCATCGCCAATTAATCGGCAGGTCATTCAGTCACAACATTTTTCAGTCTTGAAACTTTAAACGCGTTTTCCTGAGAACCACTTTTTCGTGAACCTCGTACAAGATAACTCAAAAACTTTCTAATCAATTATTTTAAAATTTTGCAGACTTTTAGATAACATTAATACCGTCTATGTGAACCTGAAGTTCCTTAAAAATTCTTTTAATTAACTACTGTCTCATTAACGAATACTATCGCAAAAATTTCATGAAAAATATGACATCTTTTCGAACACGTACTATGCTTCGTATATGCACTTCTCGTTGGATTTTTCAGGTTCCCATAGAGCGTGTGGGTCTTAAAAATCTAAAATGTTTTTGCTCTGATGTTTCAGATCAATGCATCAGACGCTAGGTCGTACGCCGTGGAACAACTCAGGTGGCAACCGTTTCTAAAGCAAGTGTCGTACAGCCGCCATCTTCCAAAATTTGGAAATAAAAAAATTGAAAAATTCAAAGACGTACCAATGTATACATAACATTTTAATTATGGAGAATAAATAGTTTTCAACAGAAACAAATCTTGAAAATTCCCTTATTTTCGGCTGTCGAAAGGGATCTTCCTCCTTAAAAGTGATCAAATATTGCTGAAGGCACTAAATTCTTTGATACAAAAGAAAAGTATTCGCTGTTCTCTAGATAAAAATTTGACAGTTTTCACTAATTATGATTAGGGCTTGTAACAGAAAGAGGGTGTGGTCGAACGTCATTAAGGCCTAAGGCCACTGTAACGGTCCAAAAAAAAAGGTTTTTTCACGAATTTTTTGCTTCCAAAATTGAAGGTAATTGAAAAAAAACTTTTAAGGGTGTTATCGGGCATACATTAAACTTTATTATCAAATTTTTTTACAGCAAAAAAAAAACAAAATGGCGGTTCCACAGCTATCTTCCCGGGGCATGTTTTGCTTGCAGGGCTCCGCGGCACGCAGCACCACTGGTGCACTTTTGAATCTAGAACAAAAAAAACCATCAATCTAGAGGGTTATAGCTAGAGAATGTCGATCGGATTTTAAAAAGTATCAATTTTTGTGGATTTGGCGTGCGTTTGAAAAAAAAATTGATTTTTGACGAAAAAAACGGCTAGTTTTTTGTTAATAAAAAATCAATAAATAAAGTTATTGAAAATCCCGATCGACATTCTCAAGATAATGTTAATGTTCACATCTGGTCAAAATTTCAAGTAAAAAAAAATGAAAATTGTTCGAGTGATGCTGCGTGCCATTTTGAAAAACCGTATTTCGAGAAAAACGCGTTTAAAGTTTTGCGAATAGTTTTTTATTGGAAAAAATAAAAAAAAGAAGGTAAAAAAAAATTTACCGTTAGTCTGCAATCCCAGCACCATACATTTGTCCTTCGATGGCCAAATTTTCGTCTGGCAAAATTTACAGTAGCCTTACCCCTTAAGAGACGAAATGAGCGGAACAAGATCGACTCCGCCAAAAAACCAACCCTCAAATCATACGCAGTCCATAGTCGACTCAGGGCGGAAAATTTGAAAAGAATTCCAAGAATACTTCGTAACTCGTGGCTGACAACATTGGTAGCAAAACGGTCTGCTGGCAATTCTACTTCAATCTTGAAATAAGAAATTCGATCGAACGTCGGACGAGTTTTGGCACGTACCATGATAGGTGGACGTCGCTGACACAAAGGCGTCTCATCGACACTCTTAAAGCTGATGATTCAAAAGAGACATTTCCCACGTTCTCCGTATCTTCCCAATCTCATGTTCAACATTTTATTTTAATGCACATATGGACAGCCATCGCTACTGGACACGTCCACACCACGATAACTAAAATGAACTTGACTACAAGCCACGCTCATTGCAAAGTGAATTATTACTGAATTCTAAACGTTCAATGCAATAATGCTGCATCGTATCTATGATATGAGCATATCAATATATAGATTTCCATTATGATTTAGAAAAATGTCCATACACAGAAAGATAAAGTTTGTTGGTTTCGAATAAGATTTTGCTTGAATCTCAGTCCACTCGGCTTTTATTTGATATTTAGGACTGCGTGACTAAATATACCAATTGATGGCAACAGGCTCTAAAAACCGTATGTGCGGCTGTAATCAAATTTTAATCATGGCAAATAGTGTTTTTTTTTCACATTAATTGATGTATATGTTTAGCTTGAACAACTATTTTTTTCGTCCGCAAAAGGAATTCCCAATAGACAAATATATGATTCACTTTGACGATACTTCTTTCGATATTGATAACCTCATTCGTTCCGTCAGCGAATATTTTTGCTTTCGATTCTTGTACACAAAATCTAGGACCTAGCACCGTAAAATACCGGAGACGAGATATCAACTTAAAATTCACATCAGTAACCGGATATTTATTTTAGAAGTTACGAAAGTTGGATTTTGTGGGCATTATTTGATGCGACCATTGTACGATGTTCCCACTCAGAATGTGACGCACAATGCACTCTTGTTGTGTCGACTATAAGGTTGCGTCAGTTTATCATTTTGATTTTGAGTTTGAGGTTGAGTCATTAACATTGAGCCATGACTCAAGTTATGACTTGAGTTAATGAGTCAATTGCTTGAGTTAACTCAAGTAATTGGGTTAACTCATATTAATTTGAAAAGTTACGAAAATTAGATTTTGCGGGCAATATTGATCCCATCATTGTACGATGTTCCTACTCAGAATGTTACGCACACCGCACTCTCGTTGTGTCGACTATAAGATTTCGTCATTTTATTGAATTGAGTTTGAGTTTGAGGTTGAGTCGTTAACCTTGAGTCTCGACTCAATCTATGACCTGAGTTAACGAGTTAGTGAGTCAATTACTTGAGTTAACTCAAGTTAATAACTCATTAACCCATTGATGATTCATTGGCAGCTTTTTTCTGAATCTAATAAACCATGTGGCCCATGTGCCTACTACACCCTACCAAAGCGTTAATTCTACTTGAATAAGTTATTTCTTCGAGGTTAGAATTATTGGAAATGAGCTACGCTTTCAACATAACCTTTTTTAAAGTCATATGAATACTTTGGTGAAAGTAAATCAAAACATAGTTAACACAAAAATGTTTTAAATGTAACTCATTGAAATCAAACAAATCACTTCTCTCGGTGTACAAGCAGAGATTCCAAGCAAATCAAGAGCATTAATTAGTTGGAAAAATTATGGAGCTCGAACGGGCATAAATAACCAATAATGTGATATTCGTTGATGCATTAAACATTAATAAAAGATTCCTTCATGTCTATGGTCGCAAGACGATCTTCTTGTCACTAAGCTACACAAAATAAAATCAATTAAATTTCAAAGATCGCGTTTTTCGGTGTAGTACTTTGCAACTGAATCGATTAGATTCAATGACGTTAATCGGCCTTGAATCGAAGATCCTTCGACACGTGGAATTTTTTAATAAGACGCGAACGATTTTCCACGGAACCGTCGGGCTCTCGGCTTTAAGTGAAAAAAAAGAGGGCGCGAATTTACTGCAAAGCGATATCCCACGGCAGCGAAATACGCGCTTAGTATACACTCAAGGGCATCCCACGACAGTTTTTAACTCTGTGCCTCCTAACAATCTCCCCCAAATGAGGTAAAGGCCACCTTATTGAAACAGGGGTTGCGATTTTTCCGGTCTCTGAATGCCCTCACGCCCAAGCCAAGGGAGGCGGGGGAACCCTCAACTCTACCTCGCGGAGGCGGTTAATTGACACGGGGGGGTCGTCGACGAGGGTGGAGTGGCTGCTACTACTCCTCGTCTTCTTGTTAACTCGAATCCTCAATCCCGCTGGCCTCTTGCGCCAAAGACTGAGATAGCGACTCACTTTTCTTCCTCTTTTGCGATTTTTCATCCCCACGACAACGGGCGGCTGGTGAAGACTGACGAGATAGAAGGCGGTGGGTAGCGGTGAAAAAAAACGGAAACGGAGAGCGGAATCTACATCAGCAAGACGAACGTGAACGGAGAATAAGAAGGACGGTCTTGCGGATCCGTGATGAGGGTGTTTTTCTTTTTTCGTCATTGCCCCCGTTTTCCTGACGACGATCTTTTCGCCTTTGTGCCGCAATATTCGACACTCGCCATAGCGTTCTGTTCTTTTTTTTCTAACCTTCCGGACTTCCACAAATGACGCCTGAAATTTGATAACTCAATGATCCTTGTCATCCGGATCTTGGATACCATTTTGGGCATTGAATTTCGCAGCAGTTTGTTACATCGAACGATCGCTCTTTCCGATTTGTATTTTCGTGCCTTTTTCTGTACTTTCGTCAATCATAAACGTCGACGCGGTATCCCTAGCGAGATCATCTAAAATATTGCGGTGAATTCATTGCACCATCATCCCAATGATGTTCACCCATCAAACCTCAAGGATAGAGCTTCACAGCAGTCCAATTTTGTGTCAGTGTTGCTTTCGTCAGAGCACCGAATCATCTCTCGTCCGCTTTTTCATTGTACATCAATTAGGGGTACTGGGAGCAAGACGAACACGCGGGGTAAGATGAATCGTATCATGAATCATAATCAGCCTAGACCACTAAACAGTGTGGGCGAGCACTGTGCTTCCGTTGGAGTTTGGAGGGAAGGCGGCGAGGTAAATGAGTGTGAAAGTATCAACTGTGGTGGAAGCACGTGTCTCGAGTGAGAGAACAATATCGATTTTTTGACAAAACGATGTAATGTTTGGTCAAGTTTGACATCGTTTGAGTTTATTTAAGTTGCTGATATTGATTAAAGACAGGTAGGTAAACACAATGAAAGTACTAATTATTGATATAATAAGAACGGTTTGTCAGAAATGTTCAAGGTTATTGCGTGATTTTTTGTTAATTCGTTAACCGTCTAATGGGACAAGATGAATACAAGTTATCGCAAACCCGGAATATTTTACAACGTACCACTATTTACGTTAGAAAGGGTGAAATGGAACTAGTAAATCTTTTGGTTCCTCTTCAACCGGTGTTTCTACCAAGGGAAGAAAAAGAACTTGCAAATGATCAAAATGATATGGAAGCAAGATTATTAGGATCAATCCTACAGAACTTAGACGATTGGCTTATCAAATTGATGGTATTGAGAATGAAATCACTTTTATATGTGAAAGATGCCAATAATTCCTGTCCCATCATTATCCCAGCGCTGTTTCACCTTGCCCCGCATACAGGGTAAGATGGAAAAAATAAAGGGTTAATTAAAAATATATATTGCATGGTACAAATCAGAAAGACTGATTTTTTGCTTCCAAAATTAAAAGATTATTAAGTGTTGATTAGTTTAAAAAATAATTAAAGTTGACTGACTCGTATATGTATTTTTTTATTTGAACATGACCTTAGCGTTATCATCTTGCCCCATCTTCCCCCATGTGAATTCTCCAGTGAGATGTTATTTATTGGATGACCTCAGCGCTATAGAGGTCGGGAATAAGAAGATACGCGTCACCTGCCAACGAGGGTATTTGAGCTACAGAGATCGAACAAAAGTGAGATATTGACGTGGTCACGAAAAATATCGAGAAATAGAGGTCGTCATAGGAAGCCCTACGTTCCGAATAATCCAGAGCGCGAGGAGGTGGCAAGGGAAAATAAAAGACGGACATAGAGATGTTGAGGGTTACGAAGTGAATGTGAGAAACCCATAAAATTCGTTGCTCGACGGTCTGTTGCTGAGGTAGCAGTCACCGAACGAAATTTAATAACATCCCCCTAGTTACACCTCAATGGGCACCTTAACAACCCCTACGGCAATAGAGTGAGGGAGCCGGAGTAGCAGAGGGATGGTGGTTAGATGCCGTGGAGTCTTCGACCCTCCACTAGCACCTCCGCGATACAAGATCACCCAGTCCTCTCTAACATCGCTGTACGCCGTTCCAGCTCCTTATCAACCCACGGGCGCGGATATCTAATAAACCAGCCCTTGGAACGCACACGGTGCACTAGGCCATGCGATACACTCTCTTGAACCCTCGCACCCCTGGCGCTACCCTTCAACGTCGCACACAAAAGACTTCCCAATTGGTCTCACCCGCGCAGTGACCCCTTGCCGGTGGACGGCATAGTGGCGCAACCTGTGAAACGACGCGCGAACCTCCCTACCGAAAGGGTTGCGCGGCTCAAACAGTAGCTACCCCCTGGTAGGTACGTCCGCTTTTACAGGGAATGAAATGACCGTTCGATACCATGATTCCGACTGAACTCTCCATTCCACGCTTTGCCACACACATTATCTTCGACTTGAACTTTATTCTGCCAATTAGTGCAAAAAGAACTCTGGCAAAGTTCCATTATATATCCTATACAATAGAGAATGATCTTTTTAAAAGTTTATTCCGAACTTCGAGAAGCCTAAAGCCCTACATATTATTAAATTCGTAGATACTTCTCGAGAGGTGTTATTGGAAAATTATGGAAAGAAACAAGGCAGATGATAATTAGCATCAATGGAATCAAAGACGTTGTGAAGAAAAAAACATATGGCATGGCCATGAATGATCTTAATATATTTCCAGTATAGAGAATAGATATTAGTGACAATTAATTCTTGGGATTGACAATAAGCAAAGTGCAGGCTCATTTTGTAAATAATCTCCAAGTAGTTTCTTGATTTTGAATGATACGCATCCGATCTTCGATAATCAATATAGTCAAGTTGCAAATATTTTGCTCGCTTTGAATCAAAGGTTTATTGACCGTTGCAATCGATTGACAATTAGTCACTAAACTGCTATAATTCGATGTTTCTGAAACATCCTGCATTGGACGTACGTCGATAATGCAGAACTCGTCCAGTCTACTATCGACCGGAGTGCAATCCTCAGGCATACGCTACATGGTATATGTAGAATCATTAACATGTGACAGATCACCATTGACATCCTGAGTTTTATTATTCCACCCAACAAGGAACATCACATTTGATTTCATATATAAGAACGTTTGTTTCCGTGGATTTTTTTAAGATTACAATGAGGAAGAGTTTGGAATGTTCCAAAATCCAGAAAAATTCAATTTATAAAAAAAAGGTAAAATTTTACTTAATCGCTAATGAGGTAAAAAAAGGCAGGTTCGACTATTCAAACAGTGCGACGTAAGGAGGGTTTCTATTGAATTTTACCAAAATCGCGGAGAGAGTACCGATTGCGTATCTGCAATTTTTTAAATAAAGAATATTAAGGGGCTATACCAGTGTAACACTTTCAAAAAATCGATTTTTTTGTTACATTTTTCGACAGTTTATACTTTCAAGAATATCCTGTAAACATTTCATTTTAATTTCAAATATCAATTTATCTTGCAAAAATCGATCATTAAATCTATAAACGCGTTTTTCTTGAAATTAGATTTTTAAAATTTGCTGACATTATAACTCGAAAAACAATTATCCGATTGACTTGAAATTTGAACTGAGTACTCTTGAATATATTTACTCTCCAATGAAGTAGAATACTTTTGATTGGATGAAAATTGACGATTTGGCTCTGAAAAAAAACGACCATTTTATAGGCAAGAAAACAGACTTTTTTTCATACCTACGCCATTTTGTTAGATTTTGATATTTTTCGAAAATCCTACGTCATTGTACAGGAAATACCTTCCAGTTTAACGACATTTTTTCCGTTTTCGGTTTCAGCTACTCAATCGGCCGGAATCATGTCAGCAGTGGAGGAACTTTGTTTTTGCGCCTCCAAAGGCAGCGCATAAGTCGCTTAGATCTCAATATTTTTCTATGAAAAAATTATGTAATATAGGTCAAATATAGCCAAATATATTCTTAATTTTCCCAAACATTTAATGAAGTACTTTTCTCCAAAAAAATTCCCGAAAATCACCCAAATTTTCAGCGTTCACACTAGTACAGCCCCTTAACTAGGAATATCACTTAAGTGTTCGTTTTCGATTTTGTTGAAACTCACATATGTGATGAAGCATTAAAAACTATTAGACATGTATTATTTTTTATCGACGGAAAAACGTTTTTGCGTGAGGAAACCACCCCTCGAAGAAAGGCGTGTCGAGGAGTGATTTTTGCGGTTTCACCCACAAACAGTCCACCGATCCGAATGAGACAAAAACCAAAATTCTTCTAATATAAATCGATGAAAAATCCACTATAGAAGTATTTTGAAAAATTGAGTTAAGGGGTGGCACGCCTTCCTTTTAAGGGTGGTTCCCCCCTTAAACCCGTTTTTCCGCCGATTAAAGAAGTGTCTAATAGTTTTCAGTGCTTTATGACATATATGAGATTCAACCAAATCGAAGACGGACACTTGAGTGATGTTCCTTGGAAGTAACTAGCTTTTAAACAATTGAAATCCCTGACGTTTCAGTATGGAAGGATTATCTGCAAATCCCATATGTTTCCTATGTCGTTATAAGTTGCAGGTTCGAGCCAATCATTACTGAGTTTCGTGTTTCAAATTCAACCAATGTCCGCACGTGGAATTCTTGCAAATCTGACAAGATTCCAAGTCCATTACGAAATTCGTTCAATTTGAACGATTGTTTATACATTGTTCAATCACAATTCGTGTGGACTAGAAACTCGTTATTTGTTCGAAGTTTGAATGATTCCCCTGGCTATGCGTTTCAAAATCCTCATTAGCCCTCCGTTGACTTTGCCTAAAAGTTCGAGCCGACTGCATGATGTTTAGCGAACTGAAATGGCAGGACATTCGAATTATAGTCACTGGGCTTGGAAAATGTAGAATTTTATTTTGGCGTTTCATCGGGTGACCGAATTCGGGGCGTTGGTTCCCTTGGGATGGGAGTGAAGTTGCGAATGGTGAGATAGAGTTGAACGATTGGATTCAATTGGCGAGGGGGAGGGGCGGGGGAGTGAGGCGGATGGTGTTATCTATCGAAGAGGGTCAACATGAGGCAAGGGGCGTTGGGGCGAAGGGGGTGAACGCGAGCGGGTCTATAGACCCGTTAAGCCGCTTATCATGCCGAAACAATACAGTGTCGGTGGACCAGTATCAGTACTCCTCTCACCTCCATTTCCATCACCAAACTCCCATTTTCTTTCTCACTCTCGTAACTAGAATCTCTTCAACACCATGCTACTCGCTCTTCTCCACTTCCATCAACATTTGCGAAGCTTCAAATGAGTTCGAATGGAATTTGGTTGCTTCTCTGCCTCTGAGCACCCTTGCCCTGTACTCGTCGTCGCATCACCGGTAGATCTCCGAGGACCGTGAAATATCGTCCACCAACTCTTGCTGTCCTCGAAATTCACCGGTAGCGAGAGAGAGGGAGAAGGGCGAGGGCTGAATGCAAAAATAATGTAGACAAAAATACCTCTATGCCGTTGCTCAATTTTACCCTGGACGGAAATGTTTCTTCGAGCCCTGAAAAACCTGCTGAGTGCGTGTTGAAACACAGGTAAAATCGGGTCCTGTCGTCATTCATTTGTGCAATCATTTGAAGAATCAATGTTTCACTAATACACCCTTATTATGGTGTATGTCGAACCACAATCATTTATTCCATATTAATTTCGATGTCATTCAATAATTCGCAATCATAGGATTCTAATTCTAATAAAGGTGAGGTGATGTATGAAACTTTATTAACGAAGCTTCAAACAACATGCAACAAAGTTATTTCTGCAGGCCTTCTGTGAGATTTCCATGAAGTCAACTTAGCGACAGTGTGATTGTCCATATCGCCTGCATTTGCTGATCTAACTTAACCGAAATAATTTTGATCGAAAGTTCTAATCAAATGCCATTAGCTGGAATTTTTCCAGTTTTTTCTGAGCAACAGTTGGAAATTAGAGGGGTGGGACTCATGAGGGGTTGAAAATGGAAAATGGTGAATGGAACCTCAATTTCGTTTTGAAAGATCTGTTCAATGAAACCCCACTCGATAGGGTGATGTAAAAGAAAATCGTCCCCATTTGACACATAGAGGAAGAAACCTAAAAAAATCATTTTTCTAGATTTGGCTACATATTAACCGAGATTTCCAGGCTGTAAAGGACAGACGAACGGACACAACGAAGTCCTCATAAGGTTTCCTTGTATGACTACTGAACCCTAAAAACCGACCGCCAATTGCGTGAATCATTGACCGTAGCAGATCATCAACTTCCAGCCTGAATAGACTTAAGGCGTTTTCTCACTTTACAATTTTCAAAAAATCGATTTTTTTTATTACTTTTTTCATAAGTGTACATATCCAAAGTATCATGCTAAAATTTTATAAAGATCGGAGGAGTCTAACTGTATTTTTGTGTGACCTTTACTTTACTACCTGTGCACATTTATCTGCTCGTTACAAACGCATTTTGAACACATTTTTCTCGAAACAACGTTTTTCGACGGCTCGTTGATAAAATCTTCGAAACTACTGAACCGATCCTTATGAAATTTTAACCACATATTCTTTACAACTATAGGTATAGCGCATATCAAGGATTTTTTTAAATTTTAATATTTACTATTTTCTTTGCCAAAAACGGTGAAAAAAAACAAGTTTTTTTTTGTTTTTTCGAAAAACGTCCGCCATTTTGTTATTTTTGCATATATCAAAAATCGTATGATATGCGCTATAGCCATTAACATACTGCATCTAAAACCGTTTGACTTTTTTGTTTCAGATGATCCATCTCCGATTAATCAACAGCGCAGACCTACCATTTTTAGGACACTTTTTTAACTACCATTTTCGTCTATAAATAGTGACTGGAATAAATTTAAAAAAAATTTAAATGTATTTCGAAAGTGTATTTATTGAGTGTAACAACTTTTATATCAATATCTATAATATAAACCTATCAAAAAAATCATGAAAATAGCCTTTTTAGCGTCTAGAGTGAGAAGACCCCTTAATTATGATTCTGCTCCCAAAAAAGTTCCCGAAAGAAAATATGGCCGCTCCACTTAGATACTTTCAAGTCATACAATGCAGAATCGTATTACTGACGACCTTAATAAAACATGATTTCACGTGTAAAGCTAATAGTCCTGTAGACAGGCGTCTGATCGCAACGCCTCGCTAGCATCGCGAAGTCGAGAACTCGCGAAGGGGGATGGTTGCAAGCCTGAAAGTGAAAAGGGAAAGCATCCTACCTACCGAAACCCCGGATAGTGGGCGTCTCCAGCTTAATCAGAGTCTTCCCTACTCAGGCACCTTCGCGAAACTCAATTTTGAGTCACTCCCAAAGTCTATACAGTCCGCTCAGCCGTCACTACGACGTCGAGCTTGTGGGGTATCCTACGTGGGTTTCTTCATTCGTCCTACCTTTCGCAATTTTGACACCCTCCGCATCGCGCGGCAGGTGCCGCCAATTCCTCGTCGCTCCGTTGAGGTGACGAGATCGAAGGGTCGAAGTGAGACGGAGGGCAAAGAAGACAGACCAAGGAGAACGGGAGCTGTGGAAACATTCGCAAGGCCGAAGCCACAGCTTTACCTGACCCAAAGGGAGCCTCATGCTCTAAACTGAGTTATCTGTCAATGTGATCCTGTAGCACATCTAGGTTTATTTGATATCGAGCTACCTCCGGGGATGCGATTCGTTACGTCCGTTGCCACTGAACACCGAACTGCAGACACTGATAGCAGGTCCCATTAAGGGGTCTTCTCACTTTAAACCCTAAAAAAGGCAATTTTCATGATTTTTTTTATAGGTTTATATTAGGTGTAATAAGAGAAATCCATTATTTTTGCATGAAATTGAAGGCAAAAATAATGGATTTCTTTTTACTGCACCCAATATCATAGATATTGATATAAAAGTTGTTACACTTAATAAATACACTTTCGAAATACATTTAGAAAAAGTTTTAATGTATTTATGTTACCCAAACAATCTTTAAACTCGTTTTTCTCGAAACAACGTTTTTCAACGGCTTCTTGATAAAATCTTCGAAACTTCTGAACCGATCCTTATAAAATTTTAACCACATATTCTTTACAACTATAGCCATAGCGCCTATCAAGGATTTTTTTAAATTTTGATGTTTACTTTTTTGGCCAAAAACGGTGGAAAAACACGTTTTTTTTGTTTTTTTTTCGAAAAATGCCCGCCTCTTTGTTGTTTTTACATATATCAAAAATCGTATGATTTGCGCTATAGCCATTAACATACTGAATCTAAAACCGTTTGATTTTTTTGTTTCACACGATCGATCTCCAAGATTTCATCAACAGCGCAGACCCACAATTTTTTTAAGACATTTTTTTAACTACCATTTCCGTCTATGAATAGTGACTTAAATAAATAATTTTATTTAAACGTATTTTGAAAGTGTATTTATTAAGTGTAACAACTTTTGTGTCAATATCTATCTTATAAACCTATCAAAAAAAATCATGAAAATAGCCTTTTTTGGCGTCTAAAGTGAGAATACCCCTTAAAAGCAAACCACTTATCTCGGTTCCCTTTGTAAGTTAGTATGTAAAATAGAAAAATATGGTCAGAAGATTTACTTGAAACTTAGTATTAACGTTTTTCAACTTAATTACTAAAACACGTATTTTAGCATTTTTAGAAATTCAACCCCTAAACGAAAGGGGGTGGCGAAGTTTGTACGAAAAATTTAAAAACCGGGTCAAAATTACTGGAAACTTTGTATTATTGCTCCTACACATAATTAATAAAATTTCAGCGTTTTTTGGAAATTCAATCCTTAAGGGGAAACGGCGGTAGCAAAGTTTGTATTCTAAAAGAAATATCTGTTTAAATTTACTTGAAAGTTATTGTTAGCATTTATGCTCTTCAACCCAATTCTACGTGTTCCTTAAGGGGTTAGGCCACTCTAGAATTTTCGAAAAATCAATTTTTTTTTAATGAAGCAGAAAAGAAATGCAAAAATAGGACGAAAATTTTGAAAGGCCAATTGTATGGTGCAAGCATCGCAGATTGAAGGTATTGCAAAATTATTCATGATTTTCTACTACTCGAAACTTCAAACGCGTTTATCTCAAAACTGCATTTTTTAAGTTGGTCGGAACCATAACTCAGACATTTTTCAACCGATTCACTTGAAATGTTGAATATATCTTGAAAAATACATCGTCTATGGAAGTACGTAGGATTTTTTTTTATTGCATAGTTCATTTGTTATTAACAACTATCCGACGATTTTTTAGACAAATTTCTCACTTTCCACTTTAGAAGCGCGCCATTTGGCCAAAAATCAATATGTCGAAAAAATCCTACGTACTTCTATAGCGTTATATATAATTGAAAAAAAATCATTGGCTTATTGTAATTCAAAAATTACAGGAGCTGTTTGTCCGGCCGTGAACCTGGAAAAACGGAGACGTCATCGCAAAAACGCTGCACAGCCACCATTTTGAAATTAATCGCTTAAAAAAATATTGTATACAGTCACTGATATGTATGATAAACGACCTTTTTTGTAATATCGATTTATTTTGTAGTTTTTCTGAAAAAAAATCTCCAAAAAGCCTATTTTTCGACCTCTAGAGTGGCCTAAGGCCTCAATGAAACATTTCAGGAGCACATTTCATTAAGGAGTATTCATTCATTCGCAAGTCTACGCGAGTGAAGCCGCGGGCGGAAAGTTAGTCACATATGTGAGTTTTGGCATAATCGAAGACGGACACTCAAGTGATGTTCCTTGTAAGTTAATCGTTCAAAGTGTGTCGGCAGGTGGCGGTTCAATAAGGATGCAATTTCTATGCAACTTCGATGCAAAAGTTCGTTACTACGATTGACAGTTGGTGGTGCTTTTTTCGAAAACGTACAACCGGTTATGACGTCCGATTGAATTGACGGTTGGGGGTGGGGTGATAATTCGAGGGCATAGGGGATTGTCACATGGCGATAGAAAATGAAACTTACCGGACAGCTTGAATGCCAGAGTGTCCTGCGGATGTCCGAAGGGAAACGGCCGTGGTCCAAAGTGGTATGGGTGAAAGGCGTGCTGTCCTGGAACGTGAGTTGCTTTCCTTAGCAGATCGTCCAGATTGGGGTACACTGTGTATACATATAAAGGGTCGTCTACTGAAGCTTCGCTCCCATTATCGATCACATTCCGTTACTATTCATTCTCCTCTCTATTCAATCCACCGTAGCCTTTTCTCATGTTCAGCAAATTTCTAGCCGCTTCACGAATTTGCAGACTTTCGCGTTACACAGTACGATCAAAATTGACCAAATGCGCCTCGTGTTTGGGGAATGAAAGATTTTTTGATCGAATTCATTCGTTCTCGAGGGATACTTTTTTTCTATACCCAATCATGGATTCCAACGCACTTTACTTGCAATGTTCTCTGTATCAGCGAAGTTCATAATGAGGAACGATTTACAAAGATGTGATAAATTTTGATAGTAACATCGAGCTCGTCGATCATTTTCGGAAATACCATTCGAGCTAAAGATTATGTTTTTCGTGGCTGCGGAATCTCCACCGTAACCGAAATGAATTTGATAAAAACAGAAACGAAAATGATAGCAGGCGAACTCACTTGTTTTCGAGCGTGGCTCCCTCGGACCATCAACGGTGACCTTGATCGCTTTGGAGAGGGTTGCAACCTGGGGTGGCGAAGTTGCCAGCATTATCGTAAGGGTAAAACTTTTTCCTGTAATGAGATCAAGCATATAGTCATGCTTACTGTGCGAGACGAAAACATCCTAACCTATCACGGCGAGATGGCTAATCTAAAAAACAACTTCACCACACGCGAAATTATAGTTTGTTTTATCCAAGACTAGTACAAAATTTTCCAATAAAAAGTACGATGTTTTTTTTTTCATTGTATTTATCTGGTTCTCAAAAGGCTTATTTTTCGATCAACTTGAACTGAATAAAAATGACGATCAAAGGTCTTCTAAAAGATAATCAAGCCGTATGTATACTGGATTGAAGAAAAACGATCGTGATACATTAGTAAAATGGAAGATGGGTCGAATGGTTTGTTACCTTGGCAAGAAACGATCATCCCCAAGGGTACGATAGTTCAACCGCGAAACGGATTAAAAACCATAAAGGAGCGCGAAATAGCTCGGGATTCACGGCATACTCGCTCGAACCTCTATTATTCAAATGCAATTCAAGCCACAGCTCTGCCCGCAATTCGCCCGTGTCTCCGGGAATTTTTCGTTTCACACTCGCCACCTTCATAGAAGCAAGTGTCTGAGCATATGGAGGATACATTTTAGGTATATTCGATATAATTTCCGGGGAAACTTTGTGTCACCTATATATTTGATATATATATAAAGAGAGAGAGAGAGAGCCAGAGAGACCCAGGTGATTTTGAAGACACTCGACTTCGTCCTCACCTGGATGTGTTGATAACCAACATTTCATGGTAACAACGGGTTTAAAAAATCCTTTTCCTCGACAGATAGGTATGTATTAAAAATATACTTTAGTTATATACCCAACATAAAAATGATACATAAATCCATCATTTCTACCACGCATTTCTTTTTGCGTGGATTTTTTCTCCTTGAGATAGTTTCATCTCAAGATTAGCCACTTTTCACGTCGCTTTGATTAGCCATATCCTTGTTTGATTATGTATGCTCTCATGGATTTAAAATCAAATTATCGACATGTTATATATATATATATATTTCTTAATCATATCGATGTGTAATATTAAGGCAGTATTGTTGTCTAGAAATTTGACAAAAACGTGTTTTTGAAATTTTATTATTCTACAGACCGTGCTGAATACGTTTGTGAAAACCGTCAAGCAGAATTGAGTCGAAATAATTTGATATACAGGGTGGCCTGTAAATTCATCTGCTTTTGATTTTTCGCTGTCTTCTATATAAATTATGTGAATCGACAATAACTAAGCAACTTTTTAAAGTAACGGGCACGATATGCGGAGTACATTTTTTTACACCACAGGCTATCAAAGTCAGATGTTCGAATTGGTTTGTATGAAAATTCTGCATAAGATCTTTTTTCATAAAGTTTCCTTAACATTTAAGGTTAATAAGAAGAATTTTCTAGATAAAACATATAACCAACATTTTTTTTTTTAACCAGGTCAAAAAAAGTTATCATTTGTAGAAATGGCATGCGAAAAGCCAAAAGCAGATGATTTTTACCTCGAAAACCGTGGGTCTTCTGCTGAACTGAAATTCCAGCAGGGCCAGGTTGAAATTCCGAAATTTGAATGATCAGAACGCTCAAAACTCCGAAAGAATACTACCCCGAAAGACCAAAACTCCGAAAGAATTTTATCCAAAAGACCAAAACTCCGAAAATCTGAACGGGGCCGCGTTGGGATTCCGAACATTGAATGATCAGAAAGCTCAAAACTCCGAAACAATGCTACCCCGAAAGGTCAAAACTCCGAAAGAATTTTACACGAAAGACCAAAGCTCCAAAAATCTTAACACCGTCAAAATAATTCGACAATGGAAGTTTTTAAAGTTTCAAAATTTTCAATAAAGCGACGAATTTTTTAAAGAATTTTTTTTTTTAACTGATTTTACGTCAATTTTGAAATTACTCTCGACAATGTTATACGTTCTGCACCATTTACAGTCAACTGTGTAGATTTTCGCTGGCATGATCTTGATGAACCTTGTGATTTCGGAACATTAAAATTAGGAATATCAAACCGTCGGCGCATTGAAAATTCGGAATTTCAACCCGGCCCCCATGTCAAGATCATGCCAACGAAAGTCTACGCAGTTGACTGTAAATCATGTAGATTGTTAAACATTGTCTAGACAAATTTCAAAATTGGGTAAAATCAATTCTTAATTTAATAAAATTTCTTGAAATAATTAATCGATTTATTGAAAATTTTGAAACTTTTAAAACCTCCAAAGCCGAATTATTTCGACCGTGTTCAGATTTTCGGAGTTTTGGTCTTTCGTGTAAAATTCTTTCGGAGTTTTAAGCGTTCTGATAATTCAAAGTTCGAAATTTCAACCCGGCCCCATCTTGAATTTCGGATTATTAAAATTCGGAATTTTAAACCGTCGGAGCATTCAAAGTTCGGAATTCCAACTCGGCCTCATTCCAGCATATAGTAGGACATGATGTGATCTATCGACAGTTGCAGAATTATCCATTCATAACAGGACACCATATATATATATAAAACTCGTAAAATGATCAGGAAAATAGGAAAAGTTGATAATTCAAGTTTAGCATACCGCTATTTTGTAAACATTTGTTTTAGCCGAATCTGGTCACTCACAGCACTCATACAGTTTAAGAATTTTTTTTCAGATTCATACATCGATCATAACACTGGTCGCGAATTGGAACCGTTCCCGCTCACCGTTGGAAACAAACGTACAAAAGTACATGATAATACATTGTTTTCAATGTTCAAATTGTCCATATTCTTAAAGGATCAATAAATATGTGTAAAAAATTTCAGAAAGAAAACTCGAATAGTTTAAAGATTATTCCATCCAAAAGATAACCTCCAAAACAGCGCTCTGGACAACAATACTGCCTCAAATTGGACTATGCTTTCCAGTTTCGTCAAATCGAGAAGTTCCTTTACCGTAGCCTCAATGAAACCGAAGCTATCAGCGACGTATTTTTGCCGCGTATCACGATAGGAATACCTCATATCGAATCAGAATAAACGGTCCGCGTTTATGGTCCAGCGGAGGGAATTCTGCGAGATCTGACAACTATAATATCGACAGCGGAACGCAAAAGTCTCTTCACGTCACCGACAGTGGTCAATGTTGCGTGACAGAAGGCTTCACGCTAGAAACAAAACACAAATGTGTCGGAAGTAAGAGGCAGGGGAGTAGTTGAGAGGAAGGGGGGACGGGTGAAACGGGAAGGGAGTAGGCGCCACGGGGTCGAAGTTTAACGTTTCTGTCTCGCTTGAGCCGTACACCCTCTACTATATATATTCGACTATTCATTATTCCTGTCGCACTTTTCACTGCCGATTCCGCGCTGCGGATATGATGGAGATGTAGTGGCTGTCGGAAGCCAGATTTTCCAAAGTCAACTGTATTGCCGCGACTCCCTGAATTTTTAAATGAGGCGATAACATTTTTTTATAATAAAAAAATTACTATTAAAAATTTAAAAAAATACTATTCAAATACTTGGTGCATTTTATTGAAAAAATGTGAACAATATTATGATGCTATTCTTAAGGCAGTATTCAGGTCTAGAAATGTGAAAAAATTTGAGAAATTGTACTCAAAACTTTAGACGCGTTTTTCTCGAAACTACTTTTTTTCAACCTGGTTGACATAAAATCTGGAGTTCAATTCAAACGATTGAATTAAAATTAGGTATAGAGGTTCAATACATATCAACCTAACGTTCCTAACTCGGGCATTGCGAAATTATTATTTTAACTATTTTAAGAAAATTAAAAGCTTTGAAAAAAATTGTGCGTGGATTATCTTTTTTCAGTCACCATTTTAAAAAAATGTTCTCGATGGTAGCTGCCATAATGAAATTCTTATTGATCAACAAAATTGGTTTTATTTCTGTTTCAAATGAATGGGAGCTTCGAAATCATGTCAACCGCCTCGAACCTTTTTTCCATGGGCATATTAAAGGCCCATAACGATTTCAATTTCGATTTTTTTTTGCACGAAAATTTTCTTGTCAATTCTTGAAACATCAATAAAAAGACTAAAAAATGGATCGTGAGAATATTTTTTGTTTTTTTTTTTATCAAGCCCAAAAGAACGGCCGTAATTTAGGCGTCTAGACTGGAATAGTGCCTTAAGATATGATCAAATGAAGTTCGCTATTAAAATTGCCGAAAACTATTTTGCTTCACAAAGAAACATTTATGTTACATATCACTATAATGTCGAATTTCATCGAGTGTACGAATATGCACCCGGTGATTTTGTCAGCCGAATAAGTAGGTAGTCGTAAATGAGGAAATTATTTTTTCAGGCGTGTGCTCCACAATCTGTGGGTGCTACTAGGAAATTTTCAAGAACTGATAAATGTAGAGCGAAGGAGAATCCAAAGGTGTATCTAATGACATTGCCACTACCCTCTCATGGAATTTATTGCGGAATATTCGGGTTGTCGTGGGGTATTTACTTTTTGGGGTTTATGGTTGTAAGTTTTTTAAAAAATCATTTGTACTTAGGTGTTTGGGTAAATTTTTTGTTTTTGAGATCTTTAAGTAGTGCATTGTTATATATAAATATATACATGTACAGCATCGGCCAAAAGTTTTCAATCACTTTGGATCATTGCAAAATGTTCGATCGCTTTGGATAATTGCAAAATTATAGAAGAACAATGTAATTAATTTTATTTCTTATTTTACGAAGAATGTATACAGGGTGTCCCAGAACTGATGGTAGTCCCTGAAATGGGGGGTTGAGCGTGAAATTCTGAGTCGATTGATATAAGCATATATGGGTCTCAGATCAACCCTTGAATTGTTATTAATTTTTAAAGGCGGGCCAATCAGGTGCGGTCGATGACCCGGCGTACGTCGGTGAGCGATACGCGCGTGTAGTGGCGGCTGGAGGGAGCGGCGCATCTACCGGCACTACTACACGCGCGTATCGCTCATCGACGTACGCTGGCTCGTCGGGCGCACCTGATTGGCCGGCCTTTAAACATTAATAATAATTCAGGGGTTGATCTGAGACCCATACATGCTTATATCAATCGACTCAGAATTTCACCCCCAACCCCCCATTTCAGGGACTGCCATCAGTTCTGGGACACCCTGTATAGCTCTAAAAAATGAACTATATTATTCTTATATAATTTTGCAATTATCCAAAGTGATGGAAATACCTTGACCGGTTCTGTATACATAGGGGGAATTTTTCGAATTCTAAACATTCGAATTCGCAATCCTCGCAATAGTTCTTTGGATAAATGTCGCAATAGCTTTGGATAAATGTACATATATTCATATAAAGGTGATTTCAAGGATCATCCTGTCCAGAAATCAACCAATAGTTAAAAAAAACTTAATGATCGTTCTCAAAAGATCCACTTGTGCCAATAACCAACATTACGTACACATAAAGGCTTCAAAATATACTTTCTCCATATATATACATAATATGCGACGCAAACTGGAAGCTGGGAATGAACAGCTCTCTCGTATATATGGAAGTTCCCCCGAGAGTGTACCAATAGTTTTATTTTATGATTTCGAATTCAGTGCTGGCCGCCAGGGCTGACGTTGGTAACGAGCTCGGGTTTTTACGGTGAACCACGACATTTAACGGGCTCTCACCACCACCACCACCCACATGGCCCTGGGAAATGTGGAACGTGCTGCGCAACTCGGTTTTGTTGGTGTTTGCGTGTTCTGTTCATCCGCAAATCTGTCGACAGAGTTTTTTTTCCCCACGTAATTTACGGTATTTTTTTTATTCAATCTCCATATAGACGTGGCCTGTACCTACGTACGAGTATCCATTCGAATGAACATCGTGTTTTTCGCGCAAAATATAAACGTAGTAATTTCTTCGTTTTGTTTCATAAAAAATCATTGACGCAATTTGGGACGAGGGAACAAATCGCGTATTCGTTTCAATGTACCCAATCTCCAACAATACTGTGGGAATAGCATATTCGGAAAGAACAATTCGAAGGGAAGCGGAACGAAGCTGGGATCGACATATTCTCATATACCGTTTTATTTACACCGAGAGAAAGCATTTGTTTTAATGAAATAGAATCATTTTTCAATCGCGGGCTATTAGACGTTTGTTTTCCATTAAGGGGTAACATCACTGTAGAATTTCGAGAAAATTGATTTTTTTTAAATTGACTTAACAGATGCGTTGATCCATCTAGAATAAGGGGAAGAAAGTTTGGTACCTGTAAAAAAAGGCCCGCAGGCCCGTGCGGGTTTGCAGTGGCAGTGGCTGGCCCGTGTGCGAGACGTCGACTGTTTTTCGAGAATTTTTTTTTTTAACGGCACGCAGCATAACTTGAACAATTTTCATTCTATCCATTCCAAATGTTGAGCACATCTTTAAAATAACATTCCGAAAAGAGATACGTACGGGGTTTTCCATGATTTAGTTATATCATTATTTATTAACAAACGATTGTCCTTGTTGTCTGTCGAAAATTGAGCTTTTTACTTCAAATACTTGCCAATTACACAGAAATTAATATTTCCAGAATTCCTTGCGTATTTCTCTTGCTATACTCATGTAAATTAATAGAATTTTTTTAATTCCACATTCAAATTTGTGTCAACTATACTGTCATCATTTTGTATAATTTTTTAATACCATTTTTTGTTCAATTCAAGATATGACTAATAACATCGTTGAATATTATTATTCCCTTACTCGTCCTTCCACGCAAAAGTAAATGGCTTAATTTTAGACGTTTACAGTGGTGTAAGCCCTTAAAGAAAATGATATTTTCACCTTTAGTCAATAATGCTTCAATTGATTAACTCCAATAATTTTAATAATGAAACTTAATAAAAACTTGATTTAAATTTAAAATAAATAAAACTCAATTGAAGTAAACCGTTTCATTCGCTGCTATGTAATTACATATTTTACTTGCACAAATATTTTGTGTCGTCGTAAAAGGAAACTGCTTGTAGTGAAAAAATGTTTATTTAGCATTAATCGAATTTTACTCAGATCTGTCAATCTTATTCAGTCTGTCAACAAATATTTTTGGCTTCCCCGGATTTCGCTAAAGTTTATTAACTTGCCCCTGAGAAATCCCCATTGAAATTTTGCACATCTCAAAAAAAATGCTGATCCTTTCTTTGGAATTCCGAAAACTCGTGACTTTCTTTCGAAACTCCAAAAATTTCGACCAAAATTTCCTTCAAATTTCGAATATTTCCGCATATGTATAATGTAAAATAATTTAGAATAATTTACGTTTGAGAATTATTTTGTTTGTTTTTTAAATACTTCCGTTTTTGTGCTCGTGTTTCTCGTATTACGACAATTACCTGACGAAAAAAGTTTTCTGGATTATTTTGATCGATGAATTAGTCCTCTATGGCTTCTTTTCAACTCTTTTAGGCTTAATCGAAGTGTCACAGTTACGTTCACTTCGTTGTCTGGCTTTGACTACATTTGTTGGTCCCTTGTTATCGGAGCAATGGCAGTGGTGAAATTTTACACCGACCCTTTTTACGTTAAGGCGCATACATTATCAGTAGAAGGATTTAAAAACATAGTTTCTTTTTGTTGACGTTCAATGTACCGCATTTTATTAAGGGGATACCCCCACTTGCGATTTTGAAAAAATCGATTTTTTTTATTGCATTTTTTTGAAGTGCAATTTGAAGTGCAGTTTTTTTTTGATGCCCGGAATAGATGACTCTATGTAAGTTTACAAAAAAAAATATTTTCTTCGTGTAAACTGAAATTGAAACTTTAAACGCGTTTTTCTCAAAATGGCATTTCTGAAGTCGGTGACCAAGATTACTCGAACACTAATGAACCGATCTTCTTGAAATTTTGCAGGCTTATTTAATACATAAAAATGTAGTCTTTAATCGTTCGATTTTTTTTTTTCGAAAAAAAAATGGCCGTTTTATAGCCAAAAAACGGTCGTTTTTTTTCGTTAAAATCGAACCATTAACTTTGACTGTCCGCCATTTTGTGAAAAATGAATATTTTTTAAAATCCTTCGATTAAAAACTGGTTTATACTTATATTTGACTAAATCCATCCGCATTTTTTTTCAGATGATCCACTTCGCCGTAATGTTGGTCACCGCAAACCGTGTATATAAAAACATTATTTCATTGACGGCCATTTGCCACTAAACAATGTAATATTTTTCAATAAAAAAATTACTGAAAGTTCTTCAAGATGTGTTCTTTAAGATGGTATATTGATCGATTAAAAAAGTTTTGTCGTTTTCTTTAAAAAAAAATCATGAAAAAGGCCTTTTTTTGCGCTACAAGTGGGGGTAACGCCTTAATTCAAACAAATCATTTCTCTCGATTAAGCCGTGTCTCACGTTTCTGAGGAAGAGAGATTTCCCAAGAATTCAGAGAAAGTTAACGACCAGTTTTAACTGTTCTTTGAGTATTGGTATTCCAGTTGTCACAGCAATTCGAGTCACGAACGAATACAAAACGAGACACAGGCGCCACGGAAGTTGGAGATAATGATAGGCATTTTAGGGGCGTTTATGAGGCATTATGTGCAACTCAGCGGAAGAACGATCACCGAACCTGTCTCCGATCCTCTTCTCCCTCGATAAACTCTTATCACTCATGCAAATATATTTTTGTTTACATATATATTTTTGTCTACATTACCGACGGGCTACAGTCACAATTAAATTGTCCGTTCATCCTGATATCTGCTCCACCAAATTCAAAGCGCAACAAATCTTGAATCGGTTTCACGATTTGCACGGAATTCAATCCTTAAGGGAGAACACCACTGTCAAATTTTCGAAAAATCGTTTTTTCAAACACTTTTTAAAAATCCTTTGAACCTTCAAAAATATTATGCATATTCGTTTATAGCTGAAAATTCACTTGTGCATTCCTAGCAGGTACCGAAAACTTCAAACACGTTTTTCTCAAAACCATGTTTTTGAAATCGGCACGCAGCAGAACTCGAACAATTTTCGTTCAATCGACTTGAAATTTTAACTGTGGCTTCTTAGACTGCTTTCACACTCAAATACGAACGCTTTGTTCGATTAATTGAAATTTGCAAAAATTACATCACTTTTTATGTGAAAAGTATGGTCGAATATTTTATTTGTTTATGTATAGTCGATTTTATTTAAGTATGGTCGAGTACATTTTTCATTATTTTTTTATTTCCCCCCGTACTTGACTGCTAAAACTAATATAATTAACGCAAATATTGTACTCTTAGTTCCAGGATTAAAATTTCGACAGCTCTACTTCGTGCCGCGGAGGGGGTTGGCCAAAAACATAAAAATTTAATCATCTGCAGGGGGTCATTTTTTTGGTGTTTTTCTGTATTTTTTTTCAAGACTCTCAATACACGTATGCGTATGTATATATGCATGTGAATGTTTTAAAAAAATGCATTTCTTTTTCATTAACCGTTTCCCAGTGAAAAAAATTGGAATTTCGCCATTTTTTGGGGTCTCTAGGTAGTGTAGCCCCTTAAGGGGTTACCCCCACTTGCGATTTTGAAAAAATCGATTTTTTTTATACTTCTTTTTTTATACTTCGGGCCCATACTTCTGTATGGGCCCGGTATTTAACTTACATAGATGTAAGTTATTGTTTTTAACTTACATAGATGACTCTATGTAAGTTTACAAAAAAAATATTTTCTTCGTGCAAACTGAAATTGAAACTTTAAACGCGTTTTTCTCAAAATGGCATTTCTGAAGTCGGTGACCAAGATTACTCGAACACTAATGAACCGATCTTCTTGAAATTTTGCAGGCTTATTTAATACATAAAAATGTAGTCTTTAATCGTTCGATTTTTTTTCGAAAAAAATGGCCGTTTTATAGCCAAAAAACGGCCGTTTTTTCGTTAAATTCGAACCATTAACTTTGACTATCCGCCATCTTGTAAAAAATGAATATTTTTTAAAATCCTTCGATTAAAGACTAGTTTATACTTATATTTGACTAAATCCATCCGCATTTTTTTTTCAGATGATCCACTTCGCCGCAATGTTGGTCACCGCAAACCGTGTATATAAAAACATTATTTCATTGACGGCCATTTGCCACTAAACAATGTAATATTTTTCAATAAAAAAATTACTGAAAGTTCTTCAAGATGTGTTCTTTAAGATGGTATATTGATCGATTAAAAAAGTTTTGTAGTTTTCTTTAAAAAAATTCATGAAAAAGGCCTTTTTTGCGCTGCAAGTGGGGGTAACCCGTTAAATGCAACGAGACTCATTTGGAACGTTTACGAAACATCCAATATACGAATTATTATGTCACGTAATTTTTATTCAACTTTCTTCGTTCTTGCGTTCTGACTCGACATGTGAAATTTCCCATCTCCCCATCACTCTGTATAAACACCCTGTTAAAGGGTCATTTTCTTGACTGACTGAATGTCGTTTCGTGTACAAAGCTCATAGCACCGGCGTTCTTCCTCAGTTCGTGGGACAGCGTGCTGGATAGCGACGCGGATCACGAAGAGATATGAAAAGTCTCGTGTTCAGAGAGAGAGAGAGAGGGAGAGAGGGAAAGACAGAATCAACCCACCCCAAGTTTACCCAGGGATCATGCAGTGTTAAAAACTCCCCTGTTTGCCGGTGAAACGAGCGGCCTGCTCGCTCAAATACTGCCGTATAAGGGAACTGGAAGAAGGGTGACTCTTTGCCTTGACTCACCCTGGATCGTTACTGTACACCGAGTGTTTGTAGTGTTTTGAGATTCTGACGTTTTGACTACGGAAATGTAGCTGTCAGTGAGAGAAGGTTTAACGCCTGCGTGCGTTTTCAAGTGGCTAGTTCCGACGTACCAAATCACACAAGCGATAAGAGATAGCAATTGCACCGTGTGTGCATAAATTCTCTTATATTCGAACAGGGCTGTGCACGTTTAATAAAAATGAAATAACAAAACGGGTATTCCTTCGATATTTATGATTAATGAAATAATGGCTATGTTATATATATACAGTTGGGAATACATTGGGAATTATTGGACTATCAGCACTCGAATATCGTTGTGAGAAATTCGAAAAGAGATCCCTCACAAGGAACATAAGGCGGGAGCCTGAATTTGAAGGTCCAAAAGAAGCGTTTTTTCGGGAATTTTTTTAGAACGGAAAACAACAAGTGAGCCCGGTAAACATTGAGGTATCTTTTCATGTATATTTTAAATGTATAAAAAAAATGTCAACATGAAATAATACATGACTGCAGATTTATCAGCCCATTCCATCTGCGTCTTGCCACTGCAGTCCCCAGCCGGCGGGAAAGATGCAGCTCGTAATTCTTGACTGAACCAAATAAACCGATAAAATTTTCAATTGTCGTATATTTTTCTTCTGGATGAATTAAGAAAAAGCTGAAAAAAATCGTGAAATTATAACTCTTCTCAGGTTTGAAAAAAATGTGTTTTTTTTTTAATTCCCTTGGAAGAGATTTTCATACTGGAGAAAATAAACTTTGGTTTGATTCAATAGGTCGTTTAGTTTTTTTGCTATCACGCCCGCCAATCTGGAAAAATCGTGAAAATGAAAACTGGAGAAAACGCGCTTCAAAGTTTTCAATATCAGGAAATATCAATATCAAATATCAATCGCTTCTCTGCTTTTGGCCATGTATCTTCGAAAATATTTACAATTGGCCTTTGTAACTTTGTAAATATATTCTTGGGTAGTTTGTTTATCGATTTGAGCAATTAAAAAAAAAAGATTTTTCGGACATTCTCATTCAGGCTCCCCCCTTGAAACTCATATATGTGATAAAGCATTGAAGACTCTTAGACACGTATTTTTTATCGGTGAATAAACGGTTTTAAGGAGAGAACCATCCTTCAAAGAAAGGCGTGTCACTCCTTAATTTGATATTTTATACGTAACACGAATTTAATTTTTTGTTTCATTCAGATCGGTGGACTGCTTGTGGGTGAAACTGCAAAATCCCCCCTCAACTCGCCTTTCTTTGAGGGGTAGTTTCCCCCCTAAAACCTTTTTTTCGCCGTTTAAAAAAAAATACGTGTCTAATAGTTTTCAATGCTTCATTACATAAACTACCGATCAAAAGTTTTCGGACACTTCAGACAATTGCAAAATTATATTTAAATAATATAATTCATTATATATAACTATATAGGATCATCGTAAAACAAAAAATTCAACGAATTATATTATTCTAACTTTATTTCGCTATTATCGAGTGATCGAGAGTTTTTCAATTATCTGAAGTATCCGAAAACTTTTGGGCGCAAATGTATATGAGTTTCAACCAAATCGAAGGCGGATACTTAACTGACGCTCCTTGTTAGTTATTAGCTGTAAAAATAACCTTTCGGCCTTTTTTCATAAATATAATGATTCATGTGTTCAAAATCAATGTATATTTTAATCAGGAAAGTAATTGTTGTCGTTCAAATATTCAATACAGTATTTTTTATCGTAGGCCAAGAACTTATTCGTACACCTAATAGTCAACTCACGAGATAGCTCGAGATGGCGAAAAGTCATCTTCGTGTCAGCTTCAATGATTTCAAAATGAATGCGAAAAAAAATAAGTGAACTCGAATGCCAGGAGAGCCGAAAGGTGATACGAACGAATTTATCGAGGCGTACCAGGAGAACGAAATAATTAAAGCGAAGAGCGTTTTCACAAGTGGGGACAGGTATTTCGCGTTGGACGTTCTGAATCGTCGTACCGGGATAAAGTGTAATTAACATACGGAGACATACGAGAGAGCAGGAAATTTGATAGAATAGGAAGTGGACAAATTTGCGTCGTGTGACATGGTAGGATGCGAATGGAAGTGAGGTTGTCGAAGAAGCGGAAAAATAATGTTTAATCGGTGGAAAAACTCGGTACCCGTGCGATCATACGTTCTTCAAAAATGAAAAATAAAAATGAGAATGCACGGCAAGAGGAAAGCACACAGAGGAACAAGGGGCGAGAGGGCGTAGGAGGAGCAGAAAAAGAGCAGGATCCTCACGTATAGCCGGCCTCTGCTCTGCTGGTGAAGGTGAAGGCACCTTGTCAGAGAGCGCGGAACGACTATTTTGTTTTAATTTTTAATTGAAAAAAGACGCTCGGATGCGTTGGCTTGGAAATCCTGATCAGTCGCCTGGCAATTGGTACCTACGTAGGAGACCTAAGTCCCGCAGTTAAAAGGATATGAGCTAACGAGACGGTGATCTTGATCGGATTACAGAGATGCGTCAAAGAGGACGACTGTCACTTTGATTTTTATCGTTCACATTATTCGCAGTGTATCTGATTTTTTTTCGTAACTGACGGCATCGTTACGACCGTAACTTGTCGTTACTTGTGTCCGATTGAATTTTCGACACGTGGAGAGCCTCAAACAAATAAGTTAACAATGGAAAATATTCTATTCCGTTGCACGTAATAAATCTGTTGGAAGCATACGGCAATAATTTTCATTTAGTTCTTTATTCCTGACGAAACAAATATTGAAACAGGAATGAACAACGACACTGACAATGATCATCTTCGGTAATCCTTTAGTTGAGTGATTTTACCGAAACATGAGAAACCCTAATAAATCAGAATATCTCGTTTATTAGGTTATGAATGATGATATTCAGTCGGGGGAGGCTGGAATTTTTCCTTAATACATTTCTTACCAGCATAAAATCGTTAAAAATAATTTTGAATTTTTAAAAACCGAAACAAACCCAATATAGGCGTCGAAATGTTAAAAAATCCCTATTTTATCACTTTATGGGGGGGGGGGGGGTGAACGTCAGCTTCATCCGACTGAATATCATCATTTATAACCCAATAAATAAGAAAATAGCAAAAAAATAATTTTGGGCTCATTTTTCCGAAGAGTCACTTACGTAAAGAATTATCGCATCTTCTTATATCCTTTTAAACAATTTTTATTTGTTTGTCAGTCTGCTTTTTTACTACCTCAAAACTCGCGATCCGATACGTTTTTCAGGATTCACTCACGTTAAAAAATATTGGCCGAGCCGGAAAGCCATTTTTCCAAATTTCTGGACTAGACACGCACCGATACATCCGCATAGGGACGCGTGCGCAAAATTTTGAATTCGTGATAACATTAAAATTTTTGTAATTGAGATTATGATTTTTTACGCATAACTGGCTGTAAATTGCCACAGGCCAGCGTATCGAATGCTTTTAGAATTTTATTAAGGTGGGAGCCTGAATTGGAAGGTCCAAAAAAAGCGTTTTTTCGGGAATTTTTTTAGAAGGGAAAAAAACAAGTGAGCGCAGTAAACATTGAGGTATCTTTTCATGTATATTTAAAATGTATAACAAAAATTCAACATGAAATAATAAATGACTGCAGATTTATCAGCCTATTCCATGTGCGTCTCGCCACTGCAGTCCCCAGGCGGCGGGAACGATGCAGCTCGTAATTCTTGACTGAACCAAATAAACCAACAAAATGTTCAATTGTCATATATTTGTCTTCTGGGTGAATTAAGAAAAAGCTGAAAAAATCGTGAAGTTATAACTTTTCTCAGGTTTGAAAAAAATGTGTTTAAAAAAACACTATAACGTGCTATAAAAATTATTTTAGAAGACTTTTATACTGAAGAAAATAATCTTTATACTGAAGAAAATAAACTAAATAAACGCGCTTTAAAGTTTTCAATAGGAGAAAATATCAATATCGAATATCAATCGGTTCTCTGCTTTTTGCATCTTCGAAAATATTTATAATTGGCCTCTGAAACTTCGTGAATATATTCTTGGATAGTTTATCTATCGATTTAAGCAATTAAAAAAAAAACGATTTTTCGGACGCTCTAATTCAGGCTCCCCCGCCTTAGACAATTTCCTCCAAAAAATGACAAAAAAAATTAGACGTTATTCCAGAAGACTTCGTGTCAGTCATTCTAAAAGTCAATATTATAAATGGGGGAAAACTATATTTACAAGGCATGAGAAACGGATTTTTATCACCAAAGTAATTCAACTAAATGCGAAAATAGCTGCAAAATATTTTTTTTTTTCTAATCGAACAAAGTCGGCTATGTTCTTAAAAATGTTCCAAGTAATATTCCAAGATTGCTCCGCAATCCCAGCGATAAAAGTAAGCTGAGGGGCGAGATATCTTGGGGGGGGGGGGGATTACTGATTTTCATTTTTTTTTTAAGGAAAGATTTCTTTAGCATTTTTGAGACTTAGGGTATGTTTTATTACTACTTTTGCCTGTTACGTGATATTTTTCATTTATTAATCTTTAAAGACGGTGGAGGTATGGCACGGTCTTCTAAACTGCATTTTGAAAACTGGCATGACATATAGCTAAAAAACTAATCGACGGATTGTGATAAAATTTAGTATAAATCGTTCGAACCTTATTGTCTAAAACATGACCCTAATAGCTTATGATTTTTTTTAAAAGTCTCTTTTATTGCAAAACGTAGCAATTTTTTTCGGTAAATTCAATCTTTTTGTTTCAAAGCGTACCATTTTATCGATTTTCAACATTTCTCGCGATTTCTTAGTTTATATTCCGCGTATGAGTGTTAATAAAAGAAAAATCTGCATTAGTTTTTTTTTCAGATTAATTCCGCCCACGCTACGTGTCACGCCGTCTGACAAAATCCGCTGCAACCCGTTCAGAAGACCGTACCATACCTCCGCCATTTTTAACGATCAATAAATAAAAGTACCATGAACAGTCATAAGTAGTCATAAAACATACCCCAAGTCTCAAAAATGGTAAAGAAATCCTTTCTTTAAAAAAAAACATGAAAATCAGCGATGTTTCCCTCGCCTGAAGGCATCCTCCCCCTTAAGGAAAAGAAGTTTCCAAATATTTCTCACTGAAGGATGCTCGTATTGAGATTTTTTTAAAATTGCGAATAAGGGGTCACAGTTGTCGGAAAACGGAAGTACGCGTATTATACGCAGTGATGAACGACGAAGTCGGAAATACACGAGGAATGTGCGATGTATATTCGGGAGGGTGGCTCGCAGGACATTGGTCAGGATCTACCTGTCGATATCGTACGGCCGCTCGCTCGTGAAGCATTTCATATACGGATTTTCTCCTTTCCAGAACTGTCCTCGAATACACAACACAGCGGTACATTCGTCGATCCGCTATATCACCGTCTTTCTTTTGCGTTATAAAACACAGGTAACTCCTGTATTTATGTGATATGTGTCTCGGCGTACCGTACACGACGTGCAAAAATAAAGCAAGAAGGAATAATAAATTATAAAAAAGATCGGGCATACGAAATATCTTCGGTAAATATCGTAAAACCGAAGGTGAATTATTTCCATCGTACTGTTCATACTTTCTGTATTCCAAAATTACAAAATATATATTTTGAATTTTTCAAATGCAGAAAGTATTTCAAATGTATTCAAAAATTTCAAAATATATATTTTAACACCACTATAGAATTTATAAAAAAAAATTAATTTCTATACTTTTTGTATTCCAAAATTTCAAAATACCTATTTTGAAATTTTGGAATACAGAAAGTATTCCGAAAGAATACAGGAAGTATAGAAACATTTTTTCTGAAAAATTCTATCGTGGTGTTACCCCTTAATAACATACCTCTTTTCAAATCCCAAATAAATAATCTACTACATTATTTATTTGGGATTTAAAAAAAAGATATGTTATAAATAATCTACGAGATTATTTATTTGGGATTTAAAAAAAAGGTATGTTATCAAGGGGTAACACCACTGTAGAATTTTTCAATTTTTTTTCAAGTGGCTTAACAGATAGTTTAAACCATCCATAATAGGGGGGAAAAAGTTTGGTACCTGTAAAACAAAGGTCCGCAGGCCCGTTCGGGTCTGCGGTGGCAGTGGCTGGCCCATGTGCGAGACATCTACCGTTTTCCTCGGAACACAATTTTTCAAAAGTGCATGCAGCATAACTCCTACAATTTTCATTCTTTTGACTCCAAATTTTGAGCGCATCTTTAAAATAAGATCCCGAAGAGAAAACGTACGGGATTTTCCATGACTTAATTATAGCATTAGTTATTAACAAATGATTGTCCTTTTACACCAAAATTCATATTTTCAAGATCCCCTACGTATTTCTCTAGCTATACTCATGTAAACTAATAGAAATTCTTAAATTTTTTTTCAAACCCCAATTTGAGTTAGTTATATTGCGTGCCGCAGAGCGTCGCATATTCCACATGCCTCGCGAGAATGGCTCCAGCGTCACTCTTTTGTATAATTTTCTTCCACTTGAAGATATGACTAATGACATCCTTGAATATTATTATCGTTTCACTTGTCCTTCCACCCAAAAAAATCGCGATAAATCACTTAATTTTAGACGTTTACAGTGGTGTAAGCCCTTAAGCATACATTGCACTTATTTCGTGCAAATTTGTATTTAAAAAATAATAACATTCAACAACGTTATTGAGGTATATTAGAGCCTCTGTATAAAAAGTCTGGCCGAACAGCCAGATCGATAACTTAACAATAGGCGGTTCGAAAAGCAAAATTTTTTTTTTTAAGTCTCGATAAATGTATTTCTCGTCGTGCGTAGCCATTTTTGGAAAGAAAAAAATTCTCGAAATAGCGTTTGTTAAAAAAAGTGTAATTTTGGCGAAATTTTTACTTATATTCGGGCACTTAAAAAATAATAAATTTAAAAAACGGCTATGTACAACGATAGCTACTGCAATTACGAAACTTGTGGTTGTTGAAATTGAAAATCGGACATTTATAGCTAGAGTCATGATTCCGGCCAGCTTGAGACAAGTCGTTTCGAGAAAAACGCAATCGAAAGTTTTAGTACTTATAGGTACATAAATCACTGCACTACCTGCTCTTACAAAACCTTACTTCACCTTGGATCATTTTCGATATTTTAACTTGACATTTTTTTCACATGTTATTGAATACGTATACTTTGAGAAAATGCGAAAAAATCAATTTTTTAAGCGTTACATTGATGTTCCGCCTTAAAAAATCCTTAAGAAATCAAATATTACACAGTGACGGAAAATTTATGAATGTTCGCTCGCAAAAATGTAATATAACAAAATAGAGAAAATGTAATAGAACAACAAAATTCTAAATTCTTTACCTCTGATCAATGATATCTTTTACATATATATACATATTTGACAATGACGCTTTAGATTTACTACTAATATGTGCAATGCGAGAAATTCTACTTTCCAAGATTCGGGGCTCCACGCTAAAATGACAGAATGAAGTAGAATTACCCAACTGCAATACTGCATATTTTTTAGAATATTGCCGATTTACAAATTTCCCCACCCTATAATCAACTAACACATATGAAAAGTTTCAAGAAACTTTGTGGCATTACCTACAGCACTGCTCTTTAATTATCCACGATTATGCGAACTCCTAAAACTTTCTGTAAATAAAACTCAATAAAGATTGCACCAAAAGTGAATATTAAAAAAGCCTCGATATTTAAAGTTTATTTTCAATTATTTTTTTCAACGCTACTTGAGCTTACGGACGGAGCAAAAATCGAATAAATCTGAAAACTTCGCGTGTAATATTTGTAAAATGACGGAACCATAAATTGTCGGTTATATTATATGCCCCGGATGTTTCTGTCGGATCAGGCACATCCGTGACTCTCCTGGATATGGGCGGGAGATGCTAATCCTTCCCGTCGCTTTATGAAAAGAGCGAAGCGACGAGAGAGCGGAAGCGCGGAGGAGAGAAGAGGGCAGATAAATGTAACCCCTGCGCTGGTATGATAATATTTTCAGAGCCAAAGCAGACAAAGCTATTCTAGTTCCTTTTCCAAAATCCCTTCACGAGTAGATCAGTCGATTAATTTTTCCGACTGTCAAAAAAATTAAATCGTAAAATACTCGGTTTTCGCCACCGCGATTAAATGACGAGAATCGTTAAAAACTGCAAATCTTTCGGATTTTGCTGAAAAATCAAATTTCTTTCGCGCACCCCACCTACGCTCCTTTTAGGCGAATCGAGACAACTATGCAAGAAGGCCCAGGGCCTGGACGACTGGGGATAAAGTAGTTCCACGGCGCGTCAGCAATCGCCACCCTCGCAAGCCCTCGCGCCAGGGCAAACAACATAAATTCCAGATTTGTTTCGTAACCGTCTGGCCGCAGAACAAAAATTCTCTCGCTTCCGTTTATCACCAATATTCACTCTGTGGCGGTGGGTAATTTGGGTTGAAATTCGGAACTTTGAATGCTTCGACGGTTTAAAATTCCGAATTTCCGAAATTCAAGATGGGGCCGCGTTGAAATTCCGAATTTTGAATGATCAGAACGCTGAAAACTCCGAAAGAATACTACCCCGAAAGATCAAAACTTCGAAAGAATTTTACACGAAAGAACAAATTTCCGAAAATCTGAACACCGTCAAAATAAGTCGGCTATGGAACTTTTAAAAGTTTCAAAATTTTCGATAAATCGACGAATTTTTTTTATTAAGGGGCGGGTAGGGGTTCCAGCGTGAAAAAAAACACGTTTGTGCGAATTTTTTTCATCTATATGGATAGAGTAAATTTATTGAAACCTTTTGTACATTGGTAAGTGTCATTTCAAGAACATTCCGTGAAATTTGTACGCGAAAATATCCACATACAAGCCGGTGCCGCGTTTTTCTCGAAACCACTTTTTCAAAGTCCGTATTCACTGCCATTTGAAAACTACATAACCGATTTATTTCGAACTTGGTACGCACTTTCTACATATAAAATACCTCCCCCCAACGGTTAGTTTGAGATTTTTTTTACATTGAGGGGGTTTTCCACCCCCAAAATGGCGGAATTTTTCGTGAAAAACAGCACTTTTCACTTTACATGACCACCAAAAATTTAGAAATGAAAAAAAAATTATCAAAGACCGTTGGGGGGGAGGATTTGATGATACTTTGACTAAATTTTAATGGTACTTGATTTCAGATAATTTCTAGCTGAGATACAGTGAACACCGCGAATCGTGTTTTTCCAAAGGCGTTCTTGGAAAAGCTTTGTCACCGGCTTGTTTGTGGGTATTTTCGCGTACAAATTTCACGGAATGTTCTTGAAATGACACTCAACAATGTACAAAAGGTTTCAATAAATTTACTCTATCCATATAGATGAAAAAAATTCGCAAAAAAGTGTTTTTTTTTCACGCTGAAACCCCTACCCTCCCCTTAAGAAGTGATTTTGCGTCAATTTTAAAATTTGTCCAGACAATGTTACACATTCTACATCATTTGACAAGGTTCGTCAAGATCATGCCAGCGAAAGTCTACATAGTGCACGGTGAATTATGCAAAACTTATAACATTGTCTGGACAAATTTCAAAATTGACGGAAAATCACTTCTGAATGAAAAAAACTCTTGTCTCTTTGAAACCATTAAAAGTTCCATAGCTGAATTATTTTGACGGTCTTCAGATTTTCGGAGTTTTGGTCTTTCGTGTAACATTCTTTCGGATCTTTCGGGGTCGTATTCTTTCGGAGTTTTCAGCGTTCTGATCATTCAAAGTTCGGAATTTCAACCCAGCCCCGCTATTTTTTTCCATTCTCGTTGTCTTCCATTTTTTCTCGTGAAAAACTACCCCAAACTAGGGTCAACGCTTGACAATTTTTCGTTACGATTCATCGTTTCTCTTCTATCAATTACATTGCTCATGTTCTTGCCATCACTTGACAATTTGGAATTTAAAAAATGCGACCCACTGCCACAAGATTCTGCACCCTTATTCTTGCGAACCGGATAAAAGTATCTTTTAGGATCATGACGATCCAATTATTTCTACAATATTGACCCTCGTTGGGACTTCCGGTTCTCACACCACAATCCTCGATGATTTTGCTCTTTGACGAGGTTAGTTCGCTGCAATCGCGCCAGTTCTCGAGACAAACCATCGTTGGGTGTACGAGCGGGTAGTTAGGGGTTGCCCGTAATGCAGTAATGAAGGCTTACTGCCATGGAAACGAAATCCGCTTATAGCCAACCACTCATCTCTCGTGCGTGTGTGCATCATCGATAGGTGTGTGATCCCCCCCCCTGCCGATCACCCACCCGCCCATCCCCATCACCCATTTCCCCATATACGATGCAGCCATAGTCGTGGTAGTGGCGGATAGGTATGTTCTTCCGATTATCCGTGGGAATTTGGGAAGGACGCCTCCAGGCTCAAGCTGCATAAAAATTCTGGCAAAAACTACCCCTGACGACGTATACTTGTTGGGATTGGATTTAAAAAAAAAACGATCCTACGGAAAAAAAATAATTGTTATGGTCAATGCGAAGTTTCTGGCAGACTTTGAAGACCTCGGAACGATGAAGATAATTGAATGTATTTTGGAAGGATAAAAATAAATGAATACATTTTTTTTATCGAGGGTTTGCATGGACCAGTGACTGTAAAATGAACGTTTGCAAAAAGACTTGATCTCTTTCTTTGAACGGAAAAACATATTTTGTGGCGTATAATTTGTGACCGATGTATGAAGAAAGCTTCAGAAGAAAGACTGACCCATTTTCTCATCTTTAAAATAATGAGCGAAGTTGACACTATAAGCACGAAGAAAACCAGAGGAACATAATTAACAATATATTTGTTAACGTAATTTAGTACAAACGTACAATGAAATGTGGGAAATTTGAAGAAAAAAAAACTTCTTGAAACTTAAGGGGTGTTCTCACTTTAGACGCTAAAAAAGGCTATTTTCATGCATTTTTCTGATAGGTTCATATTATAGATATTGAAATAAAAGTTGTTCCACTTAATAAATACGCTTTGAAAATACATTTTAAAAAAATTCTTTATTTAAGTCACTATTTATAGACGAAAATGGTGGTTAAAAAAATGTTCTAAAAAAATTGTAGGTCTGCGCAGTTGATAAAATCTTGGAGATGGATCATCCGAAACAAAAAAATCAAACGGTTATAGATTGAGTATGTTAATGGCTATAGCGTATATCATACAATTTTTGATATATGCAAAAATAACAAAATGGCGGGCATTGTTCGAAAAACAAAACAAAAACGTGTTTTTTTCACCGTTTTCGGCAAAAAATAGTAAATATAAAAATTTGAAAATATCCTTGATATGCGCTATAGCTATAGTTGTAAAGAATATGTGGATAAAATTTCATAAGGATCGGTTCAGTAGTTTTGAAGATTTTATCAACAAACCGTCGAAAAACGTTGTTTCGAAAAAAACGCGTTTAAAGTTTGTTTGGGTTACATAAATACATTCATTTTTTTAAACATTTCGAAAGTGTATTTATTAAGTGTAACAACTTTTATATCAATATCTACAATATAAACCTATCAAAAAAAAATCATGAATATAGCCTTTTTTAGCGTCTACAGTGAGAAGACCCCTTAACACTACGTTGACACACTGGGTCATTTCGACCCGCACTAATTCGAAATAAAGTGCTTTCTTTCCCAAAAGTGAAAATTTTCAATAATTTCTTACAACAATTCGATTTTATACTTTCCGAATTTCAGTTATGCGAACATATCAAAAAATGTCGATAGTGTGCCGATACCTAATTTAATTCAATAAAAAAACGACCAAAGGTTTGTTAATGGCAGGTGGATGAAGTACCATCCGGGTCAAATTGACGCAGTGTGTCAAAATCGTGGCCGGAAAAAAAGGAATTTTCGCAAATTATTCCTGGGAAAACATCTGCAGGTTTGCAATTTTGTTCACACTAAAGCGTTTGGTTTTGAGTATCTTTTACAATTTTTCTATTGAAAAATATTTATGGATACGATCGATTCAATGGTTGGTGCAGACCACTGTTTGAAGAACTTCTTTCGCGGTGACCACTGCTGCTCGGAAACAAATTATCCGAAACAAAAAAATCAAACGCATTTAGTATCCGCATGAAATTATCTAGTCCTCGGATGAAGGATATTATAAAATATTGATTTTTGAAAAAATGCCTGTGGTTCAAAGTGAAAGTATCTATTTTCAGTTTGAAAAACGGTCTTCTTTCGTTGATAAAAAAAACTATGCCTCGAAAAAAAAATTCCTCTGTTCGAGCACTGTTTTTTTTTTATGTAGAAGAAGCTCGTAAAATTTGAAGTTGATCGATGCAGTGATTTTTTAGATATCGTGGCCACCGATTTAAAAAAGACGTTTTGAGAAAAACTCGTTTGAAGTTCGCCGGTTCGCGAAACACTTCTATAAACGCCTGAATCTCCCTCAATTTTGAACGATTCGCCTTGAAGTTTTCAGAAACTATTTTTAAAACGCGATATTTTGAGAATCTGTCGAAAACCAAAAATCGCTATTTTCCAAAATTTCAACAAGATCTAAGCCCTTAAGGTATTTACGGTTTTAAGGATTTTGTTCAAATTTTCGCCAGACATTGATCATATCATTATGCATGTTTGAGTGAAATTTCAGAACAGTCGACTATTTAGGTCGACAGTTCGATCAATGACAGGATCATTGATCGAAAGTCAGGTCACATAATTTGTCGTGCCACTCTATTGTGTATATAAATTTTGAAAAAATATTATGTTTAGATGGCAAGCTAGTTAGGGAAAGAGTAAAAAACGTTTGGATTGCCTTTACTATTTAATTTTGCTAAAAACGTTCAGTAAAGACAGAATAATTATCCGTAAAAAATATTTGTCCCCTATAATAAAAAGACATATGGCAACACCGCAGAACAGTATTATTCAACATTTCGAGAAAAAAATTATCGTGTTCCTAAAGTTTAAAACTTTTATCATAAAAAAAAATCTTTGCATTATCAATATTCATATTTTACATTGTTAATGTTATCTTCACTAACAAATAAAAGTGTTGGTTAATTCATGACTAATTAAAAACTTTGTTCGATTAAAAATTACTTCCAAAGAAAAAATTGTGTTGTAGTATTATTTTAAATATGCCGTGCAAACTTACGTCATTGGATACGTGGATCGATGCGGTGTTGCCATATGTCTTCTTATTATAGGGGACAAATATTTTTTACGGAAAACTATTCTGTCTAAATTTCAATGCAGACCCTAAAAAAAGAAATTTAAAAGCCCATTATCTCCCAATCTAAATAGTCGACTGTTCTAAAATTTCACTCAAACATGCACAATGATATAAACAATGTCTGGTTAAAATTTGAACAAAATCTAAAGAAATCAAGAGCACGCGCTCGTTCTACCTTAAGCTCAATTTTACTTTCTCCGACCACCAAAAAATCCAATGACCAAATCGTTTTCTGGCAGCACGAAGATCAAAGTTACAGTGGAAATCTGATGGATTTACACGTAAATACGAGCCCAGTCTTCCCATTGATAGCGTTTGATCCAATCCTTACCTCTTTACAATAAAACACTGGCATTCGATGACAAGACGTGTGCCAGGAGAATGAAACACTCATCCTCAACCCACGGAAACTATAAATATTTGCAACGAATTTTTTAACCCAAAAAACGTAATTTTCAACGCTTAACTTTTTTCCTCATCAAAGCTGTTCCGTAAGTACGCTTGAGAAATCATTTTTAAACCAACTTCTGTTTTATCGGGTCAAAAGGAACGAGATGCATTAGTGTCGCCGTGAAATGGAAATCAGTCGATCGATTTCGGCGATACAATCAGCCGTGATAAACAAATACGAGGGGTTGTTCGTCTACCCCAGGACCATGTCGTGCTCGGCTTTCGGTTTCTTCTCTTGAAATTTAAAGGAATTAAAGGACGTTTCGTTATTTATATTGGCCGACCCTCTCCCCTATCTTACTTCCCTCGCTTCCGTCGCGGCGAGCGTAGTCTACAGTTTTCATCTGTCTTGCCCTTAGCGAGCATCCGGCCGAATGGAAAAAGAGCAAACTTTTAACGCGCTCCCTATCTTCTTCCGATTGAACAGGATCGAGGGGGGTTCAGGAAAATACCGAACATGATAAAACCTGCTATAAAGATAATGATGGGGTTATCTTGTAATTATGTGATATTAAAAGCACGATGGTCATAAAAGAATGAATAAAAAATCGAATGCAGGGTCAAGTGCTTGTTTTGTACAAGTTCTGGCGAAATGAAAAATGGAAAATAAAACAAAATCTTCACTGATTTCTTACAATGGAAAATATACTATAAAATAGGAAGAACACACTCGTGATTATTTCCTTTGAAAATAGCTCTAAATGGAATTATATTATTCCAGTAGCTCAGGTCCCCGATTTTTTCCCCCGATTACCAACATCTATTATTCAAGATGCTTTCTTCAACAGTTCTATTAACGTCCTAAATCTACGTTTTTTCTCGACTTTTATTCGCCCACGAGATAAGGTACTCCGAAGAAAATGGTGGCCCTCGGAAAAGTGAGTCTCGTTCCTTAAGAGGCAAAAGGCAAAGACGTCTTGAATTATTGAGCCGATTCCTGGATTTGCAGCAGCACGGCAGGGCGTCTCGGGAATTAAAAAATCTTGATGTCCTCGAAAGGATCCCTTTCGAGATTTTTCGTTTTTGCCCTCTGTTTGGCCCCTGATGACATCCCAATGAGCGGACGGACTGAAAACCCTCGCTTGCAGCGTGACGTATTTGCTCGCGAGTGAATTAAAAATGAGGATGGAATAAGGCACGTGCCAGTGAATCCGCTAGGCGCAGAGGGTGGCTTTGGTTTCAAGCCAAAGCCTTCTTCGCCGTTCTGCCGTTTATTTGGCCTCGAGGATGGGAATGCGGGCTACCACCGGTTAACGCAGCCAACTGGTGTACTGTAGCAATGGATCCGGAGCGGAGCAGCCGTGAATCATTTAAAAGATCGCGTGAACGGTAACGTTGACCAATAAAGGTACATTTTAGTATGGGACATTTTAGCTATCAAGAATACCGTTATAGTCCTTCAACGGGACGATTGATTCCCGAGGTATTTCGAAAAAAATGGAACTTACAATTAGTGGATGATGAACAGCGCAAAATTACCGAATCAGCAAAACAAATCAAGCCACAAACTTCGTCTCTTTGATTCAGGGGCTGGGATTTAATGAGCCAATGTATTCCAATAAATGTGTCACTTTCTATTGCATAGTTTTGGTGTACGTGGGAATTTTTGTCGAATTTACATGAACCTACACCAGCAATCATGTTTCTTGTGCCATTGATAGTGGGTGAAGACATTCCTTCTAAAAGAATCTCATCAGTGATCATCGACCCAACTGTCCATTGTCGCCGGTCAGCGTGCTGGCTTTTATAGCAGTTTTTATTGTCTCTTTAGACTATCTTGCAGAAGAACTTGGATAGCGGCAATTGTTTAAAGAGTTCGTATTGTGTATAGTCAAACTCACCCCTTCCGCTCCTTCCAACGAACCTCAAATCGTTGAATTTAGCAACCTGATTCTTCATGAACGCCGTCGAATTTCTCAGCTCGGCGCAACAGTTTTCATCGTTTCCGGCGCACACGGTGACCAGAGTGCCGTCGTCGACGTCGCCCAATGCGACCACTTTGAACGCCATTGGTAGGGTCTTGTTGGAACGCCAGTGAGGGGGTAGAACAGTGCAGACCACATGAGGACAACCTTTGCACGTCGAGTACACAGCACTTTGAAGCATATGATCTAACTTCGTGAAGTCGCGGCTCCGCAACTTTCAAAGCGATCGCACATATAGAATATAAATTTCGCAAATGAAATTGGTGTGCAATTACAATACATGCCTTCATTACTGATCAATTCCTCAAACTAGAAAACGAATGACTTTGGGCATCAGCCTAAACAGCCCCACAGCTTTATGTCATTTCGTCATTATATTATTACATCGCATGATCCAACAATGTCAGTTACAATAACACTGAAGAGACTGAAAGAGCATCTTGTGTGCATCAACAAATTCCAAGTCAGAATTTCTTACATGATCAATAATATAGACATTAATTATAATTGCTGGTTCAAAGTCATTTAATACGAAGTTAAAATTTAAATTCGTGTATTGTTGGAACTGGCAGAACTTCGCATTTTGGGGAAAACGTCACAATGAATCTTAAATCTCACCTGTCCGGATAAGTTCACCAGGATGCTCCGCCAATAGGCCGTCGAGGGTTCGCTCGGCAAGTATCTCAGCGGTGATCGTGTACTCGGACAGATGGCTGTTCGCAGAGGCTGAACTTTGATTAGGTTCTTGTGCGGGCGTTCCATTCGTCAGGTGCATTCTCCTCCTTGAGGACGAACGTCTTGTCTTTCTGAGCCGGACACCACCGATTTGAGTGGACGGCTGCAGAGGCTGACGATGATTCGGCAGAGCGACCCTTGAATCTGGATGGTAGTCGAGGCCCAGAGGACGGTCCTCCGTCCGTACGTCACGCAGAGGATTAGTCATGGGAAATTAATCATCGGCGAGATCACCGAACGTCCGCCAAAAGTGAAGAGCAGAATCAGAATCTTGGAGTTGAAAGTAGAGCTTCGTATCGGTGTAGCCAAGCAGCGAAATCAAACGCAGCCCTTCGGCCACAAATATTTTTGGTATATCTTCTCGTCGTTTGAAAACTTCAGTTTTCGAAATATGGCGTTTTTTTACTTCGTTCCTTACTATGGTGGAATAGCTTTTCAATGACGATGACCGGTAGCAAGCTTCTGAGGGGAAAGAATCACGTCACGCAATAACTAATAACGCAACAAGACCTGCTATTTAACACTCTTCAATTTCCCCTATCCAACCGCAAAGACTTCGCAAGCGATCCGCCACCTTGTCGGTTCGTTGTCAATACCCTTGCAATGGTGGAATTAGATTTGTAGTTGTCTGTATAAAAAAACGAGTCTGACTGGATTCGGTGGAGTGGAGAAGAAAAAGGGGGCTGAGGGCTGAGTTCTAGGTTTCCCTCAGCAAAAGCCAGCCCTCGCCGATCCTTTGATCCTTATTTCATTATCCCATGACGGTACCGCGGCACCGTAGCAGTAGCAGCATCCGTTTGCAAATTCTTCTTCTTGTTCTTTGCCTCCTTATCTTCAGCGTCACTCTCGAATGCCAAGTCGTGGAGAAAATTCGTTTTATTGGAATTTAAGGACTGATTCGTATCTTGGGCTTGCCGCTGTAGTTTCTTTCGTATTTTCTCCTTTCTTTCTCTTTCGTTAGGCTACACGAGACGTTTGAGGTAGCAGCAAACAATCGTGATCGCAGATTCGATTCTTTCGGACCGCTCAGTCGTACTTCTTCTTGTATCCGATTAACGTTGCTTTCCATTCAAATCGTTGACGGGAATACCGCGATACAAGAAATTGCCAGCCGAGCGACAGACTTGAAGGATTCTGTCAACAAGTGCACCGGTACTTGATCGCAATCGACTGCGCATGCCAATCGCGTAGCTACAGGAACAGCTTTTCACTGGATTCTAAAGCAGCCCTATGAAAACTTAGAGGACCAACTGCACGATGTTCAGAACTACACTCTTCTTCAGTCCATCATACGGTATGCCGTTACGACTTTGCAAATTTGCCAGGGTGCAAACACATTGCTTCTACATTGACTTTCGTCAAATTTCCGGTAGTTTGCTGACACCTGGCTGAAAACTAATGATGCTCGAAGGCTGCGCTAACAATACAGGCGCGGAATATTATTGATGATGCCACAACTCGATGATGAATTCCCAATGATAACCTTGTGCAACCGGTTTTCATTTGCACCAGGCAATATTTTATCTCCAATTGTCAATCACCAATGCAAAATGTAACTTGTTGTTTGGCATCGTCGCACATCGTACTTCCTGTTAATCCAGTTCATCGTCGCGCACTTTGCAATTAGGGTTCACCATTTGAAAACGTCACTCCATAAAGTTTAGTTGGAAAGTTTAGAAAACCAAAATGTCTTCAACACGACGGATACATATACAATTCCACTCTTCACTTTGCCTTTCTGCTTCTGTTGATCAATTTGGCAAAATTCACTTCACGATGTACCGCTTGGGTATGAATCCTTCGGTCGATGTCTGCATTGAGAGCGGCAACTGTTGCCTTTTCTATGGCGGTTTACACGAATCGGATAACTCGGATGCCGATTGTGAAATACATTGTCAAGGGCCGATAATGCATTCCGACAAGTTGTAAGAACACTCAACAGTTCGGCATGGTAGTTAGTCACAATGAACTTCCGGTCTTCCTTGGTCTCGGCCCCAGCTTCCGGTATCCTAAACCATCGCTTCCACTGATAGCCAGTAAAGCGCATGGAACGTATAAGGTTAAATAGGGTGTTACGACTCCGTACGCGCGGTCTCGTTTCGGTTACGTTGGCGGACGGCAAGAGCACAGCACAAGAGCAGAGAAGCAGTCAGGCAGGCCGTGGTGGCGGAAGCGGTGGAAGGTGGTGTGGCGGCTTCTGTGGTGGAGCCGCGCGGTGTGGTTGCGGTGTATTTTTGAGGCCGCGACGCCCCCAGCCACCTTGCACCCCGGCCCCCGAGCAGCCCCGCAGCCGCCATCCCGCTCGCCCCCTTTGCCCTCCTCGAGGACTCGCCGCAGCGCGCGCTATGCCGATGGTGGGGGTTGCTTTTTCCTCGCTTGGTGGGGAAAAAGTAACCTATCTCACTCTAACTCCACCTTTCCACCTCTTACCCACTCGTTTATATTTTACTACTACCCCCACTTTTCACCCTCCTCTATCACGAATCACCCTCTTTTCACTCTCTTCTTTTATCTCACTCCGACCTTCGGTCCTCCGGTCGCTTCTTCCGAATTATCGTCATATTCCTGTCCTCTTCTATAATCCACCAGCCCTCACCCCCCTCTTTCCACTCCCGCATTTATTTCGTTCTCCCTTAAACGCTCTCCCGGTGCGTTGTTCTCTTTCTCAGTGTTCGCTGTTTCGGTTCTCGATAACCGTGGTGTTCCCAGCAATGGGTGACGAAGAGGACAGAACAAACACCACCCGGAGGAAGTAACTAACCCCCATCCGCCACCCTCCCTCGTTTGCCGGCCTGCTTAAGCGTCAGCTTGGTCGTCTGGCGTGACTGCCGATTAACGGCTCTCAGGTCGCGGATCTCTTTAGAAGTCTTTTCTCGGATCCAACCCTGAAGAGACTACGAGGCAAAAGCTTCGTAGCGACGTTGACGACGGAAAGATTCACGAACTCCCTGCTTACCGTGATAAGGAGCCTCGTTATTTCTTTTTCTCCGCTCTTCTCCCAGAAGATTATGGAAACAGAAGAAAACAATCATTGAATATCATCTGTATGCTTGCAAGTTCAGTTTACTTTCACCGTCGACAAATGGATTCGTCAAAGATCCAGAGCCTTGGAAGAATAGCAAAATGTACCGGTTACGAGAAAACTTTTGTGCGATTTTTACGAACTCTTTAGACCTTTGGCAATTCCGTTTTCTTCATCCCTTAATAAATCCAAACAAAACAAGACTGAGATCCGTCATTGTATGGTTCGAATTATGACTCGCGGTCTTTCGAATGCCGCAAATTGAAAAATAACAGACTACCCACACTTTTAGAATCAAATACAGCTAAACTGTTCACAGCCATTTCCGCCCCCAGCTGTATTTTTTCGTCTATTATTCGAGAAAATAGGGGAGGCGGAGGGATGCAGATGGTACGAAGCACGAGACAGCGTCGAGAACAATAGAGGTGTCCAAAGGGGCCGCGAAATTCTTCCGATAATGAGTCAACTTGGATTCATGAGTGCCGGATGACATTGAGAAAATTTCACCGTCGTTATCATGAAAAATAAGGGCTCCCGTGCCGTGCAATAAGGACGGCCTGCCACGTCGAAAAAGAAATCATTCGAGAACACCGGGTGTACGTTTCTCGGCGGGTTGCGAAATTAAACTGAAGCCCAAAGAAGAGAAAACAAAGAGGCTGGAACGGAGTACGATCAACGACGAGAAGCTGGGTGCCCCCTACGGGTACAGTTGCGTTTAGCGCGAAAAGGAGTATAGGGGTTGGTGGAAGCAACGCGGAATTCACCACTAGTGGTTGGGGTCGAAGAAGAAGAAGAAACGTCGCGACACCGAGGGAGAGTGTTCTCGCGCCCTTCGACAGAAAACCAACCCCTAACTGTTTTCACTTCCTATATCTCTCTCGTCTATGCTCAACGAATTCTTCGACTAGTTATGTCAATGCAGGGGGAACCACCCGAAAAGAGAAGAATAACGACGTCGCCACCTTATATCGTTTCGAGATACGATATGGTACTTCGGAGTTTCATCAATAAAAATCTTGATCTACCAATTTAATCTTGAGAAAATAACAAAAAGGTTCGTAAAACCTTAGAACTAGAACTATAATTCTTTAGCAACATTTCGTTTGTTATTTATAATTGTCTAACATGTTTGACAGAGTTATTTTCATCGAGAAATAAAATTGAGACAACACCAATATATAGATTGCTAATATTTGTTCGTACGCGCTTGCAGCCTTTTACGACCTGATTCTTTTTACCTTTGCTCCTCACTCATCAAGTTATTATTTCCAGTTGCTCAGAGGTCACCGGAATATATTGCCCGCGGCCAATCTTTCCTAATTGCATTGTTGCATCACATTTGCACAGGGGCACAGGGAAACTGTAAAAAGCCTGTGCCAATAAGGCGACTGTATTGTCACTGCAATTTCAATTATGCCTCTATTGGAAACTTACAAGAAATATCACTTAAAGCCTTAGGCCACAGTAACGGGTATAAAATCATGTGCGAATTTAACCATTTTTTTCGCATGAAAAAGTGATTCACTCATAAAAGTAATTACACATCTATTTAGTATAAATATCAAGCTGTCAGAATTTTTTTTCGATGTACAAAATGGCCGACTACAAATATTTTCTTTTGTTATCTTTTTTAGGCGCTCCGCGGCATGACATTTAGCATCCACAATTTTTTACCTAGAACACAAGACAAACATTCTCGTCAATCTACATTAGAATACCTAGAGAAGTACGTACGGAATTTAAGAAATATTGTTTTATTCAAAAGCTGTAGGTATTTGAACTTAAGAAATGAATTTTCAGTGAAAAATTTCGTTATAACTGCTCATGAAATGAAAAGTTTTCGATTAATCAGAAATTCCGTACGTACTTCTCTGCGAAATGCAATTAAAAACATAACTTTTTAATTCAAAGTAAATTGAGTGAAATTGTTGAAGTTATTTGTCACGCCAATTGGAAAAAAGCTGTTTCGAGAAGTTTCGAGTAGTCGGCTAATTTGTAGATCGAAAAAAAAATTCTAAAAGCTTGTTATTCATACTAAATAGATGTGTAATTAATTTTATGAGTGAATCACTTTTTCATCTGAAAAAAATTGTTCAATTCGCACATAATTTTGTACCCGTTACTGTGGCCTGAGGCCTTAAGTGGCCTCCTTCGATTTTGTTGAAATTCATATATGTAATGAAGCATTGAGAATTATTAGATACGTATTTTCCTTATCGTTTTAACAGGGGGGAAACCACCCCTCAAAAAAAGTGTCGTGTCGAGGGGTGATTTTGCAGTTTAACCCACAAGCAGTCCACCGATCTGAATGAAACAAAAACCAAAATTCATCGAATGTAAAGCGATAAAAAATTCATTATAGGAGTATGGAAAAAAAATGATGAAGGGGTGACACGCCTTTTTTGAGGGGGTGGTTTCCACCCTTAAAAGCGCTTTCTGCCTATGGAAAAAATACGTGTTTAATAGTTTTCAATGCTTTATCACATATATGAGTTTCAACAAAATCAAAGACGGACACTCAAGTGATGTTCCTTGTTAATAGAACTGCCACCCGTACGGTAGTCGGCGCCCGGGACCGGGCACTGCTAAGCGGTCACCCACCTACGTATTGCTGCTTTATATGGGAGAAGCCGCACATTGACATCGTCCCCACTACTGTCGGTTCACCGCCGAAATATTGCTTCCAATAAGTTGAGTGTAAATCGATAAGAGAATTCATAGCCTGTGAATTTTTGCACGATGAAGCAGATCATGAATGTGCACATTGCCGATCATTTCTCTAAATCTGCAACAGTTCGTCGATAAAAGATAAAAAAATTGATAGTATGTCTCATTGAAATAACAAATGCGTTTAGATTTTATCACACCAAAGCTGAAAATTGAAGGACATTATATCTTAAAGGACTATTCCAGTGTAACGTTTTTTAAAAATCTTTTTTTTGCATTATGCAATAATATGAACTTTGATAAACATGCTGTTCAATTTTGGTCGCGAAATTCAAATTATTCCGGTCGCTATGACCTTTCTTACTGTTAGAAAAAGGGATTCGACCAGCTGCCTGAGACCTGGCGCGGATGGTGCGCGTTTTTTTCGAAACGTCGTTTTTCAAAACGGTGGAAGATTGTAAGCGAAGAGTTTTCAAGCTATCCGTCTCAAATTTTGCCACATGATTCTTCACGCCATTCTAAGGAATACCGTTGTGCCAAATCGTGTTTTGTTAGTTTCCCATTTTTTTACGAAAAACTGTCGAAAAAAGGCCCAATTTGACACTTTATTTTGAAATGGCCACCACTTTGTTAATTGCCATAAAAAAATCCTCCATACGCCTCTACAGTTTTCCATACTGATTGATAATCTTTTTGTTTTCTTTCTTTCGGAAATTTTTCGAGGAGTAGGACTTTCCACAGGTCAGGTGCTATTTTTAAGGCATCATTTTGCAGTGGCCGGAAAAACTATATGAAAAATAAAACTAAAACGTTAATAAATATTCTGATGTACAACATAAGTCATTTGGAGGAACAAAAAAAATGGAACTGATCATCGAATTTGATTGAATTTAAAAAATCAAGAAAATCAACCATTTTCAAGCCAGTCACAATGAAATGGTTCCTTAAGCACCTCAGAGTTTACCATTTGGTAATTCGAAGTCATCAAACTCATACGGAATTTCGCGATCTTCATTGAATTTTCAATGAGCTGTGACAAAAACATGAAAGGGTTTAAAAATCGACAGTTCATCGATTAAAAAGTGATTAAAATTCGTAGACACGAATCAAGAGGTAAGAACGAAAGCTACTGTTACAGCCAGTCTAATGTTCCTCACTTTTTTAGGAGCCACCGTCAGGTTGACTATCGATCATGACTTATCTGTAGCAAGCTGTTAAAGGATCGAGCGATCCCCCACCGATAAAACGAGACACAGTAAGTAGTACCCCCTTTCCCTCTCGCGCATAAGCTTAAGCCCCCATGGACAACAATGGAAACTGAGCCTTCATCCTACGCCTCGACATCCCTATTTTGCTCATCGACCCGTGCCATTCGATTCGCACTTTGTCATGCATCGAGTTCGATGCACCATTGTCCATCGCCTATTTTTTCCTTTTCTCGTTTTTTTTGTCATAGCTATATGTGCACGTTACTCCCACGGACTAGACCCTTTAGCTTTTATATTCGTCACGTCTTTTTGTCAGTTATCGTCGTATCTGGAGATCGGTCATCCTGAAATCTTTTCCACCTTGTCGAAAGCTTGTGAACCGTGACATTGATTGATTCAGATTTTTTTTGCTCGTTGGATCTAAAAAGATCTGAATGTTCATCTATTTTTGCATTTGTCTATGTTAATATGTGGAGCCAGCACCAACATTTCTTTTGGTGATTTGGATGTTACTATTTATTGTATTTAAATTTTTTTTTAAATAATTTATTTTAAAATACTATAAAAAAATGATTCTTCAATTTTGACCCGTTAAGCCAGTATTGTTGACTAGAAATGATAAAAATACGTTTTTTATTTATTTTATTTTATTATTCTACGGACCTATCTAAATACGTCTGCGAAAACTGTTTAATGATGCAAATAAAATTAGCTGAGTGATAGAAATTATAAGGAGTGGGCTTGAGGAACGCGGTTGAAACTCAGCAACTTTGAATGTGTTTTTCTCAAAACTGTGCTTTCAAATCGACAACCATGGCTCAGATTTGGCATACACCTTCAGTAGACTGTTTTTCAACGTTGGTAGCAGAATTGAGTCGAAATAATATTTTTATATCTAACTCGTAGAATAGTCGGAAAAATAGAAAAAATTGATAATCAAAGTTTAACATGCCGTCATTTTGTCAATTTTTTTCGGCTGAATCTGGTTCCAAACATCATAACACTCATACAGATTGAGAATATATTTGATTTTTTTCTCAGATTCATGCAACCTGCGCAACACAGGTCGCCAATTGGAGGCGTTTTCTGCGCACCGATGTAATAAACGTGATAATAATTTTTTTTAATCTGTACATGTTCTTGAACGATCAATAAACATGTGTATTAATTTTTTTTAGTTATTTGTTTAGTTATTCCATCCTCAAAATCACCTCCAATACAGCGCTCTAGACATCAATACTGCCTTAAAGGAAAAAATTTGCAAGCTGAACAAATAAAAGAAAAATTATCCCGAGTATATTCGATTGTCGAGGTTCTCCATGATTTTTCTGAGCTGCACCCTACTCTTCCACTATCTCAATATGCAAAGCGAGGATTATCCAATAGAGCGCGTTTCAAGGGAATTCTTCAACCCAAGTTATGGACCAGAATCCACTTTAATAAAAATGGTCACCAAGCGCAAATGCTGGAAATAAATACAATAGTATTTCTAAACCTGCTTTATCATTTTTATTCTCTTATCGATGGAATGCCTAATTAAAGATTGATTTATATACAAGTGATAGTGAGTAGCGGATTTTTCACATTATACTCGCATACCTGTACATGCGTACATACATATATATATATATACATATATATACATAGGGAAAAGCTATTTTTACTTCACAATTACAGAAAGTAATTTCGACAACCGTGCTGTCCCCAAAATCACAGATTCGTTGAAAAAAAAACTTTAGGAACTGGCCTTAGGAACTAGCCAGACGTGCAGATAAGCAACGTTACACAGGTATGACACTTTTAAAATATACCTTCCCCATATATATATATATATATATATATATATATATATATATATATATATATATATATATATATGGTATTTATATACCTCTGACATTATCGATGATCTTAGAAACTTTCCCATTCCACTATCCTCTTGTTGTTCAACGACAAACGGTATTTTGACCCTTTCCAGTATTTTTTTACCGGCTGGACTTGCTCTATCGGATTTTTCACCCTCTCCTTGCCGTTAAATCCCTCTTCGACAATAACGATATACAGCGTGACCCGCAAGCGCGAACCCGGCATAGAATACACGGGATGCAATAGGGGTGCACCGAGCCCGCTTCGTCCAACCCCGAGCCCCGAGAAATGCTTGGAATGGGGAACTGTTGCGTCACAAATCGCCACGGCGTCATCGTCGATGAATGCACGAAGATAATGGACGCACTTTTACGTTCAAATTAATTGGACCAATTATCGAGGTCGAACAATTACCTATCCGGTGACCAATTAGATCGGTTGGTATTTGCCATCATTGAACGATCGTTGTCCTGCAGATTTATATTTTACCATCGTTGCGTTTCTCGATGAACAGGAAACGTTGGAGTAAATTGAAAAAAAAAACAAAATACAAAAAAAGACTGCGTATGTTATTTTTTATCATGCTACGATGAAGTACCATTTTTATTTACCCCATGGTCCGGCAAAAGGTACGCTATTGCCCACTTTTAAAAAAAGCCGTAAAAAAGCACATCGATAAATGTTGCGTTCGGAGACTGAGAACGAAGAAAAAATGCGAAATAGCCCTCCAAAGTTTTTTTAATGTTCGAACCGTTTTCAGGATCGTCCACACTGGACAGTAGAATTTAAACTATGAATAGTTTGTGAAGAAATTACTTTTAGACAAAAATCGTCATCAGTGTTTCGAACCCTGTCGATTCCATGTCGAGCACCCTCGATCAGTATTTTTGCGATGCACCGACTCTTGGAAGACTGTCACAGCGTTTGTATACTTTTTTCGCAGATCAGGATTTACCCCTAATGTACGTTCAGTTTTCACGCAAGAGTGAGGGACGTTTTTATTGAAAAAAATACGGATGTTTCGTATTCCATATAGCAACCACGGGAGCGTCAAGCGAGCAGAACTTGACGCTGAACAGTCGCGCGAGTAGTGACCACGTGACGAACATTTTTTTCGGATGTACGACGGCACAGAACTCGACGATATCGAGGTACACTCCGTGCAATTATGAACGCACTGCCTGTATTCGTAGGCTGAAAGGTAAGTCCAGATTTGAGCATGAACACTTTAGGATAACGTCTTCGTACACACTTCACTATAGTCTCAACACACTTTGGAACACTGCTGAACATCAAGCCCATATTCCGAATAGAATGTGAAAAGGACGGCAAGTTGGGCCACCTACGATGAGATGGATTCGAAAAAGGAACGAGCCTAAGTAAGCTATGAATTTTCCAATTGGAAAGCTCGCAACCAACCGGCATTCAATGCAGAACCCAAAACTACCCCTAACCGAATAAAAGTAGAATCGGTTAGCAAACGATCGTTAGTCAGAAGACCCGAAAAAATATTTCGATCGTCAACGTTGTCACCAACGAAGGATCCAATATTAGTCTAAATTCGATCCCCCAAGTTTGTCTTACCAATTTCGCGTCACGGGCTCACGACGTCCTTATAAACATTCACTGTTCTTCCAAAAATCGACAAACGCACTGTTAAACACGACGGATAAAACCAAATGAGAATACATTTCCGAATCATCCCTTTGATATTCAAAATATCCTAATTGGATCAACGGTCCGATGTAAAAACGTACGAAGAGCACAAAAAGCGACGGAAAAACGATCGCTAACGATAAGCATTTCGCGGCATGTTAATTGTCCTTGGTCGTCGCGTCGATCACCACCAACGAAGCGCGTACTCCTTCCCGCTCTTTTGGAAATATTCGTGGAAAGAAAAGGGTGTCCGATATGTGAATGTAAGCCAAGTTTGGATAGCGTCTTAGGGGTGCAAGCACAGGGTTCTCACGCAAGCCGAAGAAGACCACGTGGGAAGGGTTTTTCGTCGCGGATGGTGGCCGAGAGCTGCGTGTATCGTGTAGCCGAAGCTGAAACGAGAACGAGAAAGGAGACGAAGGGGGAGAGACGCGGGAAGGGTGAGTCGCGTGGATGAAGGGGTACAGCAAAGGGGGATGAAAACGGGGTGACCGAAACGAAGAGTCAGCGGGGGGCGTTTACCGGGGGCGGGTCACAGTTTTTGTCGTCTTCGTGCGCATGCGGGGCATTCTTTTATGGTAGTGCAAAGGCAACCCCACCAGTCACATAACGACCCCTTTCTTCCTTCCACCCTCGCGGGACTTTCTTAAAGGCTTCTTAGGGCAAGTTTTGTCCTGTCTTGGGGGGCAGTGGAGGGGTGTACGTGCGAAGGAGCGCAATACACCCCCCCCCCCTCCCGCCACCCGCCCCGGTCAACCCGCGTGCCAAATTGATGCCTGAATAAGGGAGGGATGGAATAGGGGGGTTGAAAAGCTGGATACACATTTCTTCAATCCGCATGGAATGGAACATCGAAGGTGGTGGTGGTGTCGGTGGTTGTGGTAGAGGTTGGAGGCGGTGATGTCGTTCAGCAAGGTTGACCGAGGGATTCACACGCACAGCTAAGATGATCCCAATTTTCGAAATTACTCTGTCGTCGACCCTCTAAATGGCTTTTGAAAAAATCACTGGCGGCTTTCCCTGTAAAACAACTGTGGAACATTTTTTATTGTTGTATATTATCGTTTAATCTTATTTCATTAATGAAATACGATCCAATATTAGCTAATAGTCAAAGACGATTTTCGATCCCCTAAGCATTTGTCTTCTTCATTTTTTTCAATAAAAATATTCCGTCACGTATGTTGGGAATATGTGAGCAATTGAAATATTTATGTTGATATGTGGATCTATAGGCGTGATTTTAAAACGCCACGTGTTTTCCGCAATCGAAATATGACAGTCTCTATGTAGACAATGACACATGCTCGGAAATGTACAATTCTGAATATCTCTTATTCTAATTGTTTACATGGGAAATTCATTGATATTCGTAGGAAAACAGATAATCATTTTTATATAACATAATAAAATGAGGCAAAAAAACCTCAAGGAAGGTCGAGCATCTCACCGGTAGATGTTGAAGGGTCCTGATGTTTCTTCGAATGTAGATACGCCAAAAAAGTTCAACTTCGAAGTTTTAATGTCTTCCACTCCATCGTTTTTGACGAACAAAAGATTTGAATCTAACCAATGCAGCAAAATATCCTGTGACAAATCTTGAATTCACCGGCAAAAATATTTCTTGTTGAGATAATCACTGCGCCCATTGTCAATAAAATTCCAGTTTAATTCACGATTCTTCTTGAGAACCTGGATGAAACTTTCTATATTTAAAAAAAATCTCGCAAACGATGTAACCGAACGTATGCAGGCTTTCGAGTTATTTTTTTAGTGAACTTCATACGTCCAAAAATATTACTACCTTATGGTATCAATCGGTGTATTACAGCTTATTCACTCGCACAATATTTCATTGTGATTGGGTTTCAACAAAATCATATTTGACGACTTTTTCATTTATTTAACAATTTTCTCTAACAATTCAGGATTACGCTCAATCCCGATTACTGTGTGTCAATGACAAGGCGAATGAAAATCAGTCCATGGCTCTATTACCTTTCGTTTATGTTTTAAACACGATATAAAATGTCCCGTGCTCTGTTTACAAAAATCTACGATCGCAGGAAGACGTCAAAAAAACGGCGGTACAGTAATTGGTCTATATTTTCAATCTTGCTCATCCGCAAAAAAAAACGTCAAGCTGCGAACTGGATTCAATCAGGCTTTCGATACCGACATCGTAACGAGATTGCCGAGAGAAGAAACCAAAGGAGTAACGACATCGTGGCAGAGTTACAACGGCGAACGAACAGAAGGAGTTCCGGAGGCAGACCTAATGAGATTAGGAGGGTAGCGTTGTAGTGTCTGAGCCATTCGGGCCTACTGATGAACGTCGTTGTCTCGTCCGGGGGCTTCGACACGCAGACACCCCTATAACATCGCACTCACCGATAGGAATACTGGATATATTACTTCTAACATTTCCTCGGTTCGCAGATGTAACAAAATTCTCAGTGATTGCACAATGTAGTTCAGCGTGCCATCCACCCGAATGGACCTATCGAAACATCGGGATTTCCAAATCCATACCATATTCAGTGCGTGCAACGGTGCAAATCAAATGTCATGCATGTCCGTTGAGGCGATCGAAATCATTTTTATCCACTGCTTTGTTGAAAGGTCCATACCCAAATAGCAATATGTTCAAAACACAGGGAATTGTGAGGAACCTTGAAGCTCTTTTTCTCAAATCTGTAAATCTGAAATCAAATCTGTTAGAAGTATCTCGACGACGGAGATACTTTGAGCATAAACACGTTGTTTAGTAGGAAAAAAATCGCAAATAAATGTTCGGTGATTGTGCAATGTAGTTTAGTGTGCCATCCACCTAAATGGACCGATCGGAACATCATGATTTTTAAATCCAAACCACCATTTATACGGTGCAAATCAAATGTCATGCTTGTCCGTTGGGGCGATTGAAATAATCTTTATCCACTGCTTCCTTGAAAGGTCTAAACCCAAATAGCCTCAGTATGTTCAAAACACAGCAACCTTGAAGTTCTTTTTCTCAAATTTGTAAATCCCAAATCAAATCGGTACTTGCTCGAAGTATCTTGAAGACAGAAATCCTTTGAGCAAGTGCACATTGTGGAAGTAAAAAAAATAGCAAATTAAATTTCAGTAATTGCAGAATGTAGTTAAGGAGTTACCCCCACTTGTAGCGCAAAAAAAGGCCTTTTTCATGAATTTTTTAAAAGAAAACTACAAAACTTTTTTAATCGATCAATATACCATCTTAAAGAACACATCTTGAAGAGCTTTCAGTAATTTTTTTATTGAAAAATATTACATTGTTTAGTGGCAAATGGCCGTCAATGAAATAATGTTTTTATATACACGGTTTGCGGTGACCAACACTGCGGCGAAGTGGACCATCTGAAAAAAAAATGAGGATGGATTTAGTCAAATATAAGTATAAACTAGTCTTTAATCGAAGGATTTTAAAAAATATTCATTTTTCACAAAATGGCGGACAGTCAAAGTTAATGGTTCGATTTTAACGAAAAAAACGGCCGTTTTTTGGCTTTAAAACGGCCATTTTTATCGAAAAAAAAAACGAACGATTAAAGACTACATTTTTATGTATTAAATAAGCCTGCAAAATTTCAAGAAGATCGGTTCATTAGTGTTCGAGTAATCTTGGTCACCGACTTCAGAAATGCCATTTTGAGAAAAACGCGTTTAAAGTTTCAATTTCAGTTTACACGAAGAAAATATTTTTTTTTTGTAAACTTACATAGAGTCATCTATTCCGGGCCCATACAGAAGTATGGGCCCGGATACTTATACTTCAAAAAAATGCAATAAAAAAAAATCGATTTTTTCAAAATCGCAAGTGGGGGTAACCCCTTAAGTGTGCCATCCATCTAAATGGACCCATCGGAACATCATGATTTTAAAATCCATACCATATTTACTGCGTGCAACGCTGCAAATCAAATGTCATGTATGTCCGTTGGGCGATCGAAATCATTATTATCCACTGCTTCGTTGAAAGGTCCATACCCAAATAGCAATATGTTTAAAACACAGAGTGTTGTGAGGAACCTTGTAGCTATTTTTTATCAAATCTGTAAATCTGAAATCAAATCCGTCCAAACTATCTCGACGACGAAGATACTTTGAACAAGTACACGTTGTTGAAGTGAAAAAAAATAGCAAATTTGATGTTCAGTGATTGCACAATGTAGTTCAGCCTGCCATCCATCCAAATGGACCTGTCGGAACATCATGATTTTCAAATCCATACCATATTTACTGCGTGCAATGCTGCAAATCAAATATCATGCAAGTCCGTTGGGGTGATCGAAATCATTTTTATCCACTGCTTCGTTGAAAGGTCCATACCCAAATAGCAATATGTTCAAAACACAGTGTGTTGTGAGGAACCTTGTAGCTCTTTTTTCTCAAATCTGTAAATCTGAAATCAAATCTGTTAGAAGTATCTCGACTACGGTTATACTTTAAGTAAGTATACGTTGTTGAAGTGGAAAAAAAATAGCAAATTATTGTTCAGTGATCGCACAATGTAGTTAAGTGTGGCATTCATCCAAATGGACCTGTCGGAACATCATGATTTTCAAATCCATACCATATTTCCTGCGTGCAACGCTGCAAATCAAATGTCATGCATGTCCGTTGGGGCGATTGCAATAATTTTTATCCACTGCTTCGTCGAAAGGTCCAAACCGAAATAGCCTCCGTATATTAAAAACACAGTAAATTGTGTGGTACCTTGAGGTTCTTCTTTTCAAATCTGTAAATCTCAAATCAAATCTGTACTTGACGGAGCATCTTTGTCGTCGAGATACTTCGAGCTAGTACAAATTGTTGAAGTGAAAAAAAGCAAATTACCCAATAGTCGGTTCGCGTGCCCTTTGCGCTTATGGAAACTTGTCTCTGCGGGAGTCCGGAGGTCTGGATGTTCACTGAAGGGAGAGAGGTGTCGATATGACATGTAGCAAGGCGTGAGTCTGCCGGCGGGGGCTCCCAACAGCCCTCGGGGCTTTATTACATGGGTGGAATCAAATACACCGGGTGTCAAAAAATGAGACCGTCTCCGACTCACCCCTTAAATGTGTTCCGAGCCAAGGGAACCCGTATGAAAATACAGTAATGCGAAAGTAGACGACGAACACGTATAGAGTGAAAGAAAGAGAAGAGAGTCAGGGGGTGAGGTCATGGTCGTTGGTTTACGATGCCACGCGTGCTTCAAGGGTGCGGAGTAGCAGCATCGTCGACGCGGAAACATCACGAAAGACGGAAAAATGGGTATCAAGGGGAAAAAGTCAGAGACAGGAAAGACGAAGGAAAGAGGGGCACTTATAAGTTACCTTGTAAAAAATTTGTTTCGTTCAGCACTGTTTTTTCATATTTTTTCGTAACTGTACCTAATGATGACTACTGATGAACTTTGACGATATGCTTTGGGAGAAGGGAGAATGTGGGTTTAAATTTATTAGGAGAAAAGTTTAAAAGCGATCATATAAATTAGAAATTTGAACATCTCTTCTTCATCAAAGTTGTCCCAATGAACGAGGAGTTTTTTCGTGGATGATTTTCTTATAAAAAAAACTGGGTAAGCAAAATAAGGTTATGAGGAAGTTCATTAACTGAGAAAATCTTTGTGAGGAAATTAGGTGCAATTTTTTCATCCACGGGATTACTTTTCTGAGCTATCCTGAAAACGCACTCTGTTTATTTGAAAATAAATGGCTTTCTTTTCAGCAATTATTTTTAACGAACTATCTTTGAAGAGCTTACACTTTTTTCTCTCAATTTTTCATTCTCAAAATATAACATTTCAAAAATATTCTCTGAATATTTCGAGTCAATCCGTTCAAAATTGAGGAAGTTATGGGCGATTATAGGTAGGTTCCGCGATCCGGCGAACTTTGAAGCCGGTTTGCTCAAAATGGCTTTTTCAAAATTGGGAACCACGACAAACGATTTAAAAAATCACTGCATCGATCCACTTCAAATTTGACAAGCTTTTTTTACCGCAAATCGATACTTTCATTTTGGACTGCGGGCATTTTTTCAAAATCAATATTTTACCAGATCCCCCGTCGAAGCACTAGAAAATTTAAATGCTTTGAGGAAAAATTGGATTGTGCGACGGTTAGAGTGAGAGACCTGAACTTGGCTACGAAAATATTTCCAGTACGGTCGAGTTGCATGTATTTATGTTTTCCATTTCTCTATTTGTATTGTTAAAGAGCGTCTTATTTTTGTAAATTGAGGTCGTGAATCTCTAACAAAGTGTGTAAAAACGTTTGAAGCATTTTCACAGCCGGTACCGACCAAAAACAGTTTGAGCATTTGAGGAGATTTTATTTTCGTTCCAAAAAAAGTTTGAGTGTTTAAGAAAAATTCATTTTCGTTCCAAAAAAAGTTTGAGCATTTAAGAATTCATTTGCGTTCCATTCCAACGATGCAAACTTCAGCGTCATGGAGTTAAGATCACAAACATTAAGAGCACAAAAAAATTATGAAAATTATTCAGTGACTTTCAAATCGCTCTATCTCCGCTCAAAATCATCGTAGGAGAAAATTTAAAAAAGCATTTCAAAGGTTAGAACCTCTAGATTTGAAGCTTCCACTTAATATATATATATATATATATATATATATATATATATATATATATATATATATATATACACACATGGGCAATTCTCCCGAAATGATCATTTTGCATGTAACCTGACTTTTTAATAGATGCTATTTGATTACTTTGTATGTTTTTTAGAATATAACAGTTTTAAATATTTAGAAATCTTCCTACAAAACAAATTTGGCAAAAAAATCGCTGTTATCCTTTTTTCCCCCGTATTTTGACTATGAAAATCATTCCTTTGGAGCGTAACTGGACTTCATATACAAGCTGAAAAGGTACTAAAAATTGAAAAACATTTGAACTAAACATTGCTCAAAATCATTGGACATTTATTTAATTCCTCCCTGAAAAAAAAATAATGAACACAGATATCTCACAATAAATAACGAAATTTTGTAACAGTTTTTCTCAATCAATCCTCTAGAGAGTTGTAAATCAGTCCATACATCGTGCGACGGGGAAAGGGCGTAACCAGCTAAAGTCCACAGAAGGTGTGAGAAGTGTAGAAAAACCAAACGAAGTCTACTAAAACGAACAAATCCATTTGCGATTTAGTAGAAAACCCTTTTTTTCCGGATAAATAACTTTTTGTTTTGCACAGATTTAGAAGGAGAAGTTGTTGCGTGAATGAAAAGTAACGTACGCATATCACGTTGCAAAGTGCAATGTTATTAAAAATTAAAAAGATGTTTCAAAAAATCATACCTCATATTTTGCAAGTCAAATAGCATGATGCGTGAGGGTAAAAAAATCAGCATGCGAAAAAAAATGGTTAAAATCATACACGTCACTGAGATACGACAATCAAAATTATAGCTTGGCAAGATTTGAAAAATGAAAAAGCGAATCTTCCGTTCGCTTATGAATAATGCAATCGAAATATTTGACTCATTATAATTTAACGAGAAATATCAAGTAGGCCATGATCTCTATTGGCATGGAGACGGAATATCAAAAACAAGGTATCAGTTGAAAGCCACTTTTTCGCGTTTGAAAAATCCAGTCCGATTAAAAAATGACAGGCCATAGATCGAAATATAGAGGGGCTCTGAAATGGCTCGTATTTTTAACCTTATTTCTTCTTATGATGGCTGTAATTTCGTGGACGTGTATCTATCTTGGTCGCAACGCTGATGATCTGGAAATGCTGAATAAACAGATGATCGAAAACCTGCCAGATTATGATTTTGAAATGCCATACCATTTTCCCTTCACAATGTTGGAAAAAGAGTCAATACAAAGTGTACCATCCGATGTCACCAATTTCTTCACTGAACCGTTATATTCCACAGAACAAACGTCATCGATCCGTGACGGAGAAACTATTGGCAAATACTCAGATACTACTCGAACAACTACTATGCCGATGGTATCTACAACGAATGACGCTTCTTCTAAAAAATGTGAAATAATAGTTAAAAGGACAAAAAGTGATTGGTTCTTGTCAATAATTACGCCCCTTGCCAAGACGTCTTTGTCAACAATTCCGCCTACTGCCAAGAAGTCTTCGTCAAAAAATAAGCCTATTACCAAGAAGCCTTCGTCAAAAATGAGGCCTATTACCAAGAAGTCCTCGTCAACAATTAAGCCCACTGCAAAGAAGTCCTCGTCAACAATTACGCTTATTGGCAAGAAGACCTCGTCAAGAATTACGCCTACTGCCAAGAAGTCCGTGTCAACAATTACGCCTACTGCCAAGAAGTCCGTGTCAACAATTACGCCTACTGCCAAGAAGTCCGTGTCAACAATTACGCCTACTGCCAAGAAGTCCGTGTCAACAATTACGCCTACTGCCGAGAAGTCCGTGTCAACAATTACGCCTACTGCCGAGGAGCCTGTTCAAAAACCTCCGCCTTCAACGGTCGCTTTGTTGACACAGAAAAACAGATCCGAAACAGCAACAAATCGTACGACTGCTTCATCACTATTGCGTGTTGCAAAAAAGTTCTCCAAGGTCCCTAAAGTTCAGATCTATAACGATGAAGACGCATCTAAAACAACGGAAAAAGTTACACCTACCGTGATACACTCTAAGAGCAGCACAAGAACGCAAGAACCTGACAACATGCATTCAAGAAGCTTCATCAATTATACTGAAGTAACTCGTGGTCTTCAATCCATCGTTTCCACCACTGACACCCCGGACAAAGTGCTCAAGCGTAACGGAACAACAATGGAAACTTCAGAAAAGTCGCCCAATATATTTCCTGATTCATAGATAAGTGGAAATTCAGTTGAAATGTTGGAAATCACTGAAAGTATCTGGCAATATGAAAGTAAGCCGAATACTAAATAGCCATTTACAAGTTTTTGCGATCAAACACCAAGTTTACAGTATCTGAGATGATACGCATTTCATTTCCTTGGACACGCAAGGGTCGTAAAAAGACTCTGCCGAGTATGACAACCGAAGTTGGAAAAATCGACTTTTCTGCAATCGATTAGTTGACTGATTGTTATCTATTAATGGATAGTAAAAAATCGAGATTACTGGAACCGAGTCATATGACATGTCGATTATTGAGCACTTAGGAAAAGTGCCAAACTCTGCAACAATGTTTCCTATCACACCGAAGAAAGTTACGGTAATCTGAATGTCGACGATTGTTCGTTGACTTCTCGGTTGCTAATCGGAATAACGAAGAGAGGATCGGTTCGCTAACATCAGTGAGATTTGCATACACGTTTTTAAACGCCACAGCATAACCGCCTACTACATTGGGTCCATAGCTTAAGCACGTCACGCTTCTACCATACCTGTGTTGACATCGGCGATGGGACGAAATAGGAAGGGCGCTGCTTCATCAGCATTTCAAATTTCATAAGAGCTGTCCACGCCTTTTCCAACTGTTTTAGACATTATGGAAAGTATGAGTGAAATGTCAGAAATTGCTGAAAGTGCCTTGTGATACTCTAAGAAGTGAAACCGGCTGACGACATTATTTTTATAAGCGTGATCGACGGGACTGCCGTGTGTCGAGATTTTTAGGCTAACGTAACTATTGGCCGACGCTGGCAAATTGTTCCCAATGAAGACCACGATTGTGCATCTGATGCAACAAGCACTTCATCTACTGTTATATCCAAACGTCTTCAACAAATTGTCGCAGGTGCAACTAGTGACGTTTAAATACTCGCCGTTTTCACAATCGGTCACTTGACATCAAGAAAAACACGAAGTTAAAGAAGCGTTGTGTTAATTGGGCAAATATTGGAAACCATTATATGAGTTGACGCGATCTCCTTCATTGACTTCTAAAGATGTAAATATAAATGAAATTTTGTTCAAACGTTTCTACCATTTTTTATTGGTCTTACTTAGGGGCTGTCCATAAAATACGTCATTTTAAAATACAAGGGTGGGGCTGGTCGTTGGATGACGGTAACGATAATTGGATGATGACGATAGAAAAGATAGGACGATTTCAGGGGTTGGGGGGGGGGGGGGTAAAAAATCCGCAAAAATCGATGATGTGATAAATGGACGGCCCCTTAATGCACGCTTATTGTAACCATTACCCAGTAAGAAATTTGGCGACAAGACATTGGCAATACCACGCCAAGCGAGAGCAAGTTGTGACGGAAAAATGCCATCATTTGCGGCCGCATTAAGCTGATATGTATGATAAACTGATATGTATGATAAACACCCTTTTTTGTAATCTCGATTTATTTTGTAGTTTTTCTGAAAAAAAAGCCCAAAAAGCCGATTTTTCGGCCTCTAGAGTGGCCTAAGGCCTTAATGCAGAAATTCGATCCGTTTGATTTTTTTATTTTGAATGATTTGTTCCCGGGTAGCAGTGGTCATCGCGAAGGATGATAAAACTCTTTAAAATAAAAAAAAAATAATTGAAAACCTTCACACGTTCCCCCGGAAAAAAATCATGATAATTCCTCTTTTTTGCGGCCACGAACTAGGTGTAACCCGTTAAAATGTTTAGCCCTGAAATGATTGTAACCAAATCTCATACCAGTCAGCTGTTAATGTCACGGTAGTTCGAAAAGTTCCGACCTCATTATTTAAATGAAACCATTTACCGACCCTTGCTACAACTGTCAGTTCATATAGATTCTGAATAATTCCACAAATTCCTTTCCGAATTCGATTGCTCACACCCTTGTACACGTGGACAGTGGTATCTTTTCCACATGGACAGTGGTACTGTCAATGGCAAAAAATGTTATCCTGAGAACTCCCAATCCGCTGAAATTCTCTAGGCATGTGAATATTAACTCATAGTAAGGCATGGGCCTAAAATGTTATTTTAGTATAAATAATTTAGTATAAATTTAGTATAAATTTAGCTCCGAGAAAGCATTGAAAAATTTCCATTTCAATCAATAGACATGTCATCGAGTCGATAAGCGCAAAATAATTCTCAATGATAAAAATGATTACAAAATTAGGAAATCTATTAAATTAGAATCTTTGAATTAGAACTTCTATTAAAATTACGGTTATGATGAATTATAACCCTTTTTTATCATTTTTCTACCACTTGGATTCTAACCTACAACTCGGTAAGTTCTGACTTGATCGGAATTGCCTTAAGGGATCTTCTCACTTTAGTTGCTAATAAGAGGCTATTTTCATGATTTTTTTTGATAGGTTTATATTATAGATATTGATATAAAAGTTGTTACACTTAATAAATACACTTTCGAAATACATTCTTTTTAAATTATTTATTTAAGTCACTATTTATAGATGAAAATGGTAGTTAAAAAATGTCCTCAACAAATTGTAGGTCTCCAAGATCATCCAAGGTCATCTGAAACAAAAAAATCAAACGATTTTAGATTCAGTATGTTAATGGCTATAGCGCATATCATACGATTTTTTATATATGCAAGAATAACAAAATGGCGAACATTTTTCGAAAAAAACAAGAAAAACGTGTTTTTTCACCGTTTTTGACAAAAAAAATTGTAAATATCAAAATTTAAAAAAATCCTTGATATGCGCTATAGCTATAGTTGTGAAGCATATATGGTTAAAATTTCATAAGGATCGGTTCACTAGTTTCGAAGATTTTATCAACAAGCCGTCGAAAAACATTGTTTCGAGAAAAACTCGTTGGGAGTTTGTTTGGGTTATATAAATACATACATTTTTTTTAATGTATTTCGAAAGTGTATTTATTAAGTGTGAGAACTTTTAAATCAATATTTATAATGTAAACCTATAAAAAAAAATCATGAAAATAGCCTTTTTAGCGTCTAAAGTGAGAAGACCCCTTAAACACGTTTTACATTATATCATCGGCGTTCTGCCTCCGCAGGAATCTCCCGACTGCATTTGTTTCCGAATTCAAACAGATTTCGCAAAAAATTACGTTATTTTTAACTTACGATTTCAGGAAAGTAAAAAAATCAATCTTACCAACACTGCCACGAAAAATCATTGACGGATGACAATTTAACTGATCCAAGTACCGAAAAAACTCATTCAAAACTCTTTCAGGAAGGAAAAGACGCTGGATTTCAATATCGCCCACACAAAATGCAATCTTTTTTTTTTTAATAACGTATCAAGTGCAAATATGTGTAAACTGTTTTTTCAACGGATAGAAATCGCAAGAAAATAATTTTAAAAAATTGAAAATCGTTACAATTTTGTTTTAATTGTAAAACGTTAAAATAATAAACAAGCGATTTGGCATGTTCAGTTTTCGGCTACACTGAAGCATGAAACCTATTCCGTGAAAATCTTTGCACATCACGTGCCCGTTAAATTTGAGCGAAACGAGGGGGTAGGAAAGCCGACAAGGAGAACTAGCGACAGGGATGAGGTGAGATTTAGAGGGGCTGACATACAAAACAGAGGGCTCACGCGTCTGCACCCCATTTACTGGTTTCGCGCTTCTATTATTTTTGTCCTTCTCTCTCGTTCGCTCGTTCGCGCTCGTTTGTTGCCTAATCTTTAAGATCGAAAGGGTTGGAGCTCTCAAGATGAGGGTGGCTGAAATCGTCGGTGGCTGGGAAAATATTGTCTCCGTGAATTTTCACGCGAAGCAACGTTTCGACTACTTTTTTTTTCATTCGTATTCGATCAAGTTACGTACTCGATTGACTTTCTTAATCTTGCTCGATATTCGGGTGTATATTTTTATTGTGATTTTTGAATGCTCTTTTGTGATAACAATTGCGGCGGGTAATCGTGAGACGGAAGACGATTGAATTTCAGGCATGAGCTTTGCTCTTAATGCCTCGGAAGGGCCTCACGCACCCGCTCTTAGGGTAGAATAAACGAGTAGTGATTAAATATTATGACCGTTGCAGCGCCTCCCGGCAACGAGCTTCTATCCCAAATGCGTTACTTAGTATAATTAAGGGATCCTTCCTCCCGTTCTTCTTGCTTCCGAAGCCACATCATTCGTTGACTAACGGTGGTGAGAATCTTGCCCCGTGAGGAGAGAGCATCGTACAAAGAGGTTTTCCTTCGTCAATCCTCCACGGATCCTCAACGAGTTTAGAACTTATCATCAAGATTTTCATGTTATTCCCATTGGAAAACGTCTCTTCCTTTTGCCTTTCGTATTAATTCGTTTGAAAGGGCCTCGTTGTTATCAATATTAATCAACAGGGTAGGTTCGCGTAGGAGACTGTCAATTCTCTCATTCACACGACGTTCCTTATAAAGCACAAAACTAATTCTCTTTTGCATACCGTTTATTAGATGTTAGGAAAAATATGTCAAATATCAAATTAACAATTTGCAGATGTCGAATGGGAATCGTTATTATAGATTTTTATTTCCAATAATAAGTATGCCCTTGCGGCCCAGATAACGATCCCACCCTATACACTTATATCAGACGCTTTTTACTTACTTTACAATTTCATTTGAAAACAAACGTTTTTAAATCTTATCATAAAAATCACATTTTGCAAGGTAGCGACTTGCATATTGCTTCCTAGGTAATTTAATTTCTCTTCCAGAGCTGAGTATATGAGCAAGTTTTTTTCACATCAAATATACGTGCCACTTTACAATTTCATATAAAAACAAATAATCTTAAATCTTGTGATAAAAATGAGATTCTGCAAGATAGAAACTTGCATATTGCTTCCTCGGTTATTTAATATTTCTTCCAGAGCTGACTATGAGTAAGCTTTTTCTCACATGGAACTTACTCTACGACGACACCAAAATCAAGACAGACGTGCCATTTCCTTTACAATTTCATATAAAACAAATATTCTTAAATCTTATGATAAAAATAAGTATCTGCAAGGTAGAAACTTGCCTATTGCTTCCTCAAAAATTTAATTTCTCTCCCAGAGCTGACTATATGAGTAAGTATTTTTTGCATGAAACTTACTCTACGATGACACCAAAATCAAATGACAGACGTGTCACTTACTTTACTATTTCATATTAAAAAAAGCAAATGTTGTCGAATCTTATGATAAAAAATAGATTCTAGGAGCTAGAAACTTTCAAATTGCTTCCTCAGTCATTTAGTTTCTCCCAAAGCTAACTTCATGAGTAAGTTTTTTCCCCATGAAACGTCTACGATGACGTCAAAATCAAACGACAGACGTTTCACTTACTTTACAGTTTCATATAAAATCAAATATTCGTAAGTCTTATGATAAAAATAAGATTCCGCAAGGTAGGCATTGGCATATTGCTTCCTCAGTATTTTAATTTCTCTCCCAAAGCTGACTATATGAGTAAGGTTTTCTTTACATGAAACTTACTCTTCGACAACGCCAAAATCTAAAAACAGACGTGTCACTCACTTTACTATTTCATTAAAAAAACAAATGTTGTCAAATCTCATGATAAAAAATAGATTCTGCAAGCTAGAAACTCTCATCTTGCCTCCTCAGTCATTTAGTTTCTCCTAAAGTTGACTACATGAGTAAGTTTCTTTCACATTAAACTTACTCTACGACGAAAATTTCAAAAACCGACGTACCCATAGTACTGACATACTGCCGATTCAAATTAAAACTTGCTCGTAGGGGTAGCATGGCATTAAATATCAGCCTCCCTCATATGGTTTGCTTTGGCAGCGAAATAAAATAAATCAGGAAGCAGTGTTCGAGTTTCTAATTTCTTCGCTCTAATACGTCTACTTGGCTGCCCACAAAAATTGTGCAGAGATTGCTAGTTCGGATTATGCCGGCAATCACGTTCAGCCCCATTACGGTGGGTACAGGGACGTGGTAGGGGCCCGAGGGTCATAACTTTGCAAGAGATGGAAGAGGACGTAGGTTGAGTATGCGAGTGAAAAAACAACATGCCTTGGCAGAAGGGATGTAAAAAGGAAGGGAGAAAGAGAACAACACAAGGATGTTATGGTACTGATAGTTAGTTCCGCTCTGAAGACCACGTCCGATGGAGACACCGTAGCAGCGATTAGGATAGGATTACATTAGATATGGAGATGCGATGGAAGCTGCTCTTGGATTTTATGAGCGTACACAATGTCGAAGGAACAAGGATCGAAGGCGAATCGGCTCGTGTACCTTTAAGAATATCTCCCCGTGGGCATATAATCCTTGATCATCGTAATTTCGGTCTGTGTGTCCCGAGGCTTTAAGAACGTTGGCCAACCAAGGAATCCCTCGTACGAAACTCCAAGTTCGAACATGGACACCCAGAATTCATCGGTACACAGACGAATAGAAGCGTCTACACGTGTAGCCGAGTGGTTGCCATCCCATGTGCGTGAAACATAGTCTTGGGGGGACACCGTTCGCCCATTTCTGACGCTTCGCAGCTCAGGAAAGCCTTGAGCCATACATGACCCGTGGTCTCATGGGAAATGATACCACTTTGCAAGGGTCGAATGGAAATGACCCTGAAATCGCTTCTACTTCCATATACGGGTGCCCCCATCCATTGGTCTCTTACAACGATGCTTTAACTTCCCGACCCTACAACAGCCCTTTGGTCAGTATCGATGACGCTCTGTGGGAATTAGACACTCGAATTTGTACCAATGTACTTCGATAGCTCACCCTTCATCCACCCCCACGCTGCATGTGCCATCTTCGATAGAACTTATGCACAGACTTTGCATGCGCCATCGCTAGATGTTCGAAGGCCTTTTTTCGTTGGCAGCACCTCATTCGTGCTTTATGTCAAAACAATTTTAAACCCTATTCAGGTCGCTGCAATCAGAATTTCATAGTTTTTATTTTACCTGCCAGCAAATGGAAGTGGGATCAAAAATAGAATCGAAAATGGTTGACATTGCAAGGAAAAAGGTTCGTGACGGTTCATCAAATTGGTAGCGCCCTCGATCCTTCTATAAAGGGGCGACAAGGCTCGTATAAGGTAAAACGAGATGCTCCGCTCGCACCCTTGCTCCGCTCGCACTTCTTGACGCTCTCCCCGGTTGCGATAGCTTATTAGAGACCCGACGAGCTTTCAACTTCCGTGCAACTGAAATTCTATCTAACGACCGACGTTCCGCCACCTATCTTATACCCAATTTCTTCGCATCAGCCCCTCTTGAATTTCGACCAGAGGCAGGTTTCCTCCGAGCACCAGGTTGATTAAATATACGAGGTGTAATTTCGGACATCTTTACTTCGCTAAAGATTTCGTATAATTGTTATTAATGATTATGCCCACTGAGACGTGGATTTAGACCAGAAACGAGTTCTTCTTTTAGCGAACGTTAGCAACAGCTTAAAGTCACTTGACGCTCAATTTATATCAGTCAATGGTAATCTGGGTCTCAAGTTCGGCCAGGTAACGTTTCACACACCCTTGCAGTATAGTGATGTGTCAGCTTTTTTTCCGGCGAATAAATTTATGTTCTCGCAATTCACCGTTAAGGATGTAGAGCGGAAATTCAAAGTATTCCCAGTGCAGTGTTGAAAGAATATCAACCTTCCTGGTAGAGGATAACCCTCTTTTGATAGCGGATTGATATGAGCAACGTGTCGGTCTGATGCTGCCTTTTCTCGTGTACACGGTGATCCTCATATAGGGGTTGAATTTTAAAACTACCCCCTAGGGAGAGACCGCCGTTTCTTGGCATCGAAATCGACGGCTTTAGCCGTAGAGTAGTCATGTTGCCGTAGCCACTTTCCGTGGTATTCATGGTGGTATTGGTGTCTGACGAAATCAGGCTGTTCGTGATCCTGTTCCTCATCCGTAGGTTACACGTCCCATGGGATTTTACCTCGATAGCTATTTTACAGTGCAAAGTGGATGTCTACATGGTTTCCCCGAGATAATGTTCGTTATTTCGTTTACAGAAGCTTTTTTTTCATCTTGCCATCTGTCAACGGCAAACCTAATTTGATCTATTGTAATAGTTAAGATTCACGAACTAACAGTGGTGAACGGTGGATCGATGTGCAGCTTCGGTGATATCCCCTGATGAACGGCATTGAGCTGGGTCGATGATCAAGTGGGAGGCGGTTTTGCTCACTTCCTGATGGCTAATACAACGGAAACTCAGTAAAGTATAAACGCCTGTATCGGCCCAGCTTTTATCAGGGTTTCCCTGTCCCCTCGTGCAAATATGATACGGTGGTGCATTGGGAAAGAGAATGGCTGTGGATAATAGTCTTAGGAGAGGTGCCAGGAACTGGACTTAGTGAAGTGCCAAGGCGAGGATAAAACTGAAAACATTGGGTAGATTGGGTTTTCATAAGCCAATCTACGTTTTTTTCTCAAATTCAGAAAATTTCAGGGGCAGACCGCTGTTCGTCTATCTATTTGACGTCATTTGGCAAAGTTTCGACGGGATCTGAAGAGCCGTTTCAGAGATTTTTGGGTATCTATAATTGTTCTACCATACCGACCGCGATGAGGTGTCATTCCGTCATAAGGCCTAAGTAACGAAAATCGTATTTAAAATAACCGCTCACGCTTAAGGGGTTAGGCCACTGTAACGGTCCAAAAAAAAAGGTTTTTTCACGAATTTTTTGCTTCCAAAATTGAAGGTAATTGAAAAAAAACTTTTAAGGGTGTTATCGGGCATACATTAAACTTTATTATCAAATTTCTTTACAGCAAAAAAAAAACAAAATGGCGGTTCCACAGCTATCTTCCCGGGGCATGTTTTGCTTGCAGGGCTCCGCGGCACGCAGCACCACTGGTGCACTTTTGAATCTAGAACAAAAAAAAACCATCAATCTAGAGGGTTATAGCTAGAGAATGTCGATCGGATTTTAAAAAGTATCAATTTTTGTGGATTTGGCGTGCGTTTGAAAAAAAAATTGATTTTTGACGAAAAAAACGGCTAGTTTTTTGTTAATAAAAAATCAATAAATAAAGTTATTGAAAATCCCGATCGACATTCTCAAGATAATGTTAATGTTCACATCTGGTCAAAATTTCAAGTAAAAAAAATGAAAATTGTTCGAGTGATGCTGCGTGCCATTTTGAAAAACCGTATTTCGAGAAAAACGCGTTTAAAGTTTTGCGAATAGCTCTATTTCCTAAGGAAAAAACTATTGCGAATTGCTCTATTTCCTAAGGAAAAAAAATTTTTCTCGCACGGGACCTTTTTTTTCTTATTCTAGAGGGTTTAAAGTATTTTTGAAGCCAATAAAAAAAAATCGATTTTTCAAAAAATTTACAGTGGCCTTACCCCTTAAGGCCACACTCACAGGCTCCTATTGCACGAATATGTTGCTATAAGTTTGCCGAGGCGCGATACCCCGCTCCCCGCCACCTGTGTTGCATCATGCATCATAAACGCGGTCACGCAGCACCAATAATAAAAATCGGTCCAAATAAATCGTAAGTATTTTTTGTAATATTACACTTATCTATCTAAAATCACAGTCTTTATCTTTATTAATTCAAGCTTCGATGATCATAAATATTTGAATAACGTATCGTGGTCCAATTATTTTTTATTTTGTTTTTCTTACATACGTGGTCGACGGTTATTAAGTCTTATTATTCTCCTACTTTTTGTAGCAAAGTTTGTTTGTTTTACATACAAACATTAAAATTGACGTATTTTACATTAATTTTAAGATGTTACGAATGTAAATAAGTAGTACGCATATTTATTGCTAATTAATTGATCGTTATTTTTAGTGTCTCAATCCCGATGCCTCCAAAACGAGTGTTGTGGTCAAAAAACGACCATGTGTCAGCTGTCCGGGCAGTGCAAAGAGAAACTTTGAGTTCATACAAAGCTGCAGAGGATTATTGATCTCAATTACCAAATATATTACGTATAGTTAATTATTTAAGTATGTTAAAGCCGTAGGCCTTATTATCCTACCATAATAAAATAAGGCCACTGTCAAGGTTTTTAAAAACGTTTAATTTTGTTTTTGTTTATGGTACAAGTTACCATTTTTCGTTTTTATTTTATAGAAACTGAACTTGGATAATTATTAAAATTAAAATATGTCGATTAAATTGGATACTTGTCATTTTATTTCGAATATCCCTTAGCTAGGCCTCATTACCCGCAGGTACCTTACACGATTTCTCGATACCTGATGAACGGATTGACTTGAAGTTTGGTACACTTATCCAGTGTAATCGTAGTTGGATTCAGTATAATAATTGTGTCATAGTAGTTTAATTCAATGCAATAGTCGTTTCATTTAGTATAATAGTAGTTTAATTCAGCGTAATAGTAGTTTTGACCTACGTGTTTCTTCTTAACTTATTTTTTCATTAGTTGTCAACACTAATAATGTGAATCTTCCTCAAAAAATAGAAAAAAATCGACATTTTTTAATGATTGAAACACGATATCAAAAGAAAGCTCCGTCAGGTCTCAGCCAATATCATAGATTTAAAGAAAACACTCGTTTTTTTTCGTTTCAGGTAAACCGGGTACACAAAATAAAGTACACCGTTGAGCCCCTCACGTTTAAAGGTCCTTCAGGAATTTGTTTATATCTTCCTTGATTGTTAATATTTTTCTATAAAATTTGGTACACAACTCTGTTAATCTATATAAAAATAAATGTCCAAACCATTTTTCAATCATCTTACTTATACCTTAACAATTTTTTATTTCAAATAACCCTGTTTTTTCGCTTTTTCCGGTGGCCTAACCCTTTAAAGGATATTACATACAATTGTAACGAGTGAATGTATATAGTAATTTCAATGTTCCACAAAAAATATCTCCCGCAATCCATCGACGTGGCTTACTTTTGAAGATTTCAGGCTTTGACAGCCTCGACAAGGGAGATGGGCGGATAGACATACTAGCTTCTTGACGAGACCTCGCGACTTTTCCACGAGACGTCTGTTGAAACGGAACAACATGCGCAGCCACTGAAACATGGTGACTTCGGATTGACTGTCGGGTTGAAGAGAGACGATGGAGGAGGCCTGGTGTGTTGGCGTATGAAGACGAGGGAGATAAATATTTGAAGAATTTGTCGTCATCTTCCCTTGTCAGAGAATCGAGAGGGCGTCGAGGAAATGCAAACTAACCCCTCCGCCCACCTACAGCTCCTCACTATCGTTGTGAAAGCTTTCTGTCGCTTGTTTGGTATAACGATAAAGGGATTTCACTCAATTTGCATGTTCGATGGGACGAACTCTGTATCTACAATGTTACGATTCACTGGCTTAGAGTGTGGAAAGGGTATGCCGGAAATGGAATCGAAAAAACCCAAATGTTTTGGAAAACTGACTGCCCCCAAGAATTCGAACGTTGAATCGGTCTCAATCCCTAGAATGTTGCAGGCCTTGCAAACTCGAGTAATCACCGTTTTGAGCACGATGAAACGATGGTTCCAATTTTTAAGATAGAACTGTCATAATTCTTTTGCATACTTTAATTTATTTTAAGAATTAACAACATGATGTAGCAATGTGAAGAAAAAAAAAGTTTAACTTAAGGCGTTACCCCCACTTGTAGCGCAAAAAAAGGCCTTTTTCATGAATTTTTTTAAAGAAAACTACAAAACTTTTTTAATCGATCAATAAACCATCTTAAAGAACACATCTTGAAGAACTTTCAGTAATTTTTTTATTGAAAAATATTACATTGTTTAGTGGCAAATGGCCGTCAATGAAATAATGTTTTTATATACACGGTTTGCGTTGACCAACATTGCGGCGAAGTGGATCATCTGAAAAAAAATGCGGATGGATTTAGTCAAATATAAGTATAAACTAGTCTTTAATCGAAGGATTTTAAAAAATATTTATTTTTCACAAAATGGCGGACAGTCAAAGTTAATGGTTCGATTTTAACGAAAAAAACGGCCGTTTTTGGCTATAAAACAGCGATTTTTTTCGAAAAAAAAATCGAACGATTAAAGACTACATTTTTACGTATTAAATAAGCCTGCAAAATTTCAAGAAGATCGGTTCATTAGTGTTCGAGTAATCTTGGTCACCGACTTCAGAAATGCCATTTTGATAAAAACGCGTTTAAAGTTTCAATTTCAGTTTACACGAAGAAAATATTTTTTTTTGTAAACTTACATAGAGTCATCTATTCCGGACATCAAAAAAAAACTGCACTTCAAATTGCACTTTAAAAAAATGCAAAAAAAAATCGATTTTTTCAAAATCGCAAGTGGGGGTAACCCCTTAAAAACGCTTACCCGCATGAATTCGAAACGAGAATGTCGGCGGTTGTGAGCTAGGGAGCAAAGTCTTTCCGCACTATAATAATCGACCGAATGTTCTCGACAGAGCGAGATGGCAATGGAAATTAGAGGAACTGCGAGCGAGCAATGGGGTGTCTATTCTCACCCTCCATGAGACGCCCCTCTCCGCGCCACTTTAGCAATTAATTTATTTTTCCCCAGACAGCGTTAATTGTTAAACTTAGATGGGCGGTTGTCGAGGAAAGCCCAGAGCAAATGCAGAACATCCGCAGACTTCGGATTCGGGGTAAGGCCAGTGAGAAGACGATTTTCTTCCTCTCAACGTGTGTAAAGTGATGTCTCGATGCGTTTATTGCTCACGGTAGTCGGCGGAATCTACAACAGCTACCGCGATCATCTTTTCATATGGTAAACTATTTACGGGCAATCATATAAAAGTTTATAAAAATATTATTCGTACGCGTATATATTCGGAAAAAATAAATACGAAACTGTCCGAAAGTTGAGGGATCACAATAGTTTAAAAAGTTCCAAAAATCGATTTTCTTTGCATTATCCGATAGTATACACGGTTATAAACATGCTATTCAATTTTTGGGGTGAAATTCGAATAATTTCGGTCGCTACAGCTTTTCTTACAAGAAAGTGATTCGAGCAGCGGCGTGAGACGTGGAGACGTTACACGCGTTTTTCTCGTAACGTCATTTTTCGAAATGGTGTACACTCTCAAACGAAGAGTTTTCAAGCGATCCGTCTCAAATTTTGACACGACATTCTTCACGCAATTCTTTATCTTTGCTATCGAAGCTTTCTTTTTTATTAATATTCTTGTTATTTTTAGCGAAAAACTGTCGAAAAAGTAGGCTAAATTCGATACTTTTTTTTTAAACCGCCGCCATTTTGTCAATTATGATTTTTAAAAAACCTCCATAGCAAGATAGCGACTTTCATACTGATTAATAATCTTTAATAAAAAATTAATAACCCAAACAAATTTTGTTTCAGATAATATTTACAGTCACAACCTTGTACATCATGAGAACTCCTTTTTTCGAATACTTTTTCAACCGTTAAAAAATGGAAAAATAAAATAAAAATAAACGTTTAATAATTTATTGTCTGTTCTTCATGAGTGCTTTGATTTGACAAAAAAAATCAGACTGATTAGCATATTTTAACCATGGAAAAAAAAATCGCGAAAATCAGCTATTTTTCGATCCGAAAACTGTGATGATCACTTAACTAAAAATCGTAGTATTTTTCAACCCTTATTCGGCACTCTTCAGTGGAGAGACGTACTCGGCACACTGGAGTTGTTTGCACCACAGCGACAAAAAAAGTTATCATAAATAAACTATTTAGAATTTAAATTGAATTTTTTTTAGTCTTCTTGGAAGCTTCTTTTTCAAATTAGTGTATGTTATAAAGTCGAAAATTTGTTTTGAGTATGTTAAAAAAATTGAAATTGCAAAAAAAGTTTTAGTTACTTAAACCCTATGAAATATGGTCGTGGGGTGCAAACCACCCCAGTGTGCCGAATAAGGGTTAATATCATGGATTTGGAGCAACCCATCATAACTAATTGCAATTCTTGATACGTTACTTTATTTGTTTTTTATTGGTAATTTAACACGTTTAGAATCAATATGACAAAACAATAAGAGATCGGGAGCTTCATACGCAAAGCCGACACTAAATCGAAGGACGAAAATAAAGGTAACAATCCATTTGTTACTTTTAAGGTAGTTTTCATCATTCTTCGAGGAAGAGCGCTAAGCTGCTGAACCTGTGAAGCCAAGTGAGTTCGAGAACCCATCGAGTGCCGGGTTACCGAAGACTAATTAGCATGTTAGTTATATATACGTCGGTGTCTCAATTGAGGCCCCATTCTTTTTTGAACGTATCGATGTTTCTGCTTGTGACGTCTGCCCATGAAAATGTTCTCTTTTTACTTTATCTTGTTAACCGCGTCACGCATCACGTTCTTCCACTTGGGAACTGGAAAGTCTCGAAAAGCGCACGTTTCAAGGGAGGACACCACTGGGACGGGCTGAAAAAACGTCGTTTTTCCGAAATTAATTTGTTTACTACATTATTTATTTGGGATTTGGTAAAAACGTGGATGTTAGTAAGCATACATTGAACCTATTTCGTGTAAATTTATATTTAAAAAAAACTAGAGAATAACAATGTATTGAGGTACAATGGAACCTCTGTATAAAAAATGTGGCCCAACGGCCGGATCGATAACTTGACAATGGTTGGTCTGAAAAATAAAAATAGAAAAGTTTTATAATCTATATAAATGTAGACCTCGTTATACGTAACCATTTTTTGAAAGAAAAGAATTGCACAATGGCGAGGGTTAAAAAAGTGTATAAAAAAATATATGGCGAAATTTTTACTTATATTCGGCGGCTTGGAAAATACTAAATTAAAAAAAAACGGCTACGCACAAAGATAACTACTGAGATTAAGAAAGTGTGTTTTTTAAAAATTAAATACGGTTTTTTAAATGAAATACGAAAAGGATGGTTTTTAAAGTTGAAATCGGACAATTATAGCTAGACGTATGCGTATGCGTAAATCGTTGCGCTACCTGCACGCACTGAATCGTTTGTAACTTGGTCAATTTTTAATATTTTAAATTTTAATTTTAGTATTTAACGGGGTCCTCTAGTTTCTCGACTGTTTTTTTACGGCTTTTTCAATAATTTTTTACGGGCAAAGCATCGAAATAATCAATCCCATTGTTTTTGCATAATCTTTATTAACATTTGAATAAGCTTTACAAATTTTTTTAAGTCAAAATATATAATAGAATAAAAGTTATAGTGGCCGACAGGAAGACATCAAGTAAAAGAGGTGCTTGACGGTGACCAAGATTGCGGCTGTTCTGCTTATCTGAAATCAAAAAACCAAACGGCATTTTAATCTTCATATATAAGACTAGCGATTGAACTAGAGTGAATCCTAAATTACAAAAATTGACTTTTTTATACACTTTTGAAAATTACATTCTATTTTTTACTCATTTTTTCTTAAGTTATTCACTCGTACAAAAAAAACTATCGAAGCAATCATGATAATCCTAGTTCAATCGCTGGCTTATAATATATTAAAGATGCGGTATAAATTTGAACAAGATCGGTGCAGTAGTTTCTGAAATATCGTGGGCACCGTTTCGAAAAATGGTGTTTCGAGAAAAACGCGTTTGAAAGTACACCTGCTCCGTATACCTGCTCCGTTCCAGGGCCGTAAATTGTGAACCACTTCAAATATCGAAAAATCCTTTGGCACACATTTTCTACACATGTTGTAAATGTGATTTATGAAAAAAAATCGATTTTTTCGACCCGAGAAACTACAGGACCGCCTTAATATTTAATATTTTATTTTAATATTTAAATTAATATTTTAATATTTTAAGTATTTTAAATAACACAAATACTTGAATATAAATATATACTTTGAGAAAATGCAACAAAATCGATGTTTTTTACCGGTGACGGCGGTGCCCCGCCTCAAGACTTCTGAGAGAAAATATCATAGAGTTGGTCGAAATTATTTTGCAAAAACGATTGGCTACCGCCGATTTTTTTAAACTCTATGATGTGTTCCACAATAAAACAGAAAATGTTTATGGCTAACCTATAACGGCGATTTTCAATAATTCTACCCAACGTTATCTTTAACCCAAACTGATATCCCCTATTATTGTTGTTTCTCCATGTTCACTTTCATATGCCTTCATATATGCCTTTGCAGGTTTTTACGATCCCTAAAAAATGGGGCACCCCCATTGAAAGAATATCGTAGAATTCGTCGAAATTATTTCGCAAAAATCATTGGCCACCGTCGATTTTTTCAAAACTCCATGATGTATTACGTAATGAAGCGGAAAATGGTTTTGGCTAATTTATAACCGCGATTTTCACTAATTTTACCCATTATCATCTTCAACCCAAACTGTTGTTCTCTATCTAATAATTTTTTGTTTTCAATGTACGCTTACATATGCCTTCGCAGGTTTTTACGATCCCTGAAAACTGACGTACCCCCATTGGAAATACGACGTTCTTTTTTGCCCAGTAGCATATCGACTCTTATGGGAACAAAGACACTTTTTTCGCGCCCGAAAAACGAAGCTATAAACGTGATATATCACGTAGGTGGATTTTTGTCCCAGTACGGAAATCCAGAGAACATCGTGTATCTCGGTATGTTATTAGAGGGCCAGTAAGATCGTAAATATGAAAATCCATCTCTGGCTATCCGGCTCCGCCAAACCCGCTGAATAATCTGCTCGCTCGTATAAGTCACTTTTATTACCTCTTCGCAGTGTTTCCGGTCAAGTGTCCCCGCAGGGAGCTCTTGTCGTGCGACAAAGACGGGGTCTTCACGATCCGCAAACCAATCGAGGAACCTGCCGTATAAAGATAGGCCGCGTGGGTCTAATAATAACCATTCTGGCAACATCTTCCAAACTTATCGATCGAATATCCTCGCTGCGCCCTTTAAACGTTGCTATTCAATATTTCTCGCGTGACAATATTGGCGAAGGATTGACAATGTGTGAAAAGGCGTCCGTAACATTTTGGCGGCAAAAAGAATTATTGTTATTGTAAATATAAGCGTGACTGTTTTACCTGATCGTGTGAATATCGAATCGGAAATCTTCCTGTGCAATCGCGATTGATAGCTTAACGCCGGATTTCAACATTAACTTTATTCTTTTTTGATAATGGTCTTACCGGAATTGACGGCATTATTGAATCGTACCTTGATATCTATATGGACGTACGAAATTGAGCACTTTTTAAAGTTCGCACCATTTGTTCCATTGCAATCTAGACGTGATATTGTTTTAGACCTTAAAGATCTTCAAGGGGGAGATACATTTAGGCAAAAAAATGGATTATTTTTATGATTTTTTTATGTAGTTCCGAAAAGGACATGCGTCCGATTAATTTGGAATTTCGTGTACCCGTGTTTTCGTGGCTCGCTTATTACGAATATGATGGTGAAAATGCCTGAAATTCGATTTTCAAAGTCAAAACTCACAAAAACGAATTTGTCAAAAGTTTTGCTACTTTATTTAAATAAATGTTGGTCTTAGAGAAAAATGTTTTCCACAAAAGTTGTAGCCTATAAAAAGATTGATCTTTTATATTTTATACAGTTTTTGTCTAAAACCATTCTGTTTCGAGAAAAATGTAATACTGCTCCAATGAGTACATTTTGGTGAAGTCCATTGGTTTCAATGTTATCCACTTACGCACTTTACCGCGGGAAGGTTGGAGTTTGTTGTGTTGTGTGTTGTTTGTTTAGGTGTGGATAAAGTGTTAAAGATCAAAATGCAACCTTCCGGCGGTAAAGTGCTTAAGGTCTAAGGCCACTGTAACGGTCCAAAAAAAAGGTTTTTTCACGAATTTTTTGCTTCCAAAATTGAAGGTAATTGAAAAAAAAACTTTTAAGGGTGTTATCGGGCATACATTAAACTTTATTATCAAATTTTTTTACAGCAAAAAAAAACAAAATGGCGGTTCCACAGCTATCTTCCCGGGGCATGTTTTGCTTGCAGGGCTCCGCGGCACGCAGCACCACTGGTGCACTTTTGAATCTAGAACAAAAAAAAACCATCAAGCTAGAGGGTTATAGCTAGAGAATGTCGATCGGATTTTAAAAAGCATCAATTTTTGTGGATTTGGCGTGCGTTTGAAAAAAAAATTGATTTTTGACGAAAAAAACGGCTAGTTTTTTGTTAATAAAAAATCAATAAATAAAGTTATTGAAAATCCCGATCGACATTCTCAAGATAATGTTAATGTTCACATCTGGTCAAAATTTCAAGTAAAAAAAATGAAAATTGTTCGAGTGATGCTGCGTGCCATTTTGAAAAACCGTATTTCGAGAAAAACGCGTCTAAAGTTTTGCGAATAGTTTTTTATTGGAAAAAATAAAAAAAAGAAGGTAAAAAAAAAATTTACCGTTAGTCTGCAATCCCAGCACCATACATTTGTCCTTCGATGGCCAAATTTTCGTCTGGCAAAATTTACAGTGGCCTTACCCCTTAAGTAGATAATATCGAAACTAATGGAGTTTAAGAAAATGTACTTTTTGGAGCATTATCCCATTTTTCTCGAAGTAAATTGGTTTTGGACAAAACTTATATACAACATAAAAGATCAATCTTTTTATAGGCTACAACTTTTTCAAGATCCTTTTTTCTCTAAGATCAACATTTATCACAATAAAATAGAAAAACTTTTAAAAAATCAGTTTTTGTGAGTTTTGACCTTGAAAATCAAATTTGCGAATATGTTCACTACCATATTCGTGATCAGCGAGTAAAAATGCGTGGGTACACAAAATTCCAAATCATTTGGAGGTATGTCCTTTTCGAAACTATCCGATTTTTTTTAAGCAAAGATTTCTTCACCATGTTCGAGACCTAGGGTACGTTTTATTACTACTTTTCGCTGTCAATAAAAGACTATAATATGACCGGATACTTTTTTTAAATTTTGAAGACTACGGAAATGGCAAGCTATCGAAAAAAGAGCCCGATTTTCGCGCGAAAAAAAACAACTTTAATCATTTTTTATTAAAAAATGGGCCAACATATTTTTTAATCCGGTCAATCGATAGAAAATGTTACAAACTATGCTTTGTCGAAAAATTGCAGTGGATCGGACGACCAGATCTTGACATACACTTGACAAAAAGTAAATCACAGCAGAGCGTTCACCGCAGAGCAGTGAGCGACCTTTTGCAAAAATCATCATAACTATGTCAATTTTTTAAGTTTTTACGAAATCTTTGTTGCAAATTAAAGTTAAGAACATAGGCTAGCAAAGAAAGCAATTGAAAAACGAATTTTTTAAATTTAAAGTTTATACAGACCCCTTGAAACAAATAGCCACCATGACGAGTAAGAACGATTCAAAATGTTTTCATAATAATCAAATACCTTTCCGGACAAATCTTTGGTTTTCACTAAATCTACGTATGGAATATTAGAAAAACATCACCAACAGTATTGGACCCGTGGTCTGCATACGGCTGCGCCAATCTCCCCAATATTAACAATACTCGGATGGGTGATCGCTTGGCCAGACACTGGCTTACGCGCCGAGAACCGAGCTGAAGGAACTTGAAACTCATTGAAATATAGCTATCTGCTATATTTTAAGGCGTTACCCCCACTTGTAGCGCAAAAAAAAAGGCCTTTTTCATGAATTTTTTAAAAGAAAACTACAGAACTTTTTTAATCGATCAATATACCATCTTAAAGAACACATCTTGAAGAATATTCAGTAATTTTTTTATTGAAAAATATTACATTGTTTAGTGGCAAATGGCCGTCAATGAAATAATGTTTTTATATACACGGTTTGCGGTGACCAACATTGCGGCGGAGTGGATCATCTGAAAAAAAAATACAGATGGATTTAGTCGAATATAAGTATAAACTAGTCTTTAATCGAAGGATTTTAAAAAATATTCATTTTTCACAAAATGGCGGACAGTCAAAGTTAATGGTTCGATTTTAACGAAAAAAACGGCCGTTTTTTGGCTATAAAACGGCCATTTTTTTTTCGAAAAAAAAAATCGAACGATTAAAGACTACATTTTTATGTATTAAATAAGCCTGCAAAATTTCAAGAAGATCGGTTCATTAGTGTTCGAGTAATCTTGGTCACCGACTTCAGAAATGCCATTTTGAGAAAAACGCGTTTAAAGTTTCAATTTCAGTTTACACAAAGAAAATATTTATTTTTGTAAACTTACATAGAGTCATCTATTCCGGGCCCATACTTCTGTATGGGCCCGGATCCTTATACTTCAAAAAAATGCAATAAAAAAAAATCGATTTTTTCAAAATCGCAAGTGGGGGTAACCCCTTAATGTAGAGGTTTTCCACAGTTTCCCTGTGCCCTCGTGCAAATATGATACAAAAGTGCATTAGGAAAAATTAGCTGTGAGCTAATTTTCTCAAAATCTTAGTAATCTCTTGAGCTCCAAGAGATTTCTAAAAAATCCGTGAAAAGTGACGTGACAAATGTGGGATTAAAAGTAAAAAAAGGACGCGATGGCAAAACCCCGAAAGAGCATACAAAGGCTAATCAGAAAAGTTTATAAAAATATAAGAAAATCGTCGAAATCAAGTTGATAAAATATCCGATTGATTAAAATTACGTCAAAGGATATACGCCAAGCATTCATCGTGCTATTCCCAAAATCTACAATTCCAAATCCACACTCGTCTTCGTGATATATCCATTCTACCATTCCCATTTCTACAACTTTCCGTATAATTTCTCTACATTCGGTTCGCGAAACTGGCTCTTGTTTTATAAGAATACGAATGATGGTGCTCCGCGGAAAAATATCTTGGTATATGCTGAAACGCAAAAATGGGACGACTGCGCTGCAGCGTCCATTGGAAAGAGGAGGAGAGTGAAACCAGACTTGCACAACAGCTCACTCGTTTGTCGGCTTTGCTGTTAGCTCGATTCACGTTGAAGCGCATATGAATATTTGATCGGCCCTTCAAGTCACCCCATATTCGACCTCCTTCCAGACGTAGTCGCTCCACCTACCCTCCCACAGACCCTCGACCACCCACCAACAGCCCACTCGACAGGTCCCAGCTGTGGTGAATTATTTAACACCCCCGGGGACACGGGCTCGCGTGTGTACTGTGTGTGCACCGTTGTTATATACATGCATGCATGCTTACATATGTATGTATTTGTGTGTGTATATATATATATATATATATATATATATATATATATATATATATATATATATATATATAACGTCAACTCGAGATTTCACCTTCTTCATCCATACCGCCATGTCGTACTCACTTTCTTCCACTTTAAACATTTCTTATTTCTCGACATTATCGTGCCTGATTCGTACTTTTGACGTTCGCCCAATATTGCGTCCCGAAATATTTTCATTTCGCGACTTCAAGTCTTCAACGAGTCACCAAAAAATCACGCCGTCCATTTATGACTCGAGATCGTTGGTACGCTAAAAGTACGAGTTAACCTAACACAAGATCCCTTTTCTCGTCTTTGCACGTGTGATACTACCGAAACGGAATATGTTTTCATAAAGCTTGAACATTCACGGATCCCAGGGGAAAGTTCCATTTGATCAGAATTTCGATATTCCACGATTTGAAGGAAGTCAATCAAAATTGAAACATGTCGAGGCTGTTGTGAAGATTGGTTTGGGAAAAGCATAGAGATAAACTGTTATTAACGAGTTGATCGAATGAACAATTATTCGAGAAAAAATGTGCAAAACAGTTATCCATATGTGATGAATGTTGATTTCTCTGAGTACTTGGGATATTTTCTCAATTTTATTTCTTATTTGAATTTCTAAGTGTAGAAAAGTAGCCCATTGTCCTTAAGGCAGTGCAGGCGAGACAGTCCCATTAGAAAGAAAACATACGTTCAAGTTTTTAAATGAGCAACAATTTTGTAAAAGTTACGAATTTGCCTACTTCCAAGCTACATGCGTAGAATATCTTACTATTTAAAAGTTGAAGAATGACATAGTCTATTAAATGACGTTTAACTGACGTTTAACTGACGTTTAACTGTTTAAACGTTTAACTGACGTTTAACTGACGTTTAATTTTAACTGATGTTTAACTTTAACTGACGTTTAAATGACGTTAACTCTAATGTTTTAGAGCGCTCCTCTTGTCTATGGAAACAAACTTTCAGCAGGACTTACTCGGGGCATATGCCAACACTTAGAAAGTTTCTGTATACGCATGCTCGCATACCAACATCCGAACATACGGTCCGTACATATGGCAACGTCGCTGGCGAGCATGATCAATCTTTTACCCTAGCCTCACTTATTACCGTTGTTGACAGTGCAGTTCTGGCAACTCGTGGAGTGTACAAATCAAGGATTTGGTCAAATGGAAACCGGCTGTTCTATAAAGGACGATTTTCAAAGATAAAAGTTTTAAAAAAGCAATCTATGGAACGCTCATCCTTCGCATCGTTGCCAAGTCGTTCACATAAACTTATTCGGCCGATCACGTTTCATCGCGTACCGTAAAACGGGGCCACTTTGAACAGGCTTTGGAAGTTTTTTGTAGGTAACATTTTTAACATCCTAGATACCAACTTTTCTTGATCCAATAGAACAATGTGTCCTTTGGCTATCGAATGTATAAGAAAGTCAAGCTCCACCACCCCCTCAAAGTTTGGTATACACATTTTTAAAGTGTCAAAGTAGCCCCAGTGTGGGGCTTCTTTGGCACGGCATTGAAATGCAACTTATGTCAAAGAGTCAGTATTTATAGACAATAATGGTAGTTATAAAATGTCCTAAAAAAATTGTAGGCCTACGCTGTGGATGAAATCTCGGAGATGGATCATTCGAAACAAAAAAATCAAACGGTTTTAAATTCAGTATGTTAATGGCTATAGCGCATATCATACGATTTTTGACATATGCATAAAAAACAAAATGGCGGCCATTTTTCGAAAAAAACAACAAAAAACGTGTTTTTCACCGTTCTTGGCAACAAAAAAAGTAGTGAATATCTAAATTTTAAAAAATCCTTTATATGCGCTATAGCTATAGTTGTCAAGGATATGTGGTTAAAATTTCATAAGAATCGGTTCAGTAGTTTCGAAGATTTTATCAACAAGCCGTCGAAGTTTGTTTAGGTAACATAAATACATAACAAAATTATTTTTTTTTAAATGTAATTCGAAAGTGTATTTATTAAGTGTAACAACTTTTATATCAATATCAATAATATAAACCTCTGAAAAAAAAATCATGAAAATAGCCTTTTTAGCGTCTAAAGTGAGAAGACCCCTTCAAACCCAAGGCAACAAAACTCTACGATAAAAAAATCGTATTTTTGAAATTTCAAGTCTATGCGGATTCCTCAATCCAAAACTAAAACGATTAATGTCGTCGTACATGTTAAATAAAAGATCGATCGATCATTTATCATTAGTCGTGAACTAATAATCAGTTTAAGTCCGTCGGTCGAGTTCAAGGTGAATTGAAAACTCATAAAATGTCTCTAACGAGTATCTTCGATTTGCGCTTTCTTCAAATTGTAAATCATTTCTGGATGAAGTCACAGCGATTTTTCGCTATGTAAGCCAATCAAATAAAAAGATAGTCTGTAAAACACGAAAAAGGAGACTCAACGAGCGAATCAGGCCCTTCCCTCACAAAGTTCCCCTTCGCAAACAATACGCTTTGGTTGCATGGACTGATCGGATTGCCCTATACGGTCTTCATAAATATTGTCAAAAGTAGTATCAACGGAAGTGATTGATTTATGGAAACAAGGCCGCTCGACTTGACGATTGATGGACAGTTCATCTCATTTTTGCGATTTACAAAAAAATTGTATTTGATATCGAAACGCAGCACGAGACACGTACACTCTCACACACATACACACCCATTTATGTATATACACATCGTACCAAATGTTTTTATTGAAAATTACATGATTTTATAATCTCATTTTTGTGAGACCTCAAGTATGATTCTCACTGCATAAACGTAAATTCAACAGCCGAAAGGTCACGCCACGAGTTACCATCGTATGGTGGCGCCATTGACGGCGAAACGCTGAACTCTCTTGAAGATGTCGCCCTCGTACCTCCCATGGTATGGACGAAATCCACTCGATCACCAGTGGGCCTTTGACCAGCTAATCTCAACTAATATTATAAATTTGAAAGTCTGTCTGTTCGTTACTCAATCACGCCAAAACGGCTTGACAGATTTCAATGAAATTCCACATGTAGATAGCTTATGATCTGGATTAACACATACGATACTTTTCATTCTAATATCTAATATTCTTATAGTTATAATATTATACTCAAATCTAATGTAATGATGAAACTGAAATTCTTATAGCGTACTAATTAAATATAATCGAAAATAGTTAATATTATTCTTATTTAATAGAACCGAAAATATGTTAATTTTTTTTTCATTTTAGAACATCAAATGATACTTATATAGATACATTCATAGCTGTTATTCCATGGCATAGTTTACGGACCTTTATTAAAATAAATGAATCGACTCACTTAACGTCTATTCAAAACAAAAATGGTAGTAGCCAAATTTCAACACGGGCGAAGCAGCGGGTAAAAGCTAATACTTTTATATTAATCTCATACTCTGCACTCGAAAACAAAATGTTCTACATCCATTACCATCGTACCGATCAAGAATGATCCAATGAGTTCAAACTTATTCACTGTTGATTGCAAAGCCTAAGTTTCCAGGACCTCTCGATTCGCAGTCGTTTTTCATGCAGCCTACGTGATCTACATGAGTTCCAACCTAGCACTGTATCTCGCGCTACGAAATTTCGACGCGGTCACGACGGTATTGCAGAATTCGTGGTTTTTGGCTGCGAGCCGCCGTAAAGCATCGCCAGATGTCGCAGCAACCGTCTGCTACTCACACTGCAGCGAAGATCAGAGGCCTAATATAATAGGCTACGGTGCTGCACGGCCGTGTGTGATGCGTGTATATGTATGCACGTTCACCATGCGCGATCGCCGCCGGTCGGAAAACTGATGCACTAGATTTTCAGGATTGTCGATAATATTTCGAGCTTCGTTGGTACAATTTTGATAGCTTCATATTTAAACTCCAAACCCCAATTTCTCTTTCATTTTGTTCGTAGAATAAGTTGAACGAATGCACAAAATGCGAGGTTTTTCACTGTCGAGAGCCTAACGGTCTTGAAATGTGCATGAGTTCGATGCATCAGTTGGTAATGCACAATTCATCCTACGATAACTACAATCTGTAAAGTTTTTTTTCAACATTTTTAAGAATGTCGAACGTCCGACTCTTTCTTCAACACTATCTCATGTACACAATAATTTTCATGTCAATTGATTGCATCATTTGATCGAAATTAAGGTCCGAAATTTTAGAGCGATGGAAGCATGCGATACATGGTCAACCTCTATCTCTTCAGTTGCTTAAAAAGCAGTCTGTCAAGAAGAAAACATGGCCGACCATTCTTACCGACCAAACGTCTGATGCCTTCAGACTCGGAACTCCGCCGGTAAGGAAGAACCACGAAACATTTTCGAAACTTTTCTCAAAATTCTCGCAATCTGATGACTTGAAATGTCCACATTCCACTTCTGATCAGTCGAAGAACCTACAACTTCCGAATATTCGTGTGTTGGAAAATTAAAACGACGCCATAATTTACGAATTTACCATAAAAATACCATTAAAAAAGTAGGAAAAAATTCAGTTGAGTTGATTGTAAAACGAAGAGAAACTGAATCTCTCCATCATAGTAGCACGCATTTTGAAACTCGGCTAATGCACTTCGTAAAAAAAATTACCTAGAAAAGTTTCGCAAACTTCCGTGCAGGAAATTGTTGATAATGACAAAATAACTTTCGCCCGTTCGACTAATATTTCGAAAAAACGGATAAGACGCAACGCGCTCTGTGAAAAGCCGAAGGTGTCCTCCAATTTGCGATTTTCACGCCCTAGAGGTGGCGCAGCGATATTTCAATATGGCCGATCTTAATATAGCCTCAAAAGTAAACAATTACTTCGTTCTTGATTTCTTGCGAGTTGGCTATTGAATTCACCGCCATGGTAGATTGTAAAGATGCTACTGCAGTGAATATTTTATTGTCCGCTCTTTTTTTGAACTCTGTCAACTCGGGATTTAGATTTTTTAAGGCTGTGTGAAGTGATTCTATTTGTCAGAGCATACTTTTTGCAAGAGACGTTTGAAAATATATTTATACATTGTAAAGGGTGTCTCAAAATGACCTGACATTTAAAATTGCGCGCCATTTTCTTTTGTGGCGAACTTAGAGTACTAATCTTTGTCACCTGGCATCAGAAAGGATTGAGGTTTAGTCATGGAGAATTACACGATAATGTATTTTGACGAAGTTTACTATAGTAGTGGAGCTTCTGCCATAGGCCGCGAGAGGCGCCAAGACTTTTGGGGATCGTGAATACCGAGTGGGTGGAGATTGATCGAACGTCAACTACAAAGGGTAAGTTAGCGACCTCTCCTCGGGGCTGCGAAACAATCCTACGCGAGGCATTTGCGCAGGCAACTCGCGTGACCAATTGCACGAACCTGCTGGGTATTACATACATGCAAAGTAAAATATTCCGTGGAAACGCGAGCTTAGACTCGCTGACAAGCGACGATTCACCTTGGAATACAATATACCACGTTTTACGTATAATATATGTACATACGTACATAGTCGACGGTGGACGTTTAGTATATAACTCTGGATATTACCGATGTGGGCGCGCCACTTTGTATTCCAACGAAAGAACGCGAAAGACATGGAAGTCGCGTATTTAGCGTTCTGGACAGACACATCGAGTCTCGTGGTATTCGCGTACAATTGCGAACGAGACACGAATAAAACGCTTCATAATTCAGCCAAGTTTCTTGCTCCCTTACACTCTCTATTCCACTCCCCCACGTCCAATCGATCCTTGCATCTAACCCGTCCGATGTCCTTCAACCTGATTTACCTCAATTTCGCCATACTCTAGATTCGAGTATCTTGTTGGGGGTACCCTCCGTCCAAAATTAGCATAAAATTGAATTTTCTCTTTCATTTTTTAAAATTATTTAAATTATTTTTAAATTATTAAAATGATTTTTCAATTATTAAAATTATTTTTGAATTATTTGAATGATTTTTAAATGATTAGAATGATTTTTAAATTATTTGCATGATTGTTAAATGATTTGAATGATTTCTAAATTATTTGAATGATTTTGAAATAATTTTTAAACTTGCGGCAAAATTCTCTGCATTCATTTTTTGACATAATTTAGTACACGCGCTAAACTCACGCGTATATTTGATTTAAGGCTTTTTACCTAGTTGAGATTTGAATTGAAAATATCGTTTTTTTGGTTTTCGACGGATTCTCTAATATAAAATTTCCAAAAAATTATTTGAAAATTTTGCGTCGATCCGTTCGGAATTGCGGAAGTTATGGGCGTTTATAGGTTGGTTCCACGAACCAGCGAACTTTGAACGCGTTTTTCTCAAAATGTCTTTTCGAATGTCGTTTCATGCAAAAAATATATGCGTTTGATTTTTGTATTTCGGATGATTTGTTTCCGAGCACCAGTAGTCACCGCGAAGGGCGTTTTTCAAACAGCGGACTGCACAAACCACTGTATCTGCCAAATTTATTAATATTTCTCAATACAAAAATTGTAAAAGATACTTAAAAGTATAATACTCTATGGCTTTAAAAGTATAAACTCTTCGATGTAAAAAAAAAATGTATATTTGACGAGTACGGTTTTAAGTATCTTTTACAATTCTTAAGTGAAGTTTTATGAAGTTTTAGGTTAATTTTTACACGAAAATTCCTTATTTTTCAGGCCATGAACTAGGTAGGTAACCTAGTCAATCAAATTTTCAAATTGGACAATTCTATAGTGAGTTGCAACGTCATAGATAGACCCGTCTATTTTCGTGCAGCGCTTTAACCACACTTACATCCGATGAAAAGTGTTTTGTTTATTTTTTATCATCTTGGACAGTTGAAATATGTGTAAACCGAGTTAAAAATGTCTTGTTCCGATATCTAGTGTAGATTTCGAGAACAAAAAATAAGAAAAATCGGTGCCTTCCGGCCGTTTTTCTAGGCTGATACTCAAGCCAAAGTAAAAGATGTATCACGTGGAAACCGAGTCCGCGAAACATAGCTAATAATCCATTATTCACTTGTCTCCGAAACGACTGATATTTCGGAAAATCAAAAGTCTCAATTTGCATTCTACCACACGGAGAAGAAGGAGAGACTTTTCTTCTCGAAGTGCAACCAATGTACGAACTAATTTTTCTACAAGTTCCGCTCCAATTTCGGGAAAAATGTAAGCCTTGTACGAGGAAGTCAAAACCCTGAAAAACTCTTATTGAACACTATGAGAACTCTATCGGCTTTTAGAAACTATGAAAATACAAAGCATTAAATTGATTCCCCAACCGTGAATTAAGCATTCTTGTGTATTTTGTTATTTAGCGAAGAAATCTTTCCAGCGCCATTAGAAAATGGTTTAAACAAAAACAATAGCTTGCAAGGCACTCGACAACCTGAACAATCCTCATATGGACGTCTCCAACCCACCGTCAGTCTAAAATCATTCTTTCGTAACGGACAGCCGCTGACTTTTGGTTCCAAGATATTATTCGGCTTTGAAATTATGGTTGTAGAATGGCAGATGTCCCGAGACAGCTTGAAACGTACTCGCCTGCGACCCGTCGTTTTCTCGATGGTTTCCTCGCGTGCAGCAGGTGTAGAGCGCAGAACTCAAGTGCCCGCTTCTTGGCAGGTGAATTCTGGCAATTTTTAGTCCTTCGATCTCGTCGTACTCGTACAGCTGGTGGCGGTTACGAACTATTCGTCGTGGCAACTTCTGCCAGTAAGACTGATACTAATTAGTAGACAACAAATGATCGGTTACAGGATAGCGTGTTTCTGAACGTCTCCGCGGCCAAACAAATTAAATCGATAAATTGTACTTAATATTTGGATAATTCGATGTTCATTTATGGCAAGCTTGCATTCGAAAAGTACTAGTTGAACACTAGTTAAAATTACTCGAAAATACTAGTTGCAATTACTAGAAATTACCAGTTGAAAGTAATAGAAAATACTATTTGAAGTTACTAGAATATACTAGTTGAAATGACTAGATAGTACTAGTTGATATTACTATAAAATACTAGTTAAAATTACTAGAAAATACTAGTTAAAATTACTAGAAAATGCTAGTTCAATTTACTAGAAAATACTAGTTGAAACTACTACAAAAGACTAGTTGAAATTACTTGAATATACTAGTTGAAAAGATTAGAAAATACTAGTTACAATTTCTAGAAAATACTAGTTAAAATTACTAGAAAATACTAATTGAAATTACTAGAAAATACCAGTTGAAATATTATTCAATGACACGCTCTCTGTGCCTTTAGCCAAACCCAAACAAATCGAAACAAGGCACACGCGATATTATCGACTATGAAGATTTTTCCATGTCAGATTGTGAACGATTCGAATGAGGAATTGGAATTACAGTCGAAACGAAAAAAAAAGTCACAAAAAAATATCGTAATTCAAATCGCAAACAGAAAAAAAAGATAATGGTTAATGAAACAGAATAATGCAGTGTCTGCTCGGTCGGAGTCAAACAGTGGTGGAGAACGCGTGACGCTGCCGTGAAATAATTTCGTACAGAGAATACCAAGAGGGACCCCTCGCAGTTCGGTCCAAAGTACTCTCCAGGTTCTCTACGCACAATGGAAACGAGAAAGAAGCGAATTCACTAACCGGACGAGAAGGAAAAACATCGGTTTGCTTTCGTGGATACTTTTTCTGTTTCTCTTGAGGATAAAACTCTGAATCCAAAGGTGGGTCTTGCTAAACAAACTGCTGAAATCGACGACGCCCTGAATTGAACAATTTTGACGTTTTGCACAAGTATTGCCCCGAAACAATAGTATCCAGATACAATTTATTTATCATCTAAAATTCTACATTCACGCGTACGTTGAAAAAAAATTGCGATGATTTTATGAAGTGCCTTGCAAAATGCCTGATATATCATCATGTTACTCATATTATAGAATTGTAATGTCTAGACATTTGTTTTTTTCACGTTAGGATTAAGGTGGAGTACAGGCTGCACCACGTGACATGTAAGTACCAGGGAAATAACTGAAATTTTCGAGAAGAGATTCCTCAGGGGGGCATTTCATTCAAGGCAAAATAAAATCGTTAAGCTTTGCGTCAGTGAATTCTACTGTGCCGGAGGCTTTTCTTTTGCCTAAAAAAAACTTGACCATCGATGAGAAATCCCAGGTCGAACAGTTGTGAGATTATGTTAAACTTGTACATGCCCTTAATCTTATAGAGTCTATGCTGAGCCGACATCTTTTTTCGGAAATTTTGTCTGCTGTTTGAGCGAAAAATTCGCTCCAGATCTTCCCTGCACTTTGTTCCATCTAAATACATCAAGTAGGAGCTGAAAAAAGGAAATTTTCATTCTAAAAGAATAGTGGCTGAACATACCCATCAGCATTCGTAAGGAAGTTCTTCAATAAATGCTCAAAGTAAATCAGTTTCATTAACTTTCATCATTTTCTGACTCAATTGTTTTTATTTTTTCGGTGGTATAATTCTGCGTATGATTTGATCTAAATAGAAAGGGGTGATTTTTACTGTACAAAAAACGTGCTTTTCTTTAAATATATACAAACAGTTGTTTTCATAATAATCTTGGTATTTAATCCTCAATATTATATCATTGTAAAGCCAAACGCAAAAGCTGGTAAAAATACATTTTTCGAAAAGTTCTGAGCTTAGGGCCCAAAAACCAGGTCGATTTTCAATATTTTTTTCTGATGGGAGTATTGGGATGCCGAGGTCAGAACTTCACAAACGATTAATACACAGTCTTGCCAAGTTTGAGTTTTTTTGAATTAACAAATGTTGGTTAGCAATACATTTTTTTTATTATTTAAACGAAGTGCCGCCGTTGCTCGATGGCCGATTGGTGTAGATGATTGTGGCAATAACGGTGATCCGAAGCAAAAAAAAAGTACTTTCGGCATACCTAATAATAAAAGTTTCATATGACCGGACACTTTTTAAAAATTTGAAAATTACAAATACAGCAAGCTCTAGATAACAAAAGAACGATTTTCGACAAAGAAACAACTTTAATATTGTAACTTGTTACTGACCAATGGATAAACAGATTTAGCCATGATAAAAAATGTTATAAACTATGTTCTGTCCGAATTTGAAATTAATCAGGCAAATAGATTTTGAGATACGTTTCATAAAACATAGTTTCGAAAAAAAGCAAAAGAAAAAAGGCTAAATTGCGATGAGGCGGTTCACCGTAGTGCATTAGCGACCTGATCCTTCACAAAAATCGTCGTAACTAGGTCATTTTTCGGAATTTTTGCTAAATATTTGTGGCCAAAAAAAGTTAAGACCCTGCTGTAAAACGATGCACTGAAAAATCGTGTTTTCTTTTAACGCTCACGCAAACTCGTTAATGCTACTCAGCGTTGACGAAATTTTGTTTTGCTCCATAGCCTAATACATTTGTCTTTGAAAAACAGTGATATAGAAAAGTGAGATGTTTATTCAGTTGCAGAAATGTTGCACGGCATATAGCCGCAAAAAAACGTTATTGCGAATCGCTCGCAACGATCGATTCGACAGGTTCGAAACCCTTCAACCCTATGCCGATGAGAATAACAATTCAATCATGTTCGAAAACCCTCCACGGGTCAGGGTCAGTTAAATTGGACTCGTTGAGAATCAATACTGCATATCCGTGAATGGGACGTATTTCAATTGCTATGTAAAATGATTTACAGAACGACGCTGTGCGATCCTGTCACAAGAACACCATTTTTTACGAACGAGTTGCCTAAACACGATTTGCACAGCTGGAACAGTAAATTAAATGAAGACATAAAATACAATCTCATTAGACCATGCATTCTGTCTATACTAGACTATGGATTAGGCTGCCTACTCCCATTGTATAGCGACGATAATTTAAACAAGTTGGAAACAGCCTATTTAAAGATACTAAAAATAGCCGATAATCTACCAAGAAGCTTCCCAACGCAAGCACTATATGAAATGCTGAACGAGGTGAGCTTTGGTGAAAGAGCCAAAAATAACTTCGCAGAATATCATTAAAAAACAAAAAACGTTGGACAATAACCTAACCGGAATCGATAACGAGGTCCCAAAACCCCCAAAACTCAGTACTAGAGCAAAGACATTAGCTAAAGTTTCATCCCACACCTTTACCACTCAAAGTCGCGAAACATCGAACTATAAAAAGCACGTGCTAGTCGAGAACGACAAACAATGTGAGACAACAATAATCGTAAGATACATCCTAAATAATATAATCAATCTGAAAGTCTGTATGTATGTCTGTTTGTTACTCAATCCCCCCCCAAAGCAGCTTGACAGATTGAAATGAAATTTAACATGTAGATAAACATCTTAAATTTCCAGGTAATTAACATGATTAACACATAGGATACTTTTCATTCTAATATCTCGTATTTTTATAATTACAATATTTCAAATCCAATTATATAACTCAAATCAAATGTAATGATGAAATTTAAATTCTTATAGCGTACTAATTAATTGTAATGGAAAATAGGTAATATTAGTCTCATTTAATAGAATCGAAGATAAATTTTTTATTTTTGGTTTGAACATTTTTTTATTTAAGAACATCAAATAGTAGCTATAAAGATACATTCACAGCTGTTATTCCATGGCATACTTTACCTCTCTGCGCGAGGTCTCGTGACACATGACGAAACATACAAAATTGAGATTCAAAAGTAGCTGCATAGCTACCTTCGTGGTTCGATTTTTGGCGTTTCGTATTGACAAGAGACTTGACATCAAACATACTTCCGAAGAAATCACTAGACGAAAGAGAAATTTGACCAACCAACGAACCATACTTTTCTGATTCATTGAAAAACGAAGTGATATCCATTGGATTTGACGGACAATTCGCAAAGGATTCTATGAAGGAGAGTACATCTACACGAATACGATTTGCCGATACGTTCGAAAAATGTCGAAGACATCAGGAGGAAAATCATCGTCCAAGCCCAACCGGAACGAAGAATGAGCATCGGTAGGGAGTTTTCTTTGTTTCGGTGCCTCTGTACACTAGGGTCTCGATTTTGACCGTCCGGTATACACTCCCCACCATGCGGCACAGATCGTTCGACTCAGCGGATGGTGGGAGGCGCGCTGGGCCAATGATGACGCTCTCAGCCGATACGCCGGCTGCGCAGTGAGGCAGTGCGCGTCCTTGATTCCGCAGGGAGCGAAACAGGGTGAGCTCTCTTGCTGAGCGTTAAATCGAGGTCCCAGTGTACGCGGGAAAGGACTGTAGGAATTCAGGAGAGCCAGTTACGTTCTCGCTGCTGGGATGTCGCATTGCGATTGAACAAAAGGCACGGATTTTCGTTTTGTCGAAGATCTTGCAGATGGTCGATGTACAGGAGAGCTCTCTAGGGCTATGTCTATGCCTCGCAAAAAGAAAAAAAAATTCCCTAGTCTTCTATCGACGCGTGGATACCTACAAAAGCGGTACGGCCAGTCACTCGCATAAGCCACGACGAACTTGTCGTTGTGTCGGGACACCTCCGAGCGGCCTCAAAGAATACGAAGAAGAGGGGGCAATCCCGTTGAACGTTGAACCACGAAAAGAAAAGGAACTTCCACGAAAAATCGAAGCTGTTTTCGATTTTCCATTGAACAATCTTTGGCCTCGTGCGTTTGCTCAGTCTTCGATCGCCTGCCCTTTCTCCCTTATTCCCTCCGCCCTTTTGTTGTCATATTGCTTGTTCACCATCATGGAGTTCTTATACTCCGGCCTCCCGAGGAGGCATTCGTACACCAAATATCAATCGACGATCTTCGTTTTCCACTTATCAGTCGATGCCAATAAAATTATAACCATTAACGGGTTATGCCTAGTTGTAATAGTCGAAAACAGATTATTTCGGGGATTTTTTTGGAAAATTGTGATGACACATTTCTACAAAAATTAGGTATTTTAAAAAGTATCATCTGAAGAACACTCTGTAACTTTTTGTGCAAATATGTCGATTTACATTTTTGGGAAGCACCTCTTGAAAACGTTTTTCGCCGTGAGCAATGCTCTTCTAAGCCAGGTTAACTAATATAAAAAAATCACACTGATTTCTTTAGTATATTAGTTTATCCTATAATTAATGGAAGGAAATTTAAAAAAAATGGCGCGTGTTCAAAGTGAGTCTTCATTTTTACGAAAAAATTGTCATTTTTCATTCATCAAATCTAAAGTATACATCAGAAAAAAAAACTTCAATCAAATACTATATTTTTACATCTAGAAAAAGCCGTATAAAAATCAGAAAGATCGATGCAGTAGTTTTTTTAGACATTTTGCTCACCGACTTTGAAAACGTACTTCCAAAAAAAAGCGTTCAACTTTGATCCGATCACCTTGAAATTTTCTGTCAAATATATAATATATACTGTCAAAATATATTGGTTTTGAAAAAGTGATTTTTTTTAATTTTTACAACTAGGCACAACCCCTTAATAGTAAACCACAAAAGCTTTCTCAAGCGGTACAGTTTGCATACCCGGCGGTATAAAACTTTCAACGTAAAACACTGCTAGGCTCGATCTCGTAACTCACCTTCTTCGGCTTCTCCCATACGTCGAGAACATTCATTAATTCTCACCGGCTGCCGACTAAAATTCATACGCAGAAATAGATGCATTAATTTTCGGGGCCCGGAAGGTAGTGGGCCCCGCTAGCTATAAGGACTTTCCTTCTGCCACACGGTGTATCAGCCCGGGAGCTCGTTTCCCGGCAAAACTGGTTTCAGCCACCGCCAATTAATTCGACTGAAAGTGAGGAGGGGAAATAAGAGACTGAGAGTGCTGGTGTGTTCATTTGTACCTACAGCTTAGCTTCCTTCGGGCAACACTGCCCACAAATTCACTCGACGTATATTTGAAATAAAGATCAAATTTCAATCGATGAAGCATGGAGCAGGGAAACGTGACATGAGCTTCTTATACTATATAATATTTGTTCGCTTTTTGCATATTCAATAATTGTACATTGAATATGCAAATATAATGTATAATTATACATACTACATTATATATATATATATATATATATATATATATATGAGGCATTCCATAGATTTTCAGCAAGGTCAAAACCCTCACTATTTTTCAGAGTCCTGCAATTTTTTTACTATCAAAAGGTACCTGCTAGGAGTGTCTGTGATTTTTTTCAGATTTTTTTTATGAGTCCTGCTGCAGATATCGCAATTTTTGAAAAATGAGAATCAGTTTTCAACTAGATGTACCTTAAAAACTATGGCCCAGGCAAAAACAATTATCGGACAAAATATTTTTGATTTTGGATGAACTTTTGACTTTAACAATTACATTTTTTTTTATCGTCAAACATTCTATAATAAATGAAAAAAATCGATTTTCAAAAAGTATGTCACGTTTGATTTTGCTCTAAATTTTTCTGAATTTTCTGTTCTTAGTGTGGACATACAGAAAAAATTGGCATCATGGGCCGCGAACTGGTTTAGAAGATATTGCATTTTTTTGTTGTTGTTATTCATCTTATCTTTATTTGTATCAGTCTGATTTGAATTAGTAGTGGACATAACTGAAAAATAACACTATAAAATGAAACTTCAAGCAGCTTCGGATGGTGTAATTGACGATTTCAAAATTTAATGCATTTCTAACTTTACATACTAGGTGAGAAAAAACACAATATTTATGACAAGTAAATGTTTTTTATTGCCCAGTATTAGCAAATCTTGTGAATTATTATATGTTTGTCATCCGTCGAATATAATTTCGAAGTAATCGTGCCGTCTGTTCGCGGAATGAAAGCATGTTGCTTCTGGGATTTCTTGAGGGAGAAGATTTTTTCTTTGGTCAATAGATATTTGAATCGCCGATCAATTTAATCCGTCACTGATGGTTGGAATATTTATCGCGATTTTCGATGAACTTGCACTAGCATAACATACTTGCACCGTCAGAAGCCGAAAAGTGAAAATGAAGGTTATGAAATTTCACATACAATCATAACATCGAAACCGGTCAAGGAAATCGAGAACGTTTACTTCCGACCTTGCCGCCGGTGTCGCGTCGGTCGGGCGGGAAATTTGAAAATTTGAAAAAAATCAATCTTATAACATACAAAACACTTTGATATATGTTTTTATGTGAAATTCAAAGTTTCTCCCAATTAATGATCCAATTCATATCAATATAAAAGATTTTTAAAAAATGCAAATCAGCCTGTATCTTCTATACCAGTTCGCGGCCCATCTTGTCAATTTTTTCTGTATGTCTACACTAACAACAGAAAATTTAGAAAAATTTAGAGCAAAATCAAACATGACATACTTTTTGAAAATCGATTTTTTTCATTTATTATAGAATATTTGTACGAAAAAAAAAGTTTATTGTTAAAGTCAAAAGTTCGTTCAAAATTAAAAATATTTTGTCCCACAATTTTTTTTGCCTGGGCCATAGTTTTTAAGGTACATATAGTTAAAAACTGATTCTCATTTTTCAAAAATTGAGATATCTGGAGCAGGACTCATAAAAAAAATCTGAAAAAAATCACAGACACTACTAGTAGGTGCCTTTTGATAACAAAAAAATTGCAGGACCCTGAAAAATAGTGAGGGTTTTGACCTTGCTGGAAACCTGTGGAATGCCTCATATACATAATATGTAATATATATAATATATAATTTTTGAATATGCAAAAGGTAAACAAATATTATATATTATAAGAAGCTCATGTCAAGTTTCCGTGCTCCATGTTTCATCGATTGAAATTTCGATTTATACATATATACAGGGTGACCTGCTGTGAATGGATAATCCTACAACTGTCGATAGGTTAGATCATGTCCTACTATATGCTGGAATTTCAGTTTAGTAAAAGCCCCTCGGTTTTCGAGATAGAAATGCGTTTGGATTTTCGCATGCCATTTCTACAAATAATAACCTTTTTCGACCCGGTTTAAAAAACAATACTCTTGGTTATTTGTTTTGTCTCGAAAAGTCTTCTTTTTAACCTTAAAGTGTTAAGGAAAGTTTGGGAAAAAAGATCTCATGCAGAATTTTCATACAAACCAATTCGAACATCTAAATTTGATGAACCTGCCGTGTAAAAAAATGTACTACGCATATCGTGCCTATTACTTTGAAAAGTTGCTTCGTTATTGTCGATTCATATCATTTGTAGAAATGGCACGGCAAAAACCAAAAGCTGATGATTTAAAGAGAAATAACAGAAAGCCCAAAAATCCCGAAAACCGTGGTACTTTTACTAAACTGAAATTCCAGTATATAGGAGAACTTGATATATATATATATATATTTATATATATATATATAGATAAATAGATAGATAGATAGATAGATATATTGGGGCTATGCCAGTGGGACACTTTCAAAAAGTCGATTTTTGTTGCCTTTTTCGACAGCTTATACTTTCAAGAATATCATTATCATTTATATCATTTATATCAATATCATGTTATCTTGCAAAAATCGATAGTTAAACCTTTAAACGCGTTTTTCTCGAAATGAGATTTTTCAAATTTGCTGCCTTTGTAAGAGCAATTATCCGATTGACTTGAAATTTGAACTGAGTACTCTTGAATATATTTACTCTACAATGACGCAGGATATTTTTGATTGGAAGAAAATGGACGATTTTGCATTGAAAAAAAACGACCATTCTATAGGCAAGAAAACAGACTTTTTTCATAACTACGCCATTTTGTTAGATTTTGATATTTTTCGAAAATCCTACGTCATTATACAGGAGATACCTTCCAATTTAACGACATTTTTTCCTCTTTCGTTTCCAGCTACTCAATCGGCCGAAATCATGTCAGCAGTAGAGCAACTTTTTTTTGGCGCCTCCGAAGGCAGCGCATAAGTCGCTTGGATCTCAATATTTTTCTATGAAAAAATTATGTAATATAGGTCAAATATAGCCAAATATATTCTTCATTTTGCGAAACATTTAATTGAGTAGTTTTCTTCGAAAAAATTCCCAAAGATCATCCAAATTTTCAACGTTCACACTGGTATAGCCCCTCAATAGTGCACTAGTACAGAGTATCCTCTGGTGCATAACCTACATGTACATATTTTGTCAGGAATAGCTCTATATGAACGAAAAGAAGATAAAAGCAGCAGAAAAGGCATAACAGGTTGATTGATTGATTGATTGACAGAGAGAGAGAGAGAGAAAGAGAGAGAGAGAGAGAAAGAGAGAGAGAGAGAGAGAGAGAGAGAGAGAGAGAACATTGGTTTATACGTTACTAAGGCAATCGTACAATTGTTTGTTGACATAGTTCTTTCGTAATCATTATCTTGTACCTATGACTAGTACTAAATTTAGTGAACTAAAATTGTACATCCAGAAAGAAAGCTACAAAAGTGATTTTCAGAACATTCGACTTGTAAAATCGTCCTCAAAACAGCCAGATGTGCTGATAGTCAACATTACCTAAATGTCACGTCTCCGAAATATCGTTCCCTTTATATAACTTTTCTAATCGCCATTAGATTCTAGCGAAATGCACGTGGCGTTAAAAATGAGAGGCAGAGTCGATAGCGAAATTAACAGCAGGTACGGGGGGTTTTGGAAGCCGATAAACCCTTTTTCCTGGCGGTGTATACAGTGTTATAGTATACGAGAGATCCCTAGCCCTGTAACGCGATATACCTTCCGACGAGCGACACAGGGATAGCGCGTGCTCCGCGATCCACCGGATGATGTATATACGTCTTTCGCCCCTCTCTCTCGCTCTCTTCGACTTTTTTTTCTCCCTCGCTCTCTTTTTTCCTTTTCCCCTCGGCATAATCTATATATTTACGTCTTTTCTTTATATCGTTCCGCCGGGACATCCGTTGCAGCTGTCGTCAAACTCGCGATGAGAAGCACTGAAAATTTGACCGGATCGGCATTCGAACTTTCCGTAGATTTTTTTTCTACCCATTATTCCAAAATGCTGGACAATATTAGCGTCCAGAGCTTAAAACCGCCTCATTATCCTTACGACGAAAAATAAAGCAGGCGGATTATCGTACAATTAACACGGAAAAGTACTCTTTGATTAATACTGAATTAAATGAAAAAAATTTGATTAAATTAAATATTTAAACTAAATGTAATTAAAAAATCACGTTAAATCAGATTAAATGTTTACATTTAATTTAATTTAATTTAATTTAAATTAAATTAAATTGAAGAAAATTAATTAATTGAATACCCTGAGAAAAACGAATGATACATCGTGAACTTATTTCGTTTACTATTTATTTGTGTTCTATCATACCGCGTTGATGCAGTCGACATGCTTTCGTTGCACCAAACAGTACATGAATTTTGGTTTTTTCGTTTTTCGTTGCAAGACTTGAGCACCACTGGCTCGAGGAAGGGCGCGTGCCAAGGGCTAACATCTGCCGCGGTTGCTGGTTTTGCAGCCCCTCGTTTCGTTTATTTCCAGTACGACACCGTCACCGCGCTGCCAAAGGGAGAGACGGAGAGAAACCCCATATACAGTGTACGTGAACTGCACCACGCTCGCTTTCGAACCGAACGAGACCCGGTGAGCTCGAAGCCACCATCCTTGTCTCCGGTTACAAAACACTTCCGCAGGAAGCAGCGGCCCAAGATGTTGCATGCACATTTTTAAGAATTCTTTTTATTTGTGCCTCATCGATCGCGGTACATGCAAAGACTGAGTGAACAGTTTCACGAGTTGTTTAATGTGTACTAACAAGTATGCGTTTATTTCCCGAAAGACTTCGCTGCATGTTGATGCAGAAGAAGAAGGCTAAAAGACGCACCTTATTTGGGGACGACGATACTCGTGTATTTGGCTTATCGACGAATAAAATGTTTAATTTCAAAAAGTGAAATAACATATCTTTGCTTAGATTTTAATTAAATATAAAATAATTTTCAGAGGTAAATTTAAGAAATGTGATTTTCTAAATACAGAAATTCAGTTGAGAGATCTGCGTAAGTTAGGCATTTCGAAAATACGATTTTTCATTGCTTTGTTTTATAGCCTTGGGTCTTGAATTTGGTTTGCAACAAAGAATTTGTAAAAATTACAAAAATTGACAGAGTTATGACGATTTTAGTGAAGACTCAGACCGCCCAATTCTACCGCGAACCTTTGCAACTTACCCTTCGATCTTTTTCGTTTTTCCCAAAACTCTGCTTTATAAAACAGTGGATGTCGTATCTCAAAATCCATTCGTCCAAGCCTATTCGCTTCATCATCTCTATAGTCTATAAATCTAAAATCTAAAGAGTCTATAAATCAATTCATTCCTAATTCGGACAAAGCATCGTTTATAACATTTTCTATTACATCGCCAGACGATTTTTTGACATGTTTATTTACTTAATAATAACAAACGATTAGAGTTGTTTTTTTGTCGAAAATCTATTCTTTTTTACAACTTCTCTTTCTGTAATTTTTGAGTTTCAAAAAAGAATCCGATCATACGACGGTTTCATCATTATGCTAATAATACAATTCTTATTTTTTATTTAAAATCACCCTAGTTAGCAGAACCACGTACACTTTGTTTACAGGCGTACGTGGGTTTGAAAATTTAAAAAAAATCCATTTTTTATTTTATCATCTAATAGTACAATATGTCTAGAATATTCTCCAAAAGTTTTAAGTCAATCGGAGTAAAAGTCTAGGAGAGAGAGAGAGCCTTTGGGAATTCCCCCCGTCGGGAAAGACCGGCCGGGAGCGACGCAAGTATATCGCATTTTTCTGAAAACACTATTTTCGAAGTCGGTGGACACGATTTCTCAAAAACTAATGCACCGATCTCATTGAAATTTTGCACACTTCTTAAGAATAGCATTGACAAGTGATTAGACGAAGGTTTTTTCGATTGCAACTAATTTTTCAAGGCTACACGTAGTGTAAATTGCACCAAAAATTGAACTATTTTGCATTACAACTTTGCCAAAAATTCAAATTTCAATTTTCGAAAAAAAATCCTTCCTCCAATCACGAGCTATGCTTATCTACTAACAGGAAAAATTTGGTTTTTTAATTTCAGATAAAGCCATCATGAGTTATCCCGACCACCACGAGGACACTTTTTTTAGGGGTCTCCGGAAACCAGGTCCCACCGGCTGAATGTCCCAATTTTTTTAATGATTTTTTTTTTAATATTATTAAAATGTTGCTCTTTTATGTGCTTAACATTTTGAATAAAGTAATTTATATGTATATATTTTTTTTAATAGAGAAAATATACTTTTTTTGCTTCGAAACCCACGTAACTCCTGAGTGCGGGAAACCAGTTTAGGAATACGTTATTTTAGTGATTTTTTTACAAGGAATGAATTAATAGAATTTATTCAAACTTTGGGAATATTTTATACATATTTTCAAACGAATATTTTAATTTTTTGAAGCATTTATTCCTCTAAAAATATGGAACATATATAACCTGCCGCCCATCGAAGTTCGCTAACAGACTTTGCTGTTTGTGTACACTGTGGAGACCACAGTTTTCATCGGAATTCAATACGGTTTTACCATTACTTTATAAACATGGTTTCCTTCTATATGAACCTAACTCTGAATAAAACAAATTGAAAATTGCATGTTTTACAGGTTTTTAGACAAAAGGGTATAATTTTTGCCATTATTTTATTATTTTTTTTGCTACAAAGAACATACTTTAAACAACGATATTACCCCACATTTAGGTTCACACAGAGCGTAATTATATAAAGAAACTAACCATCACTTTATAAAATAATAGGTTACAAACGTTTTGAACTAGAGTGTACACAACTTGAAAAAGAAGTCGTTTCGAAAAAAACGTGTTTGAAAAAAAAATTACCGAAAACCAACAATTCAAGGCAGTAATTAATTAATTATACTGCTCACCGGTTAATCAGCGATTAGTGTTACTAACAATTTATGGAATAAAACAAAATTCGATGTTTTGAAAAAAAATTCAAATTTGGCACACAAAAAGACAAACTTAACAGCCAATCAATTGTGTGGAAAGAAGACATCACTGGGAGCATAAGTTTGAATTCGCCTAAAGTTTAATACTGAGGTTTATTTATTGGGCCCACATTCCAATTTGAACCCAATTTTTTAACCAATAACCAAACTGACCCAAAAAAATTCTACAACTCAGAAAATTAAAAGGACACGAAGTTACAGCCAATAATGAACGTTGATAAAGCTCCCGATCCCCTGAGAACAGTAAAAAAAATAGGTTGCTCGAGAAAATCCTGTGCGAAGACAATCCTCTACTGTCGTAATGACCTGCTCTGAAGTGATCCCAGGCCCCAAGCCATAACGAAATGTTTGAATATTCGGTCGAGATTGGAAGATTTTTTTTTAACGTTCACGAACGTTGAACGCGTATTCGAATTTGTACGAATTGCCGAAGCGTGATGCGTGCCTCAATGGGCTCGCAGCTTGGTTAGAGATCGCGGCCCCTCTATGCTCGGTTTGGTTCGAGCTCCTCCTACCGGGGACCGTTGGCATATGGGGCCTCAGTCCGGGCCCCTCTCGGGTACGCATCGAACCGCAGGCACTCGTGGCACCGCCGGCACCACACAAGCGAGCACACATACACGTATTTATGGGGCCTTCCACCTCGAATTCCCTAGGCTCATGATCCTTGATATCTACTATTTTTCCTCAATACATCGTGGAGCAAAAACAAGAAAAAACCTAAATCTATTCTGCAGCACAAAATAAAACAGAAAGAAACAGAAAATACGGACGTTCGATACAATCGTCATTTAAGGGGTTAGGCTACTGTGAACATGACCAACACTCATTCGTCGCTTGAAGCAATTAAAATTTAAGGGGTATTTTCACTTTAGACGCTAAGAAAAGGCTATTTTCATGATTTTTTTTTAGGTTTATATTATGGATGTTGATATAAAAGTTGGTACACTTAAGGGAGACTTTGTCCTCGAAATTTTCAAAAAATCAATTCGAGCTCAACATGAGCAGCTAGAAAAAGAGAAATGCCTCTATGGACCAGGCATTGCCGATTAGCGGTAATAATAAACACATTTGTGTAAACACATTACAAAACTTTAAACGCGTTCTTCTCGAAAACACGTTTTTAAAAATGCTGACATTCTCCTGACCGCTGTAATTAACATATCGACCTGAAATTTGGAGAGCATACTCAGAAAATATGTCTTCACGGAATGACGGATCGTTTTTTCGATAGATACATTTTTGCATTTATTATTTATCTTTTTATGCGAAAAAAACGCGAAAATTCGATTTTTTTTTAAATTGCCGCCATTTTCCGAAATTTGTACTAAACGAAAAATCCGTCCGTCATTCCATGACCAAAGGGTCACAGATTGATAATATGCTTTGAATTTGTGTTTCAGGTCAACAAAGAGGGGGCAGTGATGTCAGCCGTTTACCTCCCGCGATTTGAGGACCTGTTTTCGCGGAGCTGCAACGGCCGCCATTTTGGTTTTTTTTTTCAAAAAAAAAATTTTTTAACGTTCTGTATATCATAAATAAAAGCAAGAAAAAAACCGCACTCAAAAAGCTTTACTCGTTTCCTTTAAAAAAAATAAAATGTAAACACCTGAAATATGGCACTCCAAGGACAAAGTCTCCGTTAATAAATACACTTTCTAAATACATTTAAAAAAATTTGGTTTTGTATTTATGTGACCCAAACAAACTTTAAACGCGCTTTTCTAAAAACAACGTTTTTCGACGGCTTGTTGATAAAATCTTCGAAAATACTAAACCGATTCTTATACAATTTTAACCGCACATTCTTTACAACTATAGCTATAGCGCATATCAAGGATTTTTTTTAAATTTCGATATTAACTACTTTTTTGCAAAAATGGTGAAAAAGAACACGTTTTTTTGGTTTTTTCAAAAAATGTCCGCCATTTTATTATTGCATTCATCAAAAATCGTATGATAGACGCTATAGCCATAAATATACTGAATCTAAAACGTTTGATTTTTTTGTTTCGGATGATCCATCTCCGAGATTTCATCAACAGCGCAGACCTACAATTTTTTGGGACATTTTTTTAACTACCATTTTCGTCTATAAACAGTGACCTAAATAAGTAAATAAATTTCTTTTAATGTATTTCGAAAGTGAATTTATTAAGTGTAATAACTTTTATATTAATATCTATGATATAAACATATCAAAAAAATTATCAAAATAACCGCTTTTAGCGTCTGAAGGGAGATCAAGTACACCGTTGAGCCCCTCACGTTCACAGTTCCTTCACGAAATTGTTTATAACTTCTTTAATTACTAACTTTTTTGAACATCAGTGTTAACTTTTTTTATATGTATTCCTCAGAGGTACGGGGTCCTTCCCCATTTACCATCCCCTCCTTTATTCCTTCCATTCCTTCCGACATTCACAATCCTTCCAGAGATTGAGTAGGCTTTGCAATTAAATTTTCATATTTTGGACCATTTCCTCGACAATTTTTACCCCAAAACGGTAAATTATTTACGCGATAACCCTAAAACTTTAGGTACATCCTTCCAATAATGTTATAGTGAGAAACCTTTTAAAACTCCAGCCAGATCGATCAATAACTTATTGAGCTATAACATGAGCAGTTTTTAGAAAGACGCCCAAAGGAATACCTTATAACGCCGCCATTTTGTTTTGTTTAAAAAATAATTTTTTTTTAACACTTCAAAGTTGTAATAATGTAATGTTAAAATTTAAAAATGATGAGATTATTTTATCACCTTTGAAAAAATTTATGACAAATGACTCGTTCTCGGGCGTCTAAAGGGATTTCCTCCCTTAAGAAACACGGTAGCAAACCATGATTTTTGAAAAATCAAGTGAGCTTCGATCATATATGTTTGCGAAAAAAGATTTCTGCCTGTTTCATCAAAATCACTGCCAACTTGCAATTCCCTATTCTTTACTTATCTTAAATACTCACGATCATACGCACATTCATACACTTACCCCAATTGTTTTGATACAGCCAAAAAAGTAACGTGGACTCATTTGATGGATCCGTTTTACAAAGAATTAGAAAAGAAACGAAAATAAGGCATGTGAAAATTCACCTCGAGGCCTTATATACGCGATTTCGGCGATTTTCGAAGGTACTTTTCTCGACGCGGTTAAAAAAATGACGCATACATTGACAACATTTTTTTACAGATCATTTATGCACACGGTTAAGTATATGTAAAAAAAAATCAGAAATATTAACAAATGGCGGAGATATAACGTAATAAAGCAATGTATTTTTCTTGCGCGCGCGCTGATGTTGAAAGTTCTCGGCATCGATGTGGGTGTCTGAAAAAAAATGAATATATTTATAATTGCATAATGAATGTATCTTCAGTGTGAACCAACAATATTATTATTTTTTTAAATTATTGTAATTCAAATTCGAAACTTAAAATTTTTTACTCAATTTTCTGTCGGTATTTTATTTTTTATATTTTTTTGTGTCATTGAAATTTTTGTTTCTGTGGTTCACACGATAGTTGATGATACTAAGAATATGTTGTGAAAATGTCAAAGCGATCTGAACCTTCGTTCGAGAGTTAGAACTTTCACAGGGTTCAAAAAAGTGAATCGTGGAAAAACGGCTTTAAGGGAAGGGTAGGGGTTTCAGCGTGAAAAAAAAACACTTTTTTGCGAATTTTTTCATCTATTTGGATAGAGTAAATTTATTGAAACTTACTCTAAATTGAATAAAATTGAATAAAAATTTATGGATGGAAAATTGAATAAAAATTTATAGATAGAGTAAATTTATTAAAAAGTGGATATTTTCGCGTACAAATTTCACGGAATGTTCTTGAAATGACACTTAACAATGTACAAAAGGTTTCAATAAATTTACTCTATCCATATAGATGAAAAAAAATTCGCAAAAAAGTGTTTTTCTTTCACGCTGAAACCCCTATCCTCCCCTTAAAGTTGGCGGTCGGGAGCGCCGCGTGCTATCTATTATAAATGCAATCTTACCTTATTTTTGGAACTTTGGAATTTTTCAATTCTGTAAAGCTTTAAGTATTCCTAACCGTTCAGGCTAATGGGATCAAAAATTATTTAAAAATGAAAATTTTTTCGCGCATATAAGGCCTTGGGCGATTTCACGTGGAATACCTTTTGTGTAAAATCACACATATATATATAAATATACAGCACAAAAAGCCGAACTACGCGCCAGGGCCTCAGGTAAGCAGCTGCTTGGCTGCTGGCGGGGCTCCGGGTAGTCGGCAACGGGCCCCGCGTGTTTAAATTAGTCCCGGCACAACCGTCGTGTGAGCAACATGCCACGCTACAACGAACGCTATGTCAGAACGAGCAACGAGTATACACTTTTGAAAGAGTGAACGTCTGATCGACAAACACAAAAACAAATACTTTTTCGTGGATTCGCGAGGTTAAAAAACAGTGTCTCCAAAGGGTGCAAAGTGATTGACCGTTCGATCAACAGTTTCCCTAAATTTCGTATTTTTCCTCCGAATTGTCCGTGAAAAAGGTGTCGCGAAGAGTGTTTTTATTTTTTCAACCCTCGATCGTATCAATTTCGTACCAGCGTTTGTTCACATCTCAAATCGAACGAAAATGTTGTTAGCCAAGTTGATCGTGAGTTTTTGCACCTTCTGCTTGATCAGATGCGATCTTTTGGATCTCTACGTCCAGCACATGGACGAAACGATGAGGACATTGACTTACAAAACGAGCCATCGTCATCCCCGCGATTTGGGCAACAAATTGCGAACAAAAAGGAGCACGCCGAACGAGGCGAATTACTTGAAAATCGGTATGCTGAAGAAGCAACGATTGGAAGTGGACGAGAATTACTGGAGTGTCCCGAAGATCAAACGAAAGAAGAATCAAAAGGGTCCAACGATGAAATACGACGGGCTCGAGGTACCCAATAGAAAAGAACAACACCGCGACCCCGAACAGTACGAACTGATCGACGCGTTTTTGAGAAATTCGTCAAAAATCATTCACGATCAATCAAAAATGGCGAATTCACAAATCGAAAACGTGAAAAATACTCAAAAAACTAAAGACTCGGGAGATTCGAGTATCGAGGAGAATTTTGCAGAGACCAATCGAGCCACGTGGTACAAAGCACCGAAAAAATATTATCCACCTGGCAACAAGCCTACAGTTTACTCCAAAAAGTTATCGCAATTCGACAAACGCGATGATAATTCCGAGCTCGAATCGAGGCTACGATCGAGACGCAACGTCGCGAATCAATCGAATTTCACGAGACGCGAAATACTGGATGACGAGGGTGACGTTGTGCTCGAGTGGGATCCCACGGACGATGAAGCAGTGACGTTTAAAGTGATCGCAAAGACTCTTGGATACGTGGGCATAGGATTCAACGATAAGAGCCACATGATGGGGGCTGATATTCTCATAGGGTGGGTGGATGACCATACCGGAGCTGTCAACCTTCTGGTAAATATATACTCATGTTCAAACTACAATTTAAGGATTCGGAGATTCTTTGATCAACAAAGAAATATTGGAATCCGTCAGGCCGACGAATCATATTTTTCGCTCGCTCTTGACACACGAAAGTCACGAAGTAACCAATTAATCGATCAATTGTAATTAATGCACAGAATGTTTCAAAAATAAAATTTCTAAACGCGGGAAGGGACTTGAGTCAGAACATGTGAAAATTTTAACCAAATTCGTATTCGAACAGTTCGTTGCTCGAATTCGAACGACGAATAAAACAGCGTGTTACGTTCTCAAGGCGGGAGCCTGAATTAGAAGGTCCAGAATAAGCGTTTATTCGGGAATTTTTTTAGGAGGGAAAAAAACAAGTGATCCCAGTAAACATTGAGGTATTTTTTCATATATATTTGAAATATATAAACAAAAATTTTTAACACGAAAAAATTAATGACTGCAGATTTATCAGCCTCATTTATTCCATGTGCGTCTCGTCACTGCAGTCCCGAATCGGCGGGAAAGATGCAGCTCGTAATTCTTGACGGGAACAAAAAAACAATAAAATTTTCAATTTTCATATATTTTTCTTCTGGGTGAATGAAGAAAAAGCTGAAAAAATCGTGAAATTATAACTTTTCTCAGGTTCGAAAAAAAGTGTTTAAAAAAAACACTTTAACGTGCTATAAAAATTATTTGAAAAAACTTGTTCAATTACTTTTATAATTCATTTCACATAAACTTTGGTTTGATTCAATAAGTCGTTTAGTTTTTTTGCTATCACACCCGGCAATTTAGAAAAATCGTGAAAATAAAAACTGGAGAAAGCGCTTCAAAGTTTTCAATAGGAGGAGAAATATCAATATCAAATATCAATCGCTTCGCTGCTTTTGGCCGTGTATCTTCGAGAATACTTACAATTGGCCTCTGTTACTTTGTAAATATATTGTTGAATAGTTTATCTATCGATTTAAGCAACAAAAAAACCATTTTTCGGACCTTCTAATTCAGGCTTTGGCCTTGAGGTAGAATTCTTGTCTAGAGCGCTACCTTGAAGATTCTTAGAATGGAATAATTAAAAAAACAAATTCACACGTTTATTGATCCTTCCCGAATATGTATAAATTAAAAATAAAATAAAAAATAATTATCACGTACTTTTGTACGATTGTTTACGACGGTTCGCGAAAAACGCCGGCATTCCAAACTTCAATTATCAATTTTTCCAACTTTTCTGACCATTCTACGAGTTACATTTTAAAAAATCCGGCTCAATTTTGCTGTAAACGTTGACAAACAGTCTACTGAAGGTGTATGCCAAATCTGAGCTCAATCGGCCAATTAGTCATCGTGATATCGTGGTTGCATATTTGAAAAGAATAGTTTTCACAAAAATGCATTTAACTCCTTATGATTTATGTAACTCGGCTAATTTTATGCGTATCCCTAAACGGTTTCCACAGTCGTATTCCAGAAGGTCTATAATTGAGGATAATAAAATTACATGATAATAAATTGATTAACATTAAAAAATTGTATAAAAAGCGATAACAAAATTATATAATGCAATAATCTATTAAGGATAATAATATCAAATAAAATTATTTTTCCAAATTTCTAAATAACAATACTGCCTTAACACGAAAAGAACCTAAATCACACTAATAAATCAACCTGTAATTCCGCACTTTCATCCAATACTATAATTCCCATTAAGACGCAGCAAATGCATTGTTGTATTTGAAAAACATTGTCGATTCTACCGGGAAGGTAAATAATCATTTCGGCACTGCGTTACGATCGCCAAACGCTGTTAAAATTCGAACGCTCTACAAAAACCGTTCACAGCTTAATTCTTCGAGCCTCATTCATTCAATCGATAAGCGGCAGTACATTTTTATGACTGGTTGGAGGCTCGTACACGAGTCGGTGGGTCGCAGGATTTAATTGGGATTCTTCCAAAAGAGAAAGAAACGAGCGACGAAGAAAAAAAGAAGCGTGTACGCTAGGGCAAAAGTATGCGGCGACGAAGAAGAAACGGACGGAAGGTCAGACCGTGAAAGCAACGAAGAGCCGAAGAAGCAAGGCCCAGGAACAGCGGGGCTCAAAAGAAGAGGAACCTGCTTCGCTCCTTCGGCTAAGAGGCCTCACATGTCCTCTCTCTCTCTCTCTCTCTCTCTCTCTCTCTCTCTCTCTCTCTCTCTCTCTCTCTCTCTCTCTCTCTCTCTCTCTCTCTCTCTCTCTCTCTCTCTCTCTCTCTCTCTCTCTCTCTCTCTCTCTCTCTCTCTCTCTCTCTCTCTCTCTCTCTCTCTCTCTCCCCCCCCCCTCTCTCTCTTCCCGGAATCCTTAATCGTCATTAAATTTATTTCCGTTGGGACTTCGCTCCCGCGAGTATCGGAATACCGCTCCAAGGATTCGTTCTCACACTACGAAACGGGTCCTTAAAGCCTCGGTGGAAAAAAGGGATAAAAGTTAACAGCCGCAAAAAGGAATCTACAGAACGATGCGGGAAAGGTAAATCAGTCCTGTGTTGCACCGCTGGTTCACATTTAGTTAGAAGGGTTTAAGGTACAAACGAGTACAATGTTTCTATACGAGCGGAAAGTATCGCAGATGTAACATACGATTTATCATCCGAAGTTTATTATTTTTCGCGGAGAAAAAGATGGAGAAGGATCTTGCCGTTTGTAGCTCAATCATGGATGAGCGAACGATAAATCTTCAAATCTTCAGGCTTCAAAGAGTCCGGAGGAGGATTCTTCGACTACAATTCGGCGCTGTTGCGTTGACTGCTTGGTTGGGACTAAACAGCCGCGCCAAGAATGGAAAAAATAAAGAAGATGAAGCAAAAAGAAAAAGACACGTGGAAGACGGCGAATGGATGATCCAGCAATGAAGCCACGAAAGTCCAAGGAAATTGAAGAATACGAAATAGAAATTAACAAAGCAAAATCTCGCATTGCCGCGTTCAGTGCCGTTGGCGATGGACAGAGATAATGTCGTGATAAATTTATGTCCGAGTGTCCAAGTTCGCGCGGACGGGCTCGCACCGACCGTCTTTCTTCGAGACGATAGATCTGGCCAGAGATGCGAAACACGTCGCAAACCGCAGCCCAACCATACGAAATTATTCAAATCTTTTGTCGTCGCAATCTTCGTGCAATCGGGCCCCTGAACTCGAAAGCACGAAGGGATAACAAAAGGAAACGCGCGAAAAAGAGACGAAAGAGGGTACATTGAAATAAAGCGTTTAATTTGCTTTGTATGCCGTTAGGAAAAAGATCGAAGGCGATTGGGCCCAATGTTCGTCCTTCGATCATAAATGGAGAACGAAAGAATTAATTAAACGTAGCTGATGGAACGAAACCGCGAAGGTGCACGCCATTCGGCACACTGACTATTAAACCCGTTGCTCAATCGAGATTGAAGAGTCAGTGGCAATTTGGGCCAGTTGGTGATCCAGCCAATTATTGTGATGACACGAATGCCGACCAGGAAAGGGTACCCAACATTTCAGGCCCTCGCTGTACGGTAATGCATCGAATGATCGGTCATTCTCTGGTCACTGTTATTAATTTGGGCCTGATTTCTTATTGTACTCAATGCATTGTCGTACAATCAACGATGAGCAAGTGCTGCGCGCAGTAGCAAAGTGCACGCACGCATTGATACGTCGACTCGGCACTCGATGATTGAAGAGTTATAGAACGTGCCGAGCACCGTAGGGCCCAGTCAAGGCCTCCAGACATCCAGGGTAAGGCCCCCCGTCGAGTAAGCTCGATGCGAACTCGTCGGTTAGTAAAACCGCCGGCGTGGCTGATATTGCTGCCTCGCGGGATAATCATCTTCTGCTACACTGTTGGGCCCTTTCTCCCGCCGTACATGTGGGCCTTACGCGTTAAAAAAAACGCAGAAACTGACTCGACCGAACGTGCAGATTGCAACGACATACGTGCATGAAACAAAATGGCGAAACCCATTTGCCTACTTTCGTACAGCTCGATGTTGAACTGTCCTGACGATTAATTACCCCCTTTGGTCCCTATTCCAAAACCCGTTGACCTGCTTCGCAACTCAAAATATGACTTTTCGCTGACTACCAAACGAGAAAGAACGACCTGTCGGGAATACTACTCTTGGTAAAAATGAAAGAAACCGTTCGTCCACCCGAATGGTCTGTATGTGATTGTACGCTCCGTCTTTCCGTGAGATAGATAGGCTGATTCATCTGTCGTCAATCTTACAATAAATTCATCACCATTCGCAAGTCCTTCCGTGATCGAGCAAAATATATAAACTTAGAAAAATAATCGTCCTTCGGGGAAACGAATACATTTGCGGACGTGCTGACTGGTTTCTGGCAAATGCTGGCGTCCATCCAGAGAGACCATCGGAAAAAAATAAAGACAATGAGAAAGGAAACAATCGCTGGGCTTTGGAAAAAACGAGAAGGCTACCCTCATTGGTACGACTGTGATGTGTCGTTTCTGCACCGCGCGAAGAGAATTGCAATTGTTCAAGAATAACTTAAGCAGTAAAAGTGTATAAGCAAATCTACTAACTGATAAGCGTAAAACTGATTAATAGATGTAGAACAATTTACTGATCTACTGATTGATGAATGTAAAACCACCCACTCTAAACATTTAGCACCAATTGGACTATCATTTTTCAATTCCGCAATGCACCTAAGAGAATGTCCACATTCCTGGAGAATTGACCAATACGAATCGATTCCTACAACTTCTTTCAACTCAGGTCCAAGTTTTCCTCGACTTCCGGAGGCTCTGTACATCGATACTTTCATTACCACCGTACCGAACAATTTCTCCTTGCGTGACCCACACAGATTCTCGTGGTTCGCCCAAGAATCGAATGACCTTTTTTCGTCGTAACTGAGATCCAAGTGTGCCCAGAAGCATCCAACGTTGCTCGCAGTCCTCGGCGTTTCCGCACAGCGAAATTGAGCCTTGGTATTTGCTCTGCTACTTTGCAGGCTTTTCTTTTAAAACACGGGCCTGTTATTATCACGTGGACTTTGATGGGATGGGCACGACGGTTGGGAGACTTTCAAAAGCCACGACATTTGGAAAAATTACTACACTGCGACCTCTAGTGTGGGGACCTCCACAGATGCAACAGCCCCCCCCCCCCCCCCCCCCCCACTATGCGCCGAATACCGACGATGTAGCGCATGGTGGGGGAAGCGCCTGGCCCTTGCGCGAGGCTCGAAGCGTACTAGACAATAAGAGAGGACTTTGAGGGACACTGCTATCAGCTACGTCAGCTGCTCAGTCGGCTTGGGTAGATGGTGGGAACCTCTATTTTTGCAAGTGCGATGCGGAACCACGGTCTTACATAGGGTCTGGAAACTAGGGTGGGGAGTGACTCAGATAATGAGGCATACGGTCAGTTCTCGCTTTTGTCACTCGAAGCGCTGCTAGGTAGAAGTTAGCCAATGTGTTATGAACACATGTACTGGCTGTCAGCAGGTTATTTTTCCATTGATGTATGTCTATATCTACAAGACTACTTCTACTTGCCAGCGCTTTCAGTGGATAAATGAGGAACTACGTTTTTGCCTCACTAACGATGGCACTTTCCACCATGCAAAAACGCCGGAGTTTCCAGACCTGTATGTGAGACCGTGTGCGGAACCGATCCTGCCGCTGTGTCGTTAATAGAAGCCGCAGTGTACTAACTGCTCACGGACGAACACTTTCTGCAGAGCCGCCAGGCAGATTCAAACCTCAGCTGATAATCTAAACTTCCTACAGCAAAGCTAGGATATTGTCTTTTCACGTAATCATCGCGTATAGGAATGAAAATGAAGCTTTTGCAATGAAGTTGCCTCGAGCTACGGGGGAAAGAGTCTGGGAGAGTTCTAGCGAATGGGGCCTTACGCCGGTTGTCACGATCTGTATTATGCGTGTCCAACGTCGAGACAGTTGGACGAAGAAACGAGTTTTGCCCACCACACCGATGAACTCGTCGGTGCACTCGCGTCTTTCATTCCTTTTCTCCGTTTCCCTGTAAACACCGGACCCGCCGTGTAATGTGAATGAGTTGCGCATTGTGTCGTTGCGGCTATTCAATGTGGTAACAACGGGAATACGGATTCATTCGAACTTTCGAGCCGAACACGTACACCGAAAGTGAGGCCTATATGTGTATGCAAGCTCCGAAGAACCGTACTTTCTGGATAGTCAAAAGCAAAAGGAACGAGTGACTGAGACCTTCCTGGGTTCCTCTTTGCGTCGCTTTCTCCATGCCGATTTGGTGCGATCGTCGCAGCTGGTTGTCTGGCCTACTGCAAGCCTTTCCGAAATCACCTCCACTTTCGGTCAAATCGGCATCTGCATACGACTGCATTTTGGATCCGGAGTTGAAGTCAATAGTTTCACGATAACGTTCCTATCTCTCGGATGAGGTATCCATTGACATTTTTAACATTGCTAGATATGCAGAACCTAAAATAAGGCTTTGCATTTCTAAAAGCCTTCATGAGGTTTCGAACAGCTGTCAACCGCCTGAAGCGCGGCATGGGGAAGGGTAGATTGAAGGGGCCCATTATACCAATATATTAGAAGAACATCTAACGTGTGATGTGTTGAAACTCATATGTGTGATGAAGCAATGGAACTATTCGATACGTACTTTTTTATCGGCGGAAAAACGGTTTCGAGGGGGGAAAGCACCCCTCAAAGAAAAGCGTGTCGAGCGGTGATTTTGCAGTGTCACCTACAAGCAGTCCACCGATCTAAATGAAACAAAAACCAAAATTCGTCTAAGGCAAAGCGGTGAAAAATTCACACTTGAAACAAAAACCAAAATTCGTCTAAGGCAAAGCGGTGAAAAATTCACACTGGGAAAAAAGAATCGTTGAATGTGCAAAATGCATTTTGTTGTCTCGAAATTTTGTTGTTTTAACAGTTGCTCAGACATGCTAAATAAGCAGATAGTTGAAATGTATCTTTGGTTGCTGCCCAACTATACTGTTCCGTTATGCCAATCAAAAATCAAGTTGAACGTATTTAAAGACACAATTTTGTTAAACCAACTGAATTTTGGATGGATGAACGAATTTTTTTTAGTGCACTATAGAAGTATTGAAAACATTAAATTAAGGGGTGACACGCCTTCCTTTGAGCGGTGGTTTCTTCGCTTAAAATCGATTTTCCGCCGATAAAAAAAATACGTGTCTAATAGTTTTCAATGCTTCATCAGATTTATGATTTTCAACAAAATTTAAGGCGGACACTTAAGGGATAACACCACTCTAGCGACAGAAAATAGGGCCTAACTTTGACAATTTATTTTCGGAGTATGAAAAAAGGAATAGGATTTCTTTTGAGAGGGTTTATTTAACACATATTAAATTTTTTTAAATTATTATAATTTTCATACAAAATTGCGGCGACAGAGCCCATTTTGAAAAACGTGTTTTTTACAAATAGCTTCACGGGAGGACGGTTTTCTCGTAAAGTATAAGACCTGGAACAAAAACGAACCAAAAATATAATCTATAAATTATTAGCTATGGGACTACGTACGGTTTTTTGAAATTAAATTTTGAAAAAATGGCGCACTTTGAAAGAAATAAATCGATTTTTTGCCCAAAAAATAAGCAGCAAATTGTTCATAATAAAACAAGTTTACCTTTAATCAAAAAACGGCTACGCACTCCCATAGAGAATGTAATTGTGAAGCTACTATTGAAATTTCAAAAATATCCATGCAAAGGTGTTCGAGTAATCCGTCCTCCAAGTTTGAAAAAAGTGGTTTCAAGAAAAACGCGTTTGAAGTTGTACGAGGCGCCTGAAAGAAGTCCGAGCCGCTGCGGCAAAATCAATCATTGAACCTTAAAAAAATCGCTACCGGACAAATTGCTCATTGTTTTTCTGACTCCAAAGTATTTTTGAAGCAAAAAAAAAAACGATTTTTCCTTAAGTGGTGTTCCTCGTTAGTGGGTGTTCTTATATTGACTTAGGGATACTATCTCCATCAATGGTACGATAGAAGAGAAAGGAAAGCGAGAATTTTAACGTTTTCATATTTCCTTATCATTACAATACAAATAGTCGCGAATTCTCCGTCGTATCCTGTTTTAACAATTGTAATATTGCATATGCATTAACAATTGTAATAATGCATATGCATTATTGTCACGTAAATGATCGTATGCTTCACCGAAAGGAAAAAAATACTTGAGTTGACTGAATCCGTCATTGGGGGATACCAACGAATTATATATAGAACAAAATAGAATTTTAGTTTATTTAAAGAATAATTTATTGCATCGAACTAACTCGAAATCGTCAAATATTTTAGTGTTTCATCTCAATATTTCGTTGGCCACCTGTAAATGGACAATTCTGTTGATCCAAGCGATGCTCTTCTCTGCATTCAACCCCTCGTTTCTCACGTACGAAATAATATCGACGTGTTTTCAAAGGTGCTCAATTATTTGGACGATACGTCGAGACTCAAGTGGCGTAGATACACAAAACGTAATACGAATTGAAGACAGCCCAAGATCCCAAATTACAGCGAACCCGAGAATTCAGAGCAAGCCAAGAGACCACAGAAGACCCGAAGGAACCGAGCTGACTGTCTCATCTTAGCCATCACGGCCTCATCTTTCACGATTTCTTTCCGAGGAACCAGCGATGAAATTCCGGCGAGACCCTCGTCTCACGTTTTTGGGTCTTAAAGACTAGAAAGACCTACGAGGGATCCTTTTCTTTCATTTTTCCCAAGGACTCGCGGAATCCTAAGGCCGAATGGGTGTTCTCGTACAGCTGCCCGGCTCCTTACCAGGTGGCGAGAAATAAGTAAGGCAACGAGGTTACGGCTATGTAAGAGGGATAGAAACGAGGCAGGCCCGCAACCCGCAAATGCTCCAGCAACCTCGAACATTACAAAACTGGCAGTAGTTAAAAATCGTATCGTAAATGCTGAATGGAATGTCAATTATAAAAACGGACGGAAAATCGTACGTTTGAACAGGGATAATCGATTGCAGTACAATTAACGTTGTTATGGGGTTAAGGGGTTAGGCCACAGCAACGGGTATAAAATCATGTGCGAATTTAACAATTTATTTTCGTATGAAAAAGTGATTCACTCATAAAATTAATTACACGTCTATTTAGTATGGATATCAAGCTGTTGGAAAATATATTTTTTCTTTTTTCGATGTAAAAAATGACCGGCTACTATTTTCTTTTGTTATCTTTTTCTTTAGGCGCTCCGCGGCGTGACATTTGGCATCCACAATTTTTTACCTAGAACAAAAAACAAAAATTCTCGTCAATCTACATTAGAATACCTAGAGAAGTACGTACGGAATTTAAAAAATATTGTTTTGTTCAAAAGTTGTAGGTATGTGAACTTAAGGGGTCAGTCCACTTTGGAGCCACGAAAAAAAGGCTATTTTCGCGATATTTTTTTGAGGATTTAATAAAAGATATGAATATAAAAGTTGTTGAGCTTGATAAAAAAAGTCTTGAAATACATTTAAAAAAAAATTAATTCATTTTTATCCATTTTTAAGTACAAAAACTATGGTTTAACGTAACGCCTCAAAAATAGGTGGGCTAGGTAGCTCCATCACAACTCGGCAACGGCTTGTCTGAAACAAAAAAATCAAAGTCCACTAGATTCAGTATGACACCAGCTACAAAATGACCCTCGGATATAAAGTTTTATCAAAAAACAAAAAAATTGCAGATGAAAAACGAAAAAAGTAAAAAGAACGCATTTTTTCGCAGTTTTTCGCAAAAAAAAGAGTGAAAATCAAAATTTTAAAACCATCGAGGGTCATCTTGTTGCGAATCATGTTTACAATATGCGGTTCAAATTTCAAGAGAATCGGTTTATTAGTTTTAGAGATACGATGGAGCTAGATTTTGAAAACTTCGTTTCGGGAAAAACGCGTTTGAAGTTTATACTATGAAAAACTCTGACCTAAACTCAATCGGCAATTCCGGCACCGTACAAAATCCCTTCTGATTGCTCATCATCGTCGAATTCTTCAAGTCTTGCTTGCTTTCGATTTTTTGTAATTTTCAAAGTGGACTGTCCCCTTAAGAAATTAATTTTCAGTGAAAAATTTCGTATAAAACTTTCGTTCAAATGCCTACAACTTTTGAATAAAACAATATTTTTTACATTCCGTACGTACTTCTCTAGGTATTCTACTGTAGATTGACGAGAATTTTTGTTTTTTGTTCTAGGTAAAAAATTATAGATCCTAAATGTCTCGCCGCGGAGCTGTTAGATAACAAAAGAAAATATTAGTAGTCGGCCATTTTGTACATCGAAAGAAAAAAAATGTATTTTCTAACAGCTTGATATTCATACTAAATAGATGTGTAATTAATTTTATGAGTGAATCACTTTTTCATACGAAAAAAAATTGTTAAATTCGCATATGATTTTATACCCGTTACTGTGGCCTAACCCCGTAAGGCAACATTTTACCACCGAGCTGACATTTTTTCTGGACCTTTATGACTTCTTTGCTGATCATCCTGTGTAGTTTGCATACGATGCACGACACCGTTTCTTAGAAAAAAAAATCGGCAACTCGACGCATTTCGTGGGCTAATTACATTACGCTTATGAAAAACTCCTGATCACCTTTCAGTACATTATAAATATCTGCTAAGTGAATGTTACCACGAAGCTGAAAAAATAGGTACGGTTCGAATAATTATCGGACTAATCTTTTGTTGAAAAAATACTTCGATCAAATACAATATTTTTCCATCTAGAAGACCGAAAAACTTCAAAAAAATCGATGCCGCAGTTTGTACGATATTTCGCTCACCGATTTTGAAAACGTACTTTCGAGAAAAAAGCGTTTAAAATTTGAACCACGCTTCGTGCGTTCGGACGGGCGTCAACATGACAGCCTATAAATCTATCCATTTTGATCCGATCACCTTGAAATTTTCAGGAAACATGTATAGTATATACTGTAAAAATATATTGGTTTTGAAGAAAGTCATTTTTCGACTTTTACAACTTGGCATAGTCCCTTAACGGGGTATCCCCCCCTCTGGAAGCCCAATTTGAAGGGTCAGAATGATGCATTTTTTTCTAGTAATACATTGGTTGGAATTAATTAATTTTTTCCCAGCATGTTGTACACATGTTTCTGGTGACAATGTAATTTTTTCGGAAGAAAATCTTTCAAAGTGTTCGTGGTGCTGCAGTTGGCGTTGCAGTCCTCCAGCGGCGAGGCCCGAAACGGCGGGATCTCTACTAGGCTCAAATGTAATTTGAAACGAAACCAAAAAATGTTTTCTTCAAATATATCCCACTGGCTATGGGCTCACGATCCACTTTTCGAAATTTCGAAAAATACGAAAAATGACAGCTTCTCCGAAGAAAACCTCATTTTTCTCTTGAAAGACAACATGCTAAAGTCATTGTTATTAACAAATGGTTCATCCAATTGAAAAATGCGATCGTGAACCGAAAATGACTACTGTTTGAACGCTAACTGTGCAAATTCAAGTCAATAGTGTGAAAGTTACTCAAGATATCAATTCCACCGTGTCAAAATATGTAGTTTTGAGATAATCGCGTTCAAACTCGACGGATCGCGGTAAGCCCGACGCACACTGTTCCACTAAAACGCATGTAACTTCGTCAATTTTTAGAATTTCAGGGTCCGGTTGGTCTCAAAATATTCTTGAAAGTTCACTCTATAACAATATGCAAAAAATGATGTTTTAAAGTTTCCAGAGAGGTATACCCTCTTAACGCGGTCCTCTAGTTTCTCGGCTGTTTTTTTACGGCTTTTTCAATAATTTTTTACGGGCAAAGCATCAAATTAATCAATCTCATTGTTTTTGCATAATCTTTATTAACATTTAAATAAGCTTTACAACTTTTTTGAAGTCAAAATATATAATAGAATAAACGTTATAGTGGCCGACAGGAAGACATCAAGTAAAAGAGGTGCTCGACGGTGACCAAGATTGCGGCTGTTCTGCTTATCTGAAATCAAAAAACCAAACTGCATTTTCATCTTCATATTTAAGACTAGCGATTGAACTAGAGTGAATTCTAAATTACAAAAATTGACTTTTTTATACACTTTTGAAAATTACATTCTATTTTTTACTCATTTTTTCTTAAGTTTTTCGCTCGTACAAAAAAACTATCGAAGCAATCATGATAATCCTAGTTCAATCGCTGGCTTATAACATATTAAAGATGCTGTATAAATTTGAACAAGATCGGTGCAGTAGTTTCTGAAATATCGTAGTCACCGTTTCGAAAAATGGTGTTTCGAGAAAAACGCGTTTGAAAGTATACCTGCTCCGTTCCAGGGCCGTAACTTGTGAACCACTTCGAATATCGAAAAATCCTTTGGCACACATTTTCTACACATGTTGTAGATATGATTTATGAAAAAAAAAATCGATTTTTTCGACCCGAGAAACTAGAGGACCGCCTTAAGCAACCCCTGTACCTCCTTTTCCAGCGTAGAATGATGAAGAAGTGGGAGAAAAATCGTGAATATTCGCGAGTCAGAAAAAGGTTTAAATTCCCAAGCATCCGGTATATAGTAGAGCACAAACGTTTTATGCCACGAGGTTAACGGCCCTTTCCCACCCAGTAATATGTGAGAAAATGCCCTTCCGAAGTGCAGCTAGCCGGAACCGTGCATCACCGGATGTGTGGAACCGGGCGGCATCTCGAGGAACGATCAGTGCTCATCAGGGCTTGAAAATAATTATGCATTATGCCCCAACCGATTTTTCGTCTTCAGCCACTGTACCGGATTCGTTTTTTTTTTCGCTATTATTCCAGGATTCACACGGAATGCGGGAGGCGAATGCTTCGCCGGTTACCGATCTTTCGCAGGACGTTGAGATCCTCGAGGGATACCAGAACGACACTCACACCTCGATAACGTTCTCCAGAAAGTGGGAAACTTGCGACCCGGACGATCGTCCCTTATCGGTAAGCCTACAACGATCAAAATATAATACTCTAAACGAGGTACTATCGTATTTTTGAGCATGCGGAAGTTTTGCAAACAACCTGTCTTAGGCCATCAGGATCGATTCTGAGAAGTTGCTTCCAATTGCCTCATCTTCAGTATTTACCCAGTTCACTAAATACAACCTGGAAATAGTTGTTTTGCCACATGCTTTTTGCTGAAGTACAATATTTTCTTGCGATCATTTTATCTTCGTGTACCCACAATGGAAAGGTAACGTAATACGTAATAACGTAGTAAGTTCCGCATAATTATGGAGTGCAGTTGAGTCCTAGAACTTGTGCCACAAGAACGCGCACCTCGCGGGCATCGCGCGTCCACTTTATCTTCAACCAATTTAGCAATGAGACAAACTATCTCACCAAACGCAAAAAGATGGTCACAGTTTTTCTGACTGGAAGCAATCGCTTTTTCGAACAAATGACGTTTGCTCGCTGCGAGAGTGCAAAATGATTGATTGATTCCAAAATTAGAATTCCAAACAACTGTCATTGAATAAATCGACAGGTAGTGTCGAAAGTGGGAGCGAAAATCGTGTTTTTCATCGTAGCAAAGTCGTATTTCCAATTGAACGAATACTTTTATAGGCTGACAATATCCGAGTGCTCTGGGCCCTGCACGAAAACGACCCAGAGCTGAACACCCCTGTTTGGCACGGCGAAAGACGCGGTGGACGAGCCTTGAGGCTACGGGCCGTGGGCCCAAAACCATCGCCGGAGGTGCACCCGGATACTCGCCATTGGGACATCAAACTCAATCAGTTCGATGTCACCGACAGCCAGGACACCGTTTACTGGTGCAAAATCTTCAAAGCGCCTCCACTCGCCAAGAAATATCACATGATCGGGGTACGTCAATTTTGATAATCGTGATATTCCGCTGCAGAAGAAAGCAAATCAATGAATAACTTGAAAGTTGACTGTCTGAAATCGAACGCGAAAATCAAATACGGACAAAAGAAAAGCAGTTAAAGTTCCATCATTTTCTCTTCTATATAAATCATTCTCTCTCTGGTACAGCACTTCAGGACGAAATAAAATATCATATAATATTATATATAATGTAATATTATAATATAAAAATATAATATTATATATAAATATATAAAAGAAATTTTATTTGTCTTTGCAAGAAGTCTGGATCTAGAGGGTAAGAAGCAGCCTCACGAAAAAGTAACTATGATTTGTTGACAGTACGAACCTCTGGTGGAGAAAGCGAATCGCGGTATCGTTCATCACATGATACTCTACGAGTGCGCTTCGACACTGCCAATTTTGGGACAGCACGCAAGATTAGCCGGGGCACCGTGTTACGGATCTATAATGCCCCGGGAATGGGATTCTTGCATTCAGCCTGTCGTCGCTTGGGCCCGAGGAAGCAAAGGTACATTTTTATTCACGCAAGTACGATATTCGTGCGGAGTTTTTTTTATCGGAGATACATATGAATACGAACGTATAAAAACCACCAAATTACTATTTAAAAAAATTCACGTAGGGGCTATGATTGATTCTATGAAAATCAGTGTTTTGATTGACGGACTACATACCTCCAGCCGAGTTGGAAGTCAGAGCTTTTCGAGACTTTTTTATACATTTTTGGGTACTTCGACCGTACGAAAAATGTTTTGAAAAAAGGCATTTCACAATAAATTATTCATGTTCGTGTACGCTGTTCAACCCTCTGTCGAAAATGGGCATTCTGATGGTCTGCAAGATAACCTCATGGGTTGATAGATCTGAAAAATCCAACAAGATTCTTGCAAAGTAATCTTATAAGTATAGTTTGTAGAGCCAATTTCTTTAATGAAAAAAAGGATTACATTGACAATTCAGAACTTTTTTTCGTTTTATATTTCGCGAATCCAAGGTTATAAAAAAAAATATCTACTAATTGTCAAATGTCAACACAATATGAAATATCTATTTCCAAAGATTGAAAAAACAATTAAAAGCTTCAATTTATCCAGCAGACCGTTCCTTCGTGCGCGCGGCCACATTTGCCCTCATCCATCCCCAATTCAGACCTTGTAGCTGTTTTTTTATGAGACGAGTAAAAATGTAGAGAAAAATAACTAACAGGCAAATCGATTTTTTGAAGATGCTAAAGGCATGTCAATAAATTGACCTGAATCGTTATGCAGTGTCAAAGGGAGATATATCGATAAATACGATTTTCTTTTGCAGGCGAATGGTTTGCAGAGGATGTTGGTATCCCGATTGCTGAACATATCGAAGGCTCGTACTACATGCTGGAGGTCCACTACAATAATCCTACTCTGAAAAACGCAATCGACAGCAGCGGAGTGAGGCTCCACTTGACTCCAAATTTAAGGCCCAAAGAAGCGGGTATTCTTGTTACGGGGGTCGCCGTTAATCCGCTGCACATGGTACCGCCTCAGCAAAAGGAGTACGCTACTGCTGGTTACTGCACTCCCTCGTGCACCAATACTGTAAGTACCTAAAGTATCCACGGTGTCATGATTTAATTTTTTCGATTGATTTTAAATCAATCGATACCTGGTTTTTTTTTTCATGCGTCACTGAATATTACCGTAAGTCATTGGATTCTGGGTGCGAAAACTAGTGCGCGAACAATTTCAGTCATTTTCCGTTCAAACGAAATGGAATTCAACACAATGACAATTTTTATTTCAAAATTCAGTAGATTGGTATCAGGATAAAATCAGAATATTCAAATTTTCGGTAGATCGAAATTAAAAAAAATTAACGGGATCACCTGTGCAGAAGTTGTCGTAAGGATCCAATTGGATTCGCAGACTTGTCTGTATTTCCTGATGGCGATCCAATGGGTCATCGCATTGGATCCCTATACTAACACTTCACGATCGTACATTAGATCCGAAGCGGGATTTCCCATTGGAAACCCTCAATGAATCCAATTTGAATCCTTAAGGCGTTACCCCCACTTGTAGCGCAAAAAAAGACCTTTTTCATGAATTTTTTTAAAGAAAACTACAAAACTTTTTGAATCGATCAATATACCATCTTAAAGAACACATCTTGAAGAACTTTCAGTAATTTTTTTATTGAAAAATATTACATTGTTTAGTGGCAAATGGCCGTCAATGAAATAATGTTTTTATATACACGGTTTGCGGTGACCAACATTGCGGCGAAGTGGATCATCTGAAGAAAAAAAATGCGGATGGATTTAGTCAAATATAAGTATAAACTAGTCTTTAATTGAAGGATTTTAAAAAATATTCATTTTTCACAAAATGGCGGACAGTCAAAGTTAATGGTTCGATTTTAACGAAAAAAAACGGCCGTTTTTTGGCTATAAAACGGCCATTTTTTTCGAAAAAAAAATCGAACGATTAAAGACTACATTTATATATATTAAATAAGCCTGCAAAATTTCAAGAAGATCGGTTCATTAGTGTTCGAGTAATCTTGGTCACCGACTTCAGAAATGCCATTTTGAGAAAAACGCGTTTAAAGTTTCAATTTCAGTTTACACGAAGAAAATATTTTTTTTTGTCAACTTACATAGAGTCATCTATTCCGGGCATCAAAAAAAAACTGCACTTCAAAAAAATGCAATAAAAAAAAATCAATTTTTTCAAAATCGCAAGTGGGAGTAACCCCTTAAGGATCCCCACATTATCGAACACGATCTTTATCGATTCCATCGCATTCTATACGTTGAATTTTCTAAAGAAAAAATATACAGATGTAAAAATGAGGGAATCTTTAAAAAGTACAAATCGTATCTTAAAAAACATGGATTGCTTAAAAAAGTATATCTTAAAAATCGATATGAATCACATCACTGGAAATCCACTGTAATTATCGTTTGTTATTTATTTTACTGCACTTTGGCATAATATCACCAAACACGTACACGCTCACGAAGAGTGCAGATTATGTTTCAACACGGCGAGTTTTTTCTCGTGACTTTTTACGTATTTTTTATTCGAATGTGGTAAGATGTCTCGAACGGCATTCGTCGGGGAACAGTGCAGAATCCCCTTGAATCCCAATGAGGGATAACAAATCCCTATAGGAACGTGGGTCTTGGGACTCCCCAACAATTTTGCGCACGGGATCATGGAAGGATATTTTTTTTGAGAGATCCAACAAATTCCGGATGAAAATTTTAAACAAAAAAATTCGCGATGCCAAGCGGGAAATTGGGTGAAATCCACTTGAATTCGAATGTAAACTCCCTACGTGCGGCGTCCCGATCAAATCCCTATAGGGATGTGTTAGGATCTGGGAACTCCCCAACAAATTTCTGCTAAAATCCACAATATCGAAATGAGTGCTTTGAAACAATGAGATGCAATCAAACGGGATCAAATCAGATACCGATTTCCACCCGAGTTACGGGATCGTCACAGTGTAACGGGTCGAAAAATAGCTGATTTTCGCGATTTTTTTTTTTTCGATCGTTAAAATACGCTAATCAGCCTGATTTTTTATGTCAAATCAAAACACTCACGAAGAACAGAAAATAAATGTTTAAACGTTTATTTTTATTTTGTTTTACATTTTTTTACATTTCACAGTGTAACGGATCGAAAAATAGCTGATTTTCGCGATTTTTTTTTTCGATCGTTAAAATACGCTAATCAGTCTGATTTTTTAATATAAAATCAAAACACTCACGAAGAACAGAAAATAAATGTTTAAACGTTTATTTTTATTTTGTTTTACATTTTTTACATTTCACAGTGTAACGGATCGAAAAATAGCTGATTTTCGCGATTTTTTTTTTCGATCGTTAAAATACGCTGATCAGTCTGATTTTTTAATGTAGAATCAAAACACTCATAAAGAACAGAAAATAAATGTTTTAACGTTTATTTTTATTTTGTTTTACATTTTCTTAACGATTTAAAATGTCTTCGACAAAAATGAAGTCCTCACGGTGTACGCGGTTGTGGCCGTAAATATTATCTGAAACAAAATTTGTAAAAAGATTATTAATCAGTATGAAAGCCACTATCTTGCTATGGACGTTTTTTTTAATCGAAATTGACAAAATGTCGGCGGTTTGAAAACAAAGTATCAAATTAAGTCTATTTTTCGACAGTTTTTCGTTAAAAAAATATTAAGATTTCAAAGAAAAAGAAGCTTCCATAGCAAGATGGAAAATGGCGTGACGAATGTTGTGTCAAAATTTGAGGCGGTTAGCTTGAAAATTCTTCCTTTGAGAGTGTACACCGTTTTGAAAAACGACATTTCGAGAAAAAGGCGTTTAAAGTTTCGAGTGTGGAATTTTCATATAAATTGTCTACTTACGATCAATCGGCGATGTCAGGTCTATGTTTAAAACCGTCTATACTATCGGATAATGCAAAAAAAATCGACCGTTTGAAAATTTCACACTGAGATGATCGCTTAATTCTGGTCGCAAACGAAAAGAAAATATGCAGAATAAATACTCGCTGCGCGTTCTATCGTGCAATTTTTCACAATTTGAAAAATCGAAAATAATTATCCTATTCGTAATGTGAATTCGCCACTAAATCGCGATACCTGCAGGAAGAATCTAGCCAGGTATTTTAACGTGCGAAGGGTCGGTAATGTCCTTTCTATCCAAAAGCCGATTTCGTCCCACACTTTTCACTCACACGTATTTTTACATCAACTCCACAATTATGTGAAAAAGTCTTCAAAGATTTACGCTCAAATCCGAACGAACAAAATCAAGCCTGCCTACAACGATATTTTCGCTACGCGAAAACGATGTTGAGCTTTGTCGATCCTCCAACCGGGATATCTTTGTGCAGCTTTTCCCAGAGGACGGAGTGAACGCGGTTTCCGTAGTTTTGCACTCGCATCTGGCTGGTCGTCGAATGAGCCTGAAGCACATACGCAAGGGCGAAGAATTGCCGGAGATAGTTCGAGAGAATCACTTCGACTTCGATTATCAGCAATCTCACAATCTCGAGGACGAGGTGAAGATAATGCCCGGTGACGAGCTCGTGACCGAATGCGTTTACGGTACTCAGGATCGGACAACACCGACCTTGGGTGGTTACGCAGCGACGCAAGAAATGTGTCTCGCCTTTATCGTCTATTATCCGAGAACGGAACTCGCTGGATGCTACAGCATAACGCCGGCGAAGGATCTGTTCAAGACACTGGGCGTTCACAGCTTTAAGGGCATTACGATGGACCATTTGGAGAAATTATTCCTCACTACTGGGTAATATTATTTGACATACTCACCCATCGTACTTTCGTTATTGTTGCGCCAGAAAAACACATGCGACGATTTAACGTATACCGAAATCTAGTCGCATGCTTAAGGGGCTAGGCTACTGTGACGAACGAAAAATCAGGGTTATTTAAAAAAATTAATTTTGAAGGAATAAGTAAGACTGAAAAATCGTTTTGACATTTATTTGTATGTACAGTAACGAAGTTATGTACCAAATTTCATAAAAAATTATTAATAATTAAAGGAGTTGCAAACAATTTCGTAAAGGACCGTTGAACGTGAGGGGCTGAACGGTGTACTTGGTTTTGGCCACCCGGGTGACCTGAAGTGAAAAAATCAGTTTTGTTCTTAAATTGGATAATATTGGCTAAGACTTGACCGAGGTTTTTTTGGTTATCGTGTTTCGATGATCAAAAAAATAATGTTGAACTTCTTTTCGATTTTTCGAGGAAAATGACATCATTATTGTTAATAACTAATGAAAAAAAAATGTTAAAAAGAAAAACGTCGGCCAAGACTAAACTACTATTACACTGAATAAGTGTACCAAATTTCAAGTCAATTCGTTCATTCGATTCCGAGAAATCGTGTACACCGTTTTGAAAAACATCGTTTCGAGAAAAACGCGTTTAAGGGGTTAGGCCACTCTAGAGGCCGAAAAAATAGGCTTTTTGGGGATTTTTTTTCAGAAAAACTACAATATAAATCGAGATTACAAAAAAGGCTGTTTATCATACATGTCAGTGACTGTATACAATAATTAATCGCTTGAAAAAAATTATTGTATACAGTCACTGATATGTATGATAAAGACCCTTTTTGTAATCTCGATTTATTTTGTAGTTTTGCTGAAAAAAAAATCCCCAAAAAGCCTATTTTTTCGGCCTGTAGAGTGGCCTAAGGCCTTAAGGGCGGCAGCGCTAGCGGGAGAAAATAAGAAAAAAATAAATTGTCAAATTGAGAATTTATTTTGGGAGTAGCAAAAAAGGAATAGGATTTCTTTTGAAAGGGTTTATTTAACACATATTAAAGCATCAAAAAAAATTATTATAATTTTCATACAAAATGGCGGCGACAGAGCCCATCTTGAAAAACGTGTTTGATACAAATAACTTCACGGGAGGACGGTTTTCTCGTAAAGTATAAGACCTGGAACAAAAACCAATAAAAATTATTATCTATATTTTATTAGCTATGGAACTACGTAGGGATTTATTTTTTATCACATTTGGAAAAAATAGCGCACTTTGAAAGAAATAAATCGATTTTTTGCCCAAAAAATAAGCAGTAAATTGTTTATAATGAAAGTTTACATTTAAGGCGTTACCCCCACTTGTAGCGCAAAAAAGGCCTTTTTCATGAATTTTTTTAAAGAAAACTACAAAACTTTTTTAATCGATCAATATACCATCTTAAAGAACACATCTTGAAGAACGTTCAGTAATTTTTTTATTGAAAAATATTACATTGTTTAGTGGCAAATGGCCGTCAATGAAATAATGTTTTTATATACACGGTTTGCGGTGACCAACATTGCGGCGAAGTGGATCATCTGAAAAAAAAATGCGGATGGATTTAGTCAAATATAAGTATAAACTAGTCTTTAATCGAAGGATTTTAAAAAATATTCATTTTTCACAAAATGGCGGACAGTCAAAGTTAATGGTTCGATTTTAACGAAAAAAAAAACGGCCGTTTTTTGGCTATAAAACGGCCATTTTTTTTCTAAAAAAAATCGAACGATTAAAGACTACATTTTTATGTTTTAAATAAGCCTGCAAAATTTCAAGAAGATCGGTTCATTAGTGTTCGAGTAATCTTGGTCACCGACTTCAGAAATGCCATTTTGAGAAAAACGCGTTTAAAGTTTCAATTTCAGTTTACACGAAGAAAATATTTTTTTTGTAAACACATAGAGTCATCTATTCCGGGCCCATACAGAAGGATGGGCCGGATACGTATACTTCAAAAAAATGCAATAAAAAAAATCGATTTTTTCAAAATCGCAAGTGGGGGTAACCCCTTAATCGAAAAACGGCTACGTACTCCCATAGATAATGTAATTGTGAAGCTACTCCCAAAATTTCAAATCGATCCATGCAAAGGTGGTCGAGTAATCCGTCCTCCCAGTTTGAAAAAAGTGGTTTCGAGAAAAACGCGTTTAAAGTTGTACGAGGCGCCTGAAAGAAGTCGTAATCGCTGCGGCAAAATCGCTAAATGAACCTTAAAAAAAATTCGCTACAGGACCAATTACATATTGTTTTTATGACCCCAAAGTAATTTTCAAGCCAAAAAAACGATTTTTCCAAAATCCTATGGTGGTCTTATCCTTTAAAGTTTCACTAGCAGTTCTATCGTTGTAATCATAAGGTCACGTTCAATCTGCGATTCCTGCACCATATGTTCGACTTTGCTATTCAATTTGGGTTGCCTCAAGCGACGAACGAGCATTCATCTTCACAGTAGCCTAACCCCTCAAATCTTCGCGTTTTTTTTTCTAACCTCAAACCTAATTGACCCTCCATTTGTTGCATGAAGAACCGAGGCAGTCGCCCTTCCAACGAGTCTGCAGCAACAACTTCCGGTCTATCCGGAAGCCGCGAAAAACGACGAACTCGACGAGGAAGTCATCAAGGAGACAGAGACGGCGCTAAGGACGATGAGAGATTACTCAGAAGATCGTGACAACGACAACGTTTTCGCAAGGTTGATCATCGAGGACCCTGAAGAATTTCGAGGTCGTACACTGGCCGAGCACATGCTCGCATTACCCTGGTCGGAGGAACTCCTCGCGCGTTCCATCGAGAACAGCTTGTACCACGGAAGACACATGACGTTCTGCAGAAAGAGGGATGACAAGCTGGCACTCGTGAGTAACCCTTGGTTTTCTCCCAATAGCGTTATCATATTAGGACTTGGAATTAACTCGTAGCGTTTTTTTTTAATGAAAAAAAATATGTATTTTTTATGAAAATAAAAAAAAAAACATTAATGAAAGTATTGCCCCTCGCTTTTTGCTACTTTTGACCATCTTTCGGGCAGGGTACGAATACCGTGTCGGAAGAACGCCTCGTTTTTTATGCAATCCACGAATCGACCCATTTTTTACAATCTTCGTAAGAAGTGAACTTCTGCTCAGACAGGCTATGAGCCATCGAACGAAACAAATGGTAATCAGAAGGAGCGATATCTGGAGAATACGGCGGGTGGGGTAGGACTTCCCATTTAGGGAGGTACGGTGATTGGAGCGAGTTCAAGAGAAAAGCCCGATTTTTTTTTAATAGCATTGTCGAGACCTTCGTCCATGCGTATGCGGAGTTTCCACGAGATTTACCGTACACTTTTCGAGTTATTAATTGTTAAAGTTGGTGAATTAGTCACACGTAGACGACAAAATGTGCCTGTCCGCTCATATATCGATTTTTTTGTGCTACTTGGAGCCAAGAAACACGTAATAAAAACTGATGGTTGCGTTCGTTGAATCTTTGTGATCGGTAAGGCACCTTGAATTGGAAAGCTCACCGCTGAAATAAGCAATAAATTTAGAAATAAAGTCGCAAAAACCGAAGTTTTCGGAGAGCGAGACTTCTCGTGACGTAACAGCAGCCATCTTGCTCGACGTGTGGCAACGCCGGATACCCGCGCAAATTTGATTCGGCTATCGGATATTTTCAACGCGAATTAAAAATATTATTGTGCGAAGCCGTACATTTTTTGATGGATTATAAAGGGCCTTTCGTCGATATTTACTTGAAGTTCTTTTACGTACAGCAAAGGCATCTCAATTTTTCTGGCGACATGTACCTATACAACGCATCTATATATAAATTCAGCATGGGAGAACCGTCATATAAAATAAACGTTCCTTTTTATACCTGCAAATATTGTAAAAATTGGGAAAGGAAAAAATAACATAACAATCGATGAAATATGTTTTGACTTTGGACAGATTGGACATTGGACATTGAGGTTAACTTCAACGCGACGTTTTTTATTTGCAATCGCAATATTATCTTTTCATTTTCTAATTCTTGTCCGTCAGAATCTACATTTGTCTCTAAACTGGACTTCAGGTACAATCCCGTAACTCTTTTGATGAACTTCCACAGTATTTTCATTCTCCATGTTAACCGGCTACAAAAAATAATAAGCCGGGCGCGTGGAACCGATGACAGCCACCGAAAATGCGACGATGCTAAACGTCAACGATATGGCGTACTACTGAAGTCGAGTAGTAGATTATTAAGATTGTTTCCATATTATGAAAATAATAGGAAACTCGAAATTCAATACTTAAAAAATATTTCTCGAAAAATAGGCCATATACATATATCTAAAACGTGGCGGTATTGCGGCGTGAAATAGACTCTAAGTTTACTAGCATGGTCATCACCGTACCTCCTTAAGTAGCGATCCCCAGTTATGGTTTCATTCGGTTTCAATAGTTCATAATAAATCACACTCCTCTGATCCCACCAAATGCAGAGCAGGAGCGTAGACCCATCGATATTTGGCTTTGCCACTGATGTTGACGGTTGGCCAGGCTTAACCCATGACTTTCTGCGCTTCGGATTGTCGTAATGGATCCATTTTTCATCACCAGTGACAATTCGATGCAAAAAAACGGGAAGTAAAACTCCCCGCCAAAAACACTTTATTCGGCACAAATGTTGACATATTCAATAAATTGTAAAGTGTTGTTATTTACTATTCAAAAAGAGGTTATGTACAGCAAATGACATTCAATGATAGCTGTTTCACGATGAATCCATTACTGTCGGTAACAACGAAATACTGTACTACCTACGCCATCTTTTGTAACACGCTACGAATCAATTCCAACACCTAATATATTTCTTCATTCCAAAACCATTCTGAAATTGAGTTCCGCCAATCATTACGCGTTTTTCACATTCTTGATGTTATTTGCATTCGTGATAAAATGATGTTGCAATCCAACTGAAATTTTCGATTGCAGCCTGCCGACATCCAGATGTTCCCAAACTTCACTGCCTTGCCCGAGGCGGAAGGAAAGAATTGCAGCAATTTCCGGCTAACTTCCGGTTCTCGATCGACATTTAATCACGGGTCCTTGTTGATTCCTCTCGTCGTTTGCTTACTGGGCTTTTGGCAGCTGTAGAGATTCTCCGCGCGGAGAATGAACGGAAAACGACAGACCTCGGCGCATAGCCTCGCATCCCTGTGTATATTTTTGCTTCGAAATAATTGTAAATTCGTCCCCGACTTATTTATTTTTGATACTCATCGAATGGCGAACTCGCCAACTAATTAATACGATATAGTCTCGACCCCTTCGCGATTCCCTTTTTTTTTTTAATTTTATAACTTCCATTAATTTTGGCCGTTCGAAACTGGCCGAGAATCAACACGAATGCTAGAATTTTGAATGCATCGAGTGGTTCCTCAATTTTTGCTTGAGGTTATCAAAGTCGAAAATAAAAGGCTGAAATCCCCGTGGAATGAAAAAAAAAGTATGCGCAGAAGAATATGTTCCACGCGTCTGGCCTTTGTCGAAAATATATCCAATATATTTAACATATATTTTTTTAATGTTTTGAATGTACTTGATTTTCATGGAGACAGCGGAAACGTCGGGCCAAGTTTTTGAAAAATTTTGGCGCTGTGTGTAACATTAATATTGTTAATGTAAGACAATTGTAAATATATTTATAAGCTATCGTCATCGTTGTTGTTGTTATTTATTGACCTTTTTCCATTTTGTGAATTGCTGTGGGTAGCCTCTGTGGTTTTGGACCGCACTTTGGAGGCTACCCAGCGAGACAATAAGAGCTGCTTCCTCTGGCTAGAACAAATGACACGCGCTGAGAAATGTGGAGCCCGTGTGTCTGTCGGTGTCATTGGTTGTTACCGATATGAGTTTTTCGAACTTTTCTCAGCTAGTTTTTCACCAAAAGGAGGGCTTTGAGTGTCGAATTGCATGCTTCTAAAACTGCCAGGTCCACATTCTCTTCAATTGGCGATTAAGGCGTTACCCCCACTTGTAGCGCAAAAAAAGGCCTTTTTCATGAATTTTTTAAAAGAAAACTTCAAAACTTTTTTAATCGATCAATATACCATCTTAAAGAACACATCTTGAAGAACTTTCAGTAATTTTTTTATTGAAAAATATTACATTGTTTAGTGGCAAATGGCCGTCAATGAAATAATGTTTTTATATACACGGTTTGCGGTGACCAACATTGCGGCGAAGTGGATCATCTGAAAAAAAAATGCGGATGGATTTAGTCAAATATAAGTATAAACTAGTCTTTAATCGAAGGATTTTAAAAAATATTCATTTTTCACAAAATGGCGGACAGTCAAAGTTAATGGTTCGATTTTAACGAAAAAAAAACGGCCGTTTTTTGGCTATAAAACGGCCATTTTTTTTCGAAAAAAAATCGAACGATTAAAGACTACATTTTTATGTATTAAATAAGCCTGCAAAATTTCAAGACGATCGGTTCATTAGTGTTCGAGTAATCTTGGTCACCGACTTCAGAAATGCCATTTTGAGAAAAACGCGTTTAAAGTTTCAATTTCAGTTTACACGAAGAAAATATTTTTTTTTGTAAACTTACATAGAGTCATCTGTTCCGGGCCCATACAGAAGTATGGGCCCGGATACTTATACTTCAAAAAAATGCAATAAAAAAAATCGATTTTTTTTTCAAATTGCAAGTGGGGGTAACCCCTTAAGGTAATCCTATCGCCAGGCTTCAATCCATAAATTTTAATTTTTTTTTTTGAGCTTCACTAAATATATTAATAATCGTCTCTGTAAAATTTCAGGCTCGGTTATCGGCCTAATTACAGAGAGAAAAAAATATTAAAAGTGCGTATTTTTGTGAAGGAATTCCGAGACAACATACGAAAACCCAATTTCCAGTCGCTACAAAAGTGTATATAATAGCGGGAATCCGTCAGATTCTGAAAAATAATCAGATTTATATACTTAATCAAGTTTAATTTGAACTTCCGGTATTGGATTTATTACCACTTGCTACGATATAGAGACGTGACAGCAAGGCAACAGCTGACTGTAGTCCTAACCTAATCTCACTCATTCGAGTTTCCACACATATTTTATTTTTAACTGACATATTTCGCCGACACAAATTTTCCACGCTTTTTACCAGTCGTGGCCCGAATACAATGCTTTATATTTCCCGCACCTGACATTGTATTGACAGATCGACGTTGAAAAGCATGGAGGTTACACTCGCCTGGTTGAGTAAAAAGAGACAGAACCAATGTTGCCAAATATCAAACCTAGAAATACTGCGCGAATCGTTGGAATAACTGTTTTTTCATTTTTCTAATTAAATGTGAACATCCATTAAACAGTTTACACATGGTAAATTTTAGTTATTAAAAATAATTTTTCTTGCCTATGTTAAAAATATAAATTTTACAAGTCTCAAGTATGATCAGTGGTATGACTAGTGTGAAGCAATAGGTCTACCTTAAAAGGTTAGGCTACTGTGACGATCCGAAAATCAGGGTTATTAAAAAAAAATTTGAAGGAATAAAAAGAATTATTGAAAAATCGGTGGGCGTTTATTTATATGTACATTAATAAAGTTGTGTGCCAAATTTCATTAAAAAATATTAACCCTAGAGCCATGTCGTAGTTTTCAGCACCTGTAAACCATGCAAATGGGTCCTTCGCGTCCGTCACTTATTTGACTGTGTTATATTCGAAGGAAATATATGAAAAAAATCATGGGTCTTCTTTGGACTCTTAAATATACGATAACATTTTTGGCATCCCTGAAAATCTCCTTTTTAATGAACATTTTTGTCAAAATTCGGAGGTATGTAGGCTGTTCAAACAAGAACATTTGAAAATTCATATCCTCCGTTGTTTTTGGTATACATACAAATTTCCAACGCGAGTTATTAGTGGAATTGACATAGATTTTGAAAAAATGTATATTTTCATGAGATATTCGGTCGAATTTTTCAAATTTTTATTAAGATATTTATTTTGCAAATGAAAAAAGGCTAAATTTCAAGACCGGCATGTATACCCTATATAGGTAAGGTAACGATTGAAAAAATCAACACGTCTACAGAATTATGTTATTTATGGTTGTTTATTGTTTGGTAACACAAATGTATAGTTTTACAATAATTATATGCAATTTATGCATATGCATTATATCCATTTGAACCCACTCTACCAAAAACTCGGTTTCTGAAAAATTGTTTTTTTTTTCGTCCATCGGATGCATTTTTTAATTTATTTTGAAAGAATAAGTGAGAAGATTGAAAAATTGTTTTGCCATTTATCGGCATGTACACTAACAAAGTTATGTACCGAATTTCATTTAAAACATCTATAAATAATTAAAGAAGTCACAATATAATAATAATTAATTTATAATTTTAATTAAAGGTCCTTCACAATCTCGTGAAGGACCTTTGCACGTGAGGGGCTGCACGGTGTACTTGATTTTGGCCACCCGGTTCATCTGAAGCGAAAAAAAGAGTTTTTTCATAAACTAGATAATAATGGCTAAGACTTGGCCGAGGATTTGTTTGCTATCGTGTTTCAATCATCAAAAAAATTATTGTGAACTTTTTTCCATTTTTCAATGAAAACTGACATTAATATTGTTAATAACTAATGAAAATAAAATGTTAAGAAGAAAAAAGTCGGTCAAGACTAAACTGCTATTATACTGAATACGTGTACCAAATTTCAAGTCAATCCGTTCGTTACACGTACACGTCGATAAATCGTGTACACCGTTTTGGAAAACATAGTTTCGAGAAAGTCGTGTTTAAAGTATTACCAGCAGTTCTATCGTTGTAATCATAAGTTTACCTTAAATCTGTGATTCCTGCACCATAAGTTGCACTTTCCTCTCCAATCTGAGTTGCCTCAAGCGACTATCGATTTTTTTTTTCATAGTAGCTTAACCCCTTAATCCAGCCAGAAGTTAATTTCAATAACTTTTTCTCTGACAGTTTCTCCTGTTAAGACGATCTGCATTTTTCTTCAATAATCAGACGCCGGCTGTCATAATTCCAAATCATTGGGACCAGTCCTGCCCAGAATAGTGCGAAAAACTACGTGGATTTTTTTGCCGGCAGGATCGTCTATCGTTCCGTCTTAATAGCAACAGTATTATTTTGTAATTCACGTATATCATGTGCCTCGATGGGCTTTTAAAGCAAACCAAAAAAAACCAATCTAAACGATTTTGAAGGAAAATGAACTACTATTCACCAGCATTTTTGCCTCAACTCCTCTATGCTCTCTGAAGTCCTTTTTCCATAAGAAGTATATGTTAACAGATACTTACCAAGTAGAAATCGTAAATTTATTGGAAATGCTTTACAGAGAATAACTCTCATGACAAATTTTTCCGAATTAATCATCTCGATGCACTGCAAAACAAAAAGTAGTTTAAAAATCCATAACTCTTATCGATTCATTGTATAACTCCTCAGGCGCAATTTTCCACGTGAATGAGTGCCTCATCCGCGATATATAACTTCGACAATAACGCGACGCTTCCAGCAAAGCGATTCCGTACGATCCTTTCAATCCTCTCCCCCCCACCTATACATTACACGCCTCCGTTTGAATTTTCACGCACCAATGAATGACTAGGAAGGCTATCGATGGAAACGAATCGTGTGCCCCATGTGGCAAGTGCTGATAACCCCAGATTGCGCTTTTATCAAATTACCGCAAAGGCTCACCGTTGCCCAGGGTGTTCGGTGTATAAAAGGAGCTTCCCTCGGGGTTTCTGGCATCAAACGGTTGGTGGTCCATCGACGAAGCAACTGCGACCGAAGCTGCGAAAGCAACTCTGCCCAGAAGAAAACACTTATAAATTCAAAAAAATCGCCATCTTGAAGCTCGCAGACTTCCTCATTTTCATCCATTTGCAAGTATAACGATTTACTTTGTTTTTTTTTCGAAATATGTCCGACCATTTTCGAAAAGATGTTATTCAATTGTTATTTCAGGAAAAATGAGACGAACGAGGCACGTTGTACTGCCAGTAAAATCGTGGCAGTACATGGGCCTGTTGGTAGTTTCACTCGCGTGCCTGACCCTCGGTTTGGTTTCGAGGGATCGTGGTGGAAGATCGGGAAGCCTCGCCGGACCTGAACTCAAGCACACTGCACCTCACGAGTAAGATCATCACCGAGCGAATATTTTCTTCAATAAATCATCATGGAAAAATGTACCTACATTGAGTATCTATTAATTTGTAGAGTGGACGCCTGCCCGAACGTTCATCCTTTCAACCGGTTGCCCCCTTACGACGAATCGGCACACGAAAAAGGTCTCAACGATAATATCCTGCGTACTCAAACGTCTTCGGACGGATCTTCCGAAAAAACACGATCGATGCTGACCAGACGAACCAGTTCGATTCCGGACCGTAGATCAATCATTACCGATCGCAGGACCCGAATGATCGACGGGTCACGGATTCGAGTCGCCGACTCCAAGGATCCAACCTCGACGTCCTGGAGAATCTCTAAAGTTCGCGAAAATGGCGCCAATGTCCGATCGGCCAAGGCCGATCGTGAGGTTCCTCGTCTATCAAGCAGACACTTGGAGTCATCTTCCGATCGTTCTTCGCGCTCGAGGTCAGCCATTTTCCGTGACGAGCCGAGTACGACAATCGGCCACGTAAATCGGCAGCGTCGATCGAGCGCCGACGATCGAAGACGTCAGGAGACATCCGTTCGGAGGAACACCCATACCGAGAAACAAAGACTGACCTCGCAATCCTACAGCGAGAGACGCGAGGATCGCATTGCGAGGAGCCGATTCCGAGTTGCCGATGCCAACCGACGAGAAAGGAGCAACGCACTCCCGAGGCATTCCGTTCGAGCTTCAAACGGCCGAGATATTCGCGCCGAACGATTCTCCCGGCTGTCACGATCGCGGGACGATCGGCAAGAGCGACACGACGAAAATCGAAGATCCACCGAACGGCTTGGCGCGAAGACCCGGGAGGGCCGCTTGACCGAACATCAGCGCATAGACATCGGCCGATCGGCAACGAGGCGAACGGCAGACTCAGTCGAACGCCGGGATCAGCGGGAACGTCGGATCAGGCTCGTCGCTCGCTCGTCAAAATCGATAGTGGACACTCGACAGTCACGATCGGCAGAATTTGAGCGTAGGGCCGTCAAAAGCATGGCCGTACGATCACAAGAACGAAATGAACGAACAACGGCCACATCCGAAGCTCGAGGGAGATCGAACGATGATTTCGCAAAATCGCGAATCGCTCGAACATCCTCGAGACGAAATGCCGATCGTCGAGTTGACGTTGAGAGAATGAGAGTCCAATCGGAGAAACGATCGGACGTTCGAAGAACGACGTCGCAATCACGAGAGCGTCAAGCACAAGCCGACTCCAATAGACGCGATGAATCCTCGCAAAGAGCGTGGGTGGATTCTCTAAGACGAGACGTCCGCAGCATCAGAGTCTCCGAATCTAGGGGACGTATGGTACGCAACGAGCGCCTCGCTAGCCGTGACGTTTCTCGAGATCGACAAACTTCCGCGTCTTCCAGTCGATCCGAAATCTTCGCAATGAACTCTTCGAGGCGCCGCAGCCTGACGGCTGCCTCGGCAATCCGTGAACGTCGCGAACGTCTTGGCGCACGTGACACTGCAGCCGGACGTCGCGAAGCCTCCACGGAAAGGACAATTGCCCGAGAACTTCGAACGTCATCCAACGAAAGACAACGAAGATCCACCGCGAGGATATCACGCCAAGCACCGACCAGGATGAACTCTTTGCAACAACGAACCAGCCGGTTCTCGGGAACGTCCAGAAGCGCGACGTCCGAACGTCCCCATCGCGTCACCACTCGTGATGTTTCCGCTCAACGTACCGATCGTTCCACCGAAATACGCCCTAACGCACGAAAACTCGAAGCTTCCAACGAGGGGAGACGCGAAACGTCCGGAATGAGGAAGCTCGAACGAACGTCCGAAAGAAATTCCCCGCGACGCGATATTCGAGGCTATGGAAGAACGAGGATCACCGAAAATCGTCAACCCAAAGAACGTACTACTTCTCAGGATCGACGTCACCGACGTTCGACCGAAAACTCCGTTGCGCGGGAACTTCGTGAACGTTCGGTCGGAGCCGCCATTACGCGGACACTTCGCGTGGCTCGTGGACAAGATGGCGTCGACACACGCGGAGGAAGAAAGATAGAGAACAAGGATATTCGCGCTGCTCGGAATTCTCGCAATCACAGGATGATCGACGATCGTTCTCGAACGGTCTTTAAGAACATCGTGGACTTTACGGACCTCGGGGAAATCTCGAAGACTAAGAACGAGTATCTTCGCAAGGCACTCGTCCTCGTACTTTGCGCAATCTACGGGGCTTCACTGTTGAAGGGGAAAGGAGGGGTTTACAGGTGAGACATGGCGATTAGATTTTTTATTCCCGAAATCGAAAATTATTTTAGAACGGCATATACCTAGATTTTGAAAAATATTGGATCTAGGATGGTACTCCGTACGCATAGTGGGCCTTTACGGTCCCACTTGTAGCCCATATTTGTCACTCCGCTATTTTCGACTACCTGCAGACCGAAGAGTTGCCCACAGCCATAATTTCCTATTGCACTACCGCCCGTGCACAAAATGTCGTAGGGATTCAATGAGTCATCGCATTCGATTTTTATACTGAAACGTCATGCTCGCACATTGGATTCTAATCGGGATTCCCCATTGAAATCCCTAAACGAATCCGATTTGAATCCTAAAGGATTACTTCATGAATCCTAAAGAATCCAATTTGAGTCCTTATGGATCTCCATAAAAACGTCATGCTCGTACATTGGATTCCAATCGAGATTCCCCATTGGAATCCCGAAACGAATCCAATTCGAATCCTAAAGGATTCCCTCATTATCGAACAGAATCCGAAACGATTCTTGGTGGATTCCATCTCATACTGTACGTTTCATTTTCTAAACACAATATATAGATATGCAAAATAAGTGGATCTTTCAAACGTTATCTTATCTTATCTTAAAAAATATAAATCATTGAAAAAGGATATCTTAAGGGGCTATACCAGTGTGAACGCTGAAAATTAGGGTAATTTTCGGGAATTTTTTGGAAAAAAAGTACTCAATTAAATGTTTCGGAAAGTTAAGAATATATTTGGCTTTATTCGACCTATATTACATAATTGTTTCATAGAAAAATATTGAGATCCAAGCGACGTATGCGCTGCGTTCGGAGGCGCCAAAAAAAAAGTTCCTCCACTGCTGACATGATTCCGGCCGACTAAGTAGCTGTTAGTAAATCTCAAATTACGTAAATCGGGAAATAGTAGGATATCCACTTGTATTCCAATGTGGACGACCAATGTGCGACGACCCTATCAAGGCTCTATAGGAATGTGGTAGGATCTGGGAATCCCCAACTAATTTCCGCACGGGCAGAACGCATTTTCAAGAGGGCACAGGGAAACTGTAATAAACCTGTGCCGATACAAATTACTATATTATGACGAGGTTCGGTTGTGTTACCATTAAAAAGTCGACAAAGTACCTCCCGCTCAGTAGTCATCTCGCAACCCAGTGCGCGGCTAAACGGTCACCCATCAGAGTATTGGCCCGGCCAACATTTCTCGAAATGGAAAATTTTGCCGTAACCGCACACCGGGCGCGCGTCCACCCCTGTCGGTAAATATACCTAAATATATACGTGATGTATTTTCAGTTTCAGGAATATTGTCACTCCGATTAACCGTTTCGTCGCGTGGTAAATCGAGGAACAACAAAAAAGGACACGAGCTTTTGCACATCTGTTCGACGTCTCAATGTATCGTGTAATACTTCTCGATCAACAGCTTACACTTGTCTACGGCTACTAATGATTATAAACAACCGTTATATCCTAGAATATTCGTTGAAAATAGATACTTCTTTTCCGTGTGTCGTATTCGTGTAGATTGCAATCATGCAATGCTATACTTAAAGTGTTGACTTATATAGCGAATATATATATATGATGTTCCAGTTTCACATTATTATTATTATCATGCTGTTATATGTAGTATATGACATCAACATGTGAAAAATTATATTTTTGTCTGTGATAAAATAAATCGTAGTGAAGCAAAAATAGTTGCACAATTATGTGGACAAAACCATCCAAAATCCTTCCCACATGTGTCGCGACCTTTTATAGCCAAAAAACAGCTCGTTATAAATGTGTATCGGCTTTTTTCTTGAGGCATTTGGAGAACACGTTTAGTCGCTAGGAACTTTGATCGTGAGGGGCGGGTTCCATTTGAGAGCTTACATCTAGGGGAATTTCTTGAAAATATCGATCTCTGGTTTGCAAAGGATTCCCAGAATATGACATTTCAAAAATATTTTTTGAAAATTTCAAATCGATTCGTCTGAAATTGGGGAAGTGCGGACGTTTATTGGTGAGTTCCGCGAGCTGGCGAACTTTGAACGCGTTTTTCTCAAAATGACTTTTTCGAAATCGGTGACCCGGATGTCTCAAAAAATCAATGCACCAATCAATTTCAAATTTTATAAACTTCTTTTGCATTTCAAAAAGCAGTGTTTGAACGCAGGAATTTTTTTTTTGCGATAGTTTCAAAAATGTAGTTTTTTTTATCAATGAATATAGAGCATTTGTGTCATCGAAAATCGATACTTTCAGTTTGGACTGCGGTCATTTTTTCAGAAGTTTGAGAACCGCTGGTTTAACCTACGATTAATCGGAGGAATTTCCGAAATATCATTTTTGGAAAAATGGCGCGTGTTCAATGTTGATTTGTGCGAAAAAATGGGAATTTTTCGTTCATGGAATCGAAAATATACATTGGAAAAAAAATTCTCCGATCAAATACTATATTTTGATATGTAGAAAAGGCTCTTAAAAAATCGGACAGATCGATGCAGTCGTTGTTGAGACATTTTCCTCACCGGCTTTGAAAGCGTAGTTTCAAGAAAAAAGCGTTCAAAGTTTCGAACAACAGCCTATAAATCTGCCAATTTTGATCTGATCAGCGGGAAATTCTCAGGGAACATTTATAAGATGATATACTGTCAAAATGTAGAGGTTTTGAAAAAAGTAATTTTTCGACTTTTATAACTAGGGATAACCCCTTAAGAGAGGAAATCCCTTCAGACGCCAGAAAATGAGTCATTTTTCCATGAATTTTTAAAAGTGATAAAATAATTGCATAATTTCAAAATTTTCACATTATCTTATTACAACTTTCAAGTGTTATTTTTTTTCTTTTTGAAGGCCTTAGGCCACTCTAGAGGCCGAAAAAACAGACTTTTTGGGGATTTTTTCCCAGATAAACTACGAAATAAATCGAGATTACAAAAAAGGGTGTTTATCATACATATCAGTGACTGTATACAATAATTTTTCGAAGCGATTAATTTCAAAATGGCGGCTGTGTAGCGTTTATCTCAAAACTGCATTTTTTCAGTTGGCCGGAAACATAACTCAGACAATTTTCAACCAATTCACTCGAAATGTTGAATACATCTTGAAAAATATATTGTCTGTGGAAGTACGTGGGATTTTTTTTCATATTGCATAGTTCATTTGTTATTAACAATTATCTGACGATTTTTTAGGCAATCTTGTGGAAAGTGAAAAATTATTTTGTAGGTTTTCTGAAAAAAAATCTCCAAGAAGCCTTTTTTCGGCCTCTAGAGTGGCCTAACCCCTTAAACAAAACAAAATGGCGGCGTGATAAGGTATTCCTTTAGGTGTCTTTTGAAAAACTGCTCGTGGTATAGATCCAAAGTTATTGATCGATCTGGCTGAAATTTTAGGAGGTTTCTCACTATAATATTATTGGAAGGATATACCTAAAGTTTTGAGGTTATCGCGTAAATAACTTACTTTTTTATGGTAAAATTTGTCGAGTAACTGGCCAAAAATATGAAAATTTGATTCCAAACCCTCCTTAATTTTTTATTATTTTATAGGTATATCCGTCCCACAATGTTATAGTGAGAAACCTCCGAAAATTTCAGCCAGGTCGATCGATAACTTTGTGAGCTATAACATGAGCGGTTTTTCAAAAGACACCAAAAGAAATACCTTACAACGCCGCCATTTTGATTTGGTTAAAACAGGAAAAAAATGTTAACACTTGAAAGCTGTAATCTGATGTCAACATTTTTAAATGATGCGATTATTTTATCAACTTTAAAAAAAATCATGAAAAATTACTCATTTTCAGGCGTCTAAAGGTATTTCCCCTCTGAATAAGATATAAAACATCAAGAACAAGATCCCCTCGCCGTTTCGCTCGACCTGTACCATTCGAGCATCATCATGCCTACGGATTATAAGATAAAATCGAAATTAGAATTCAATAAACGATTGTGGTGCAATAACCACAACAGTAATGACTACATATTAGCTGAAGTTTAATTGGGCTTAATTCGAAAACCCAAACATTAATTGCGAACACAATACAAATCGTAATTCAATTGCGATATTCGGTTTCTTCAAATGACTGTAAAAACAAATAACTACGGTAGCCTCCTTGACGCGCAACGTTTATAAAATACTACGCATGCGCACGGGCTCACGAGCTCGTTTGACGAGCGTCGTAGCAACTTCCGGTAGTCGCGCCACTCACGGACATCGGTGCGTCGACGCAGTCGGAGCGTATCGCATGTTTGGTGTGGCGTTTTATTGACGGGTCCCCAGGAAGAGCGTGGGTTGTTTCGTGTAGTTTCGTCCCCACTCGCGTTTCACGTCTGAGAAGCAGAAACGGCGAGAAAAACGCGCCCAGGAAGGAATAAAGACGCGGAAGCCGTCCGCGTTTGTTAACCCGTTAAGATGACGGCGGTCACGGCTCTACCGTCGTCGCTTCCGATAATCCAAGTAGTCAACGAAGCAAATCTTAGTAAAATCGAGAAGTACGTTTTTTTCCTCATACTCGCTGCATGGGCGCCGAACGATGGGACTAATCGATCTCCTTGTTCCGTTCTCCATCGCGCTGTAGCGTATAAATGAAAATAATTAAAAAATGTACTTCGGATTTTTCGTTGTAGTTTTCTCAATGACACCGCGTACAGAGAAGCCATTGAAAATTCATCGAACTACAACACCAGGCTGTGCCGGGAACGAAGGCTACGAATGCCTTTCCTCGATTCCCAAACAGGTGAGCGTCGCAGCGACGACTTCGAAAAACAAATTACGACACGATTTTTTTTTTCCTCCCATTTTGTACAATATTTAATCCTATTTCTCCGTACTGTGTGTTCTTTAGACCGTTTTCTATAATACTGTGTATCGAAAATACGTTTTTTCTGAAGATACGATACCTAAACAGGATACGCAACTAGAATCCAGACACAGACCCTTTTCTGAAAAAGTTCTTTAGTAGAGCCAATATTACAGATTATAGAGAAAGAAAATTTGGATATTCATATTAAGGGCTTGTTCCCAAGGATGCTTGGTTTTTTTGCTATTTACTATCTCAAGAATAAAAAATGCTAGCGCGTATTCAACTGCGCTCATTTGTCACTGGAAATATTGGTTCGATAACTGTACCGAATGAATGTAAATTGGAGCGTCTAGACTCGACGAGTCTCTTTAATATTTTTTTCTGATAAGAATATTGCGACAAGGTTTGGATTCTACACAATTAACAGGTTACACCTTTGTGACCAAAAAGAAGAAACGTGTCAATTGTTTCTGACAAAACGTGCAGTTTAAAAAAAAATTTGTTTATTCAATGAGTATGGTTTTGAGTAGCTTTTATAATGTTTGCAGTGAATAATACTCATCGATGTGGTGAATACAGTTGTTTGGGCAGACCGCTGTTTGAGAAACGTCCTTGGCGGTGACCACTGTTGGAAACAAATCATTCAAAATAGAAAAATCGAACGTATTTAGTTTTCGCATGAAATTATTTAGTAATTGGACGAATGATTTAAGGCCTTGTGGCCACAGTAACGGGTATAAAATCATGTGCGAATTTAACAATTTTGTTTTCGTATGAAAAAGTGATTCACTCATAAAATTAATTACACATCTATTTAGTATGAATATCGAGCTGCTGGAAAATATATATATTTTTTTTTCAATGTACAAAATGGCCGACTACTAATATTTTCTTTTGTTATCTTTTTTTAGGTGCTCCGCGGCGTGACATTTAGCATCCACAATTTTTTACCTAGAACAAAAAGTTCTCGTCAATCTATATTAGAATACCTAGAGAAGTACGTACGGAATTTAAAAAAATATTGGTTTATTCAAAAGTTGTAGGTATTTGAACTTAAGAAATGAATTTTGAGTAAAAAATTTCGTTATAACTGCTCATAAACTGATAATAAAATTAAAAGTTTTCAACTAATCAGAAATTCCGTACGTACTTCTCTGCGAAATGCAATTAGGAACATAACTTTCAAATTTGAAGTAAATCGAGTGAAAATTGTTGAAGTTATTTGTCACGCCAATTGGAATAAAGGTGTTTCAAGTAGTCGGCCATTTTGTACATCGAAAAAATATATACATATATTTTCTAACAGCTTGATATTCATACTAAATAGATGTGTGATTAATTTTATGAGTGAATCACTTTTCCATACGAAAAAGAATTATTAATTTAGCACATGATTTTATACCTGTTACTGTGGCCTAAGGCCTTAATAAAATATACATTTTTTAAGACACGGCTGCAGTCCAAAGTGAAAGTATCGATTTTCGATGAAAAAAGAAACGCTCTATTGTCGTTAATAAAAAAAACTGCCTTTGAAAAAAAAAATCGTGAAAAAGTAGTTTTGAGAAAAATGCATTTGAAGTTGGCCGGCTCGCGGAACCCATCTATAAACGCCCATAACTCCCTGCATTTCGAACGCATAGACGTGAAATTTTTTAAGAATGACTTCGAAATGATTTATTTTGCAAATCCATTGAAAACCAAAAATCGATATTTTCCAAAATTTCAACTAGTCGGAAGCCCTTAATACATAGTCTTGCCAAGTCAGAGTGTTTTTTCCAATCATAAATATTGATTCACAATGAATTTTTTTTTTTTATTACAATATAAAAAAAGTGCCAATGTCGCTGCATGGCCAATAGGAGTGAGCTGAAATTTAAAAAAAGGACCTTCGGTGTAATTAAACTTTTCTGACTGGAAGCTTGGTTTAATTTTGAAAATGGCAAGCTATGGAAAAAAAAAGTTCGATTTTTACAACAAAAAGACAATTTTAATCAGTTATTATTACCAAAGAAGTCAAAACCAAACGTCTATAAATGGTTGCGACAGACTACAGAGAATGTTATAAACTATGCACTGTTCAAACTTAAAAAGCATCTGTCAAGTAGATTCCGAGATACAATTTACACTGTTTCATGGCACATAGTGCAATAGGCCATCTGACCCTTCCTAAAAATCGTCATGACTCAGTCAGTTTTTAGAATTTTCACAGAATCTTTGTTGCCAATTTAACTTAAGACTCTATGCTGTGAAACTATGCAATCAAAAAACGTATTTTTTATTATTTTAACCCTTTACACTCGAGAGTTCACTCTCGCTCAAGACTTACTATCCAAGCGGATAAGGCCTTGAGTGCAGAGAGTATCCAGACTATCCAAGCAGCCTCTTCACTATACCTAAAAAAAATAGTTTATCGTCCAAAATATAAAATATTTTCTTCAGGATCACAAGCGGAGAAAGCATCTTGAATATCAATGAATTTATAAGATTGGTCATGGTGTTGAAGTTTGCATCATTGGAATGCAACGAAAGTCTTTTTTATTCCAAATTTATATCTTCAGTTTTATCATCATCAAAATTCTTATCCTGCAAACTTAGGCTGTAGATTATTCATGAGCAGCCTTAACCAACGGCTAAGCGATTTTTGTAGCCTAAATTTGCCAAAAGAAGTTCGGTTTACTAAACTTTCTTTGCGTTCCAACTATGCAAACTTCAATGTCATAGGTTGGACACCTGCCCGAACGTTCATTCCTCCAACCCCCTCCCATTTGCCCCCTCATGACAAATCGACATACAAAAAAGTCTCAATGATAATTTCCTGCATATTTAACCTTTTTGGATGGATTTTCCTAAAGAATGTGTTGATTGCCCGACAAAGATAGTTTGATTCAGGATTATAGACCAATTATTATCGATCGCAACTCAAAATCGTCAAGCTCTGCGCCAGTGAACTTTGCAGGCCAGATGTTCCGTTTTTCCCAAAAAAAAATTGATGTTTTATAAGTTCGGTCAAAAAATGTTTGCCATCATATTGACCTTAGACATACTTTTGAATACGCTCCAAGAGTACCAGCTTACGCCCTCCGCAATTTTTACTCTCACCGAAGTTCCTACGTACAAATTTCCTCGAGTATTGAATACAACCTGCGGGCTTTGTGGAAATGAACAAATTCAACTATTCGAAAGATATTTTGAACGTATTAATTTGTTCATAGGCGTAGCTCAGAATCATTCGGCGCTGTTCATGTCGTCGAGAGAAAGATTGCCGGGCTTGCTGCACGGCCAAATATACACATATCCTAGCAAAAGATGGCGAAAGAAGAGACGACAGTATTTGATGCACTATCTGCATCCAAAACGTACGAGAGGCGATATAGAGGATGGAATTGAGGGAATTGAAGGAACTATAACCGGTGTTAATGACGATAGCAAAGATTCAGTCGCTCTAAAAGGTAACACTCGAACAAACCGTTTACGTATATCGTTTATCGAATTTGTGCTGGAAAAATATTACTCGCGCTCGAATTGTTTGTCGCCTTCGAAAAAAAAAACACTTTTTGCAAAGCCTGTGAATATGGCCAAGCGTTTTATCGATAAAGGTCAAAGGATACTGACTTTTTTTGGACATCGATACGGCTGATGAAAGTTCAACTTCGAAGCTTTCGTAAATTTCGCTGAATCGTCAGAGAAACAAAAATATGACATTGAAGTTTGCATCGTTGCAATGCAACGAATTTTTATTTAATTCTTTATTCATTTATTTTTAGCTTAAGCAAAGCCTTCTTTTTTTGCAAATTGCGGTCTTCAATTTTCAATAAGAATACGTAAAAACTTTTCAGTGATTTTTACAGCAAAAGAAAATTCCAACAAACAAAAATAGTTAATTTTCGTTACGTTGCAACGACGCAAACTTCAATGTCATAGAAAAATATATTAAAATCTCGATCGTTTCACAGGGATTCTCACGAAAACTCGCGAAAGAAATAAAAATTTTATCGTCGATGATGGCATTTAAGATGTCAGCGCGATAAATTCACAATTCTCCAAAGCGCACTTTGCTAAATTGCCTACCATTTGAAAGAACTACGTGCGCTATGAAACGAAACTTATTGACACTTGGAAGTCCCAAATTTTATCGGACGTATCCCAAAAAAATCAATATTCTTTGCTATTCATTTCTTAAACGCTCGACTCTCCTTAACCCTCTCACTGCCTTACTTTTACTAAAAAAAAGTTAAAGAAAAACTTTTACAGTAAATTCATAAAGTGTTAAAATCCATGGTGTTGAAGTTTGCATCGTTGGAACGCAACGAAAATTCTTGATCTTTTTATTTCTCTATTTTCATTAATATCTAAACTCTTTTTGCAGCTTTTGGCCATGTATTTTTCATAAGGATTCTCAAAAACATTTCAGTGACTTTCGTAGCCTAAATGTGCTGAAAAAAATACGGCAATACGACAAAAAATACATTTCCGTCGCATTCCAACGATGCAAACTTCAATACCACTAAAATCCCGGGAAATATAGTTTCTTTACGAAGCCTGGAATACAACAAAATCAATCAATCATTTATCCATTTTTTCGACGTTATAAATTAGATAACCAAGATAAATCGAGAGTTTCACAAATGTCTATAATAAGATAACGTACGTTACGCATATTATTTATATTTCATTTTAAGGGGTTAAGCTACTGTGAGGATCCGAAAATCAACGTTATTTAAAAAAAATTGAAGGAATAAGTTTGAAAAATCGTTTGAACATTTATTTGTACGTACATTAACAAAGTTGTGTACCAAATTTTATTTAAAAAATATTAATCATTGAAGAAGTTATAAACAATCTCATGAAGGACCTTAAAACGAAAAGAAAAACTAAATTTTTCTTAAAATAGATAATATTGGCTAAGACTTGACCGAGCTTTTGTCGTTATCGTGTTTCAATAATCAAAAAACATTTTTGAATATTTTTTTGTTGACAACTAATGGGGAAAAAATGTTGAGTAGAAAAACGTCGGTCAAGACTAAACTACTATTACAATGAACAAGCATACCAAATTTCAAGACAAACCGTTCATTGGATGTCGAGAAATCGTGTACACCGTTCTCAAAGTCATAGTTTCGAGGAAACGCGTTTAAAATTTTACTAGCCAGTTCTATCATTGTAATCGTAAGTTTACCTCCAATCTGCAATTTCTTCACCATATGTTGGACCTTCATCTTCAATTTCAGTTGCCTCAAGCGACGAACGAGCGTTCGTCATTTACACAGTAGGCTAACCCCTTGAATTACAAGCTTCTCGAAGCCAAAAAAATATTGATGATAATTGCCTTTTACAATGTTTTTTATCTCGAATATTTGTGCGATTGATACATAGAACTGAGGGATTCGCTCCTTTTTAAAACCTCTCAAGATGAGCACAGCAAAGACGGTTGGTATTTCGACGAGCAAGATATATTAGAGATGGACGCGTATGAGGAGCACGATCCGGACAGCGACTATGACTACGAGGAGAGTTACAGCAGTAAGAGGAAAAGAAGAAGACCGCGAGGGGGCGGTCATCATCCAGCCAGAAGTCACCCACCCGCTACAGATAGTCCGGGACCTAAACGTGCCAAGGTAACGACACATTTTATTACCAAGTGTTTTGTAATTCCATCGAGATACCAACTCGCTACCTGATTCGTAGTAAAAGACATTCAATACAAGTTTTTGGCTCAACGAGGTAATTCTCTGTACGTATGAAGCGATCTTTTTTCGCAAACCTAAGATGTGCGATGATATTTGATATTGCTATTCAAAAATTAAACACGACACTTTAAAGGCAATTGAAATATCTCACTGTGTCTTAAGGGGGAAGGTCTCTTTAGGCAGCCGAAAATAAGCGAATTATCAAGATTTTTTGTGTCGGAAATATTTATTCAAGATTTTACAAGAAAATGTTTTTTTCTCAATATTTAAACATAGCGACTGTACAACACTTGCTTCAGAGACAGTTGCCGCCTGAGTTGTCCCACGGCGTACAACTTAGCGTCTGGTGCATTGATCTGAAACGTCAGAGCCAACAAGTTTTTGGTTTCCCAGATCCACACGCTCTATGTGAGCCTAAAAACACCAAAGAAAAGTGAAAATTCGAAAAATGGTACATATTTGAAAAAAATGTTCTATTTTTCAAGGAATTTCTACCACAGTTTTTGTCAATGAAAAAGTCGTTTTTTGAATATAATTTTTAAGAAACTTTGGGTTCGCATAGACGGTAATTATGTTATCTAAAAGTGTGCAAAATTCCACAATGATCGATCAGATACTTTTTTAGTTACCTTGTACGAGGTTCACGAAAAATTGGTTTACACGAAAACGCGTTTCAAGTTTCGAGACTCAAAAATGTCACTGAATGACTCAACTTCGTCGTGGAGTTCATTTTTGGCAATAAGCTCTTCTTAACGTTATAAAGGGATCGCCCCTTTAAACAAGTATTAGTTTTGATTTTACAACAGAATATTCAATATTCTTCAATACGTTCGCAGTAGCATTCCAATTCCCGCTCTGTCATATACGATTGGAGTAGAATATCCATAAGTCGAATTTCCATAAGTGTATATCCGTAAGTGAATATCCATAAGTCGAATATCCATAATTACGAATATCCATAAGTAAGCATAGAGTAGAAATGAGTGCCAGAAATGACGGGAGGTAGAGGGAAAGTGAGTATAGTGGGAACCCAAACAAATACCCAAAAAATAAACCCAAACAAACTCACTTACCTCCCGTCATTTCTGTCATTCATTTCTACTCTATACTCACTTATGGATATTCGACTTATAGCTATTCATATTTATGGATATTCGTACTTATGGATATTCGACTTATGGATATTCACTTATGGATAATCGACGACAGTGATCATAAACACCTCGACGCTTTAAGAGGAGGGTAGGGGTTTCAGAGTGAAAAAAAACACTTTTTTTCGATTTCTTTTCATCTAAATGGATAGAGTAAATTTATTGAAACCTTTTGTACATTGTTAAGTGTAATTTCAAGAACATTCCGTGAAATTTGTACGCGAAAATATCCACAAACAAGCCAGTGACAAAGCTTTTCCAAGAACGCCTTTGGAAAAACACGATTTGCGGTGTTCACTGTATCTCAGCTAGAAATTATCTGAAATCAAGTACCATTAAAATTTAGTCAAAGTATCATCAAATCCTCCCCCCAACGGTCTTCGATAATTTTTCTTTTTCATTTCTAAATTTTTGGTGGTCATGTAAAGTGAAAAGTGCTATTTTTCACGAAAAATTCCGCCATTTTGGGGGTGCAAAACCCCCTAAATGTAAAAAAATCTCAAACTAACCGTTGGGGGGAGGTATTTTATATGTAGAAAGTGTGTACCAAGTTTGAAATAAATCGGTCATGTAGTTTCCAAATGGCAGTGAACACGGACGTTGAAAAAGTGGTTTCGAGAAAAAACGCGGCACCGGCTTGTTTGTGGATATTTTCGCGTACGAATTTCACGGAATATTCTTAAAATGACACTTAACAATGTACAAAAGGTTTCAATAAATTTACTCTATCCATATAGATGAAAAAAAATCGCAAAAAAGTGTTTTTTTTTTGTTCACGCTGAAAACCCGATCCTCCCCTTAACGGCTAACTATAACGACCCGAAAAAGTATCTCATCTTCAGATGTCGTTTGTAAACAAAAACCGATCATCGGACAAATGTGCAACCTCGCATTGTATATTATAAATTTAAAAAACATTATTCCAATAATTAGTTCATCATAAATATCACCATAATAACACCGCAAATTGTTCGATTTTTTCCCACAAAGCGCAGGTTTTTTTGCCACCAGAATATTCTAACCCCACATCGCATTGCATTTATTCATTACTACAAAAGTTCTTTTTCGCACATTCTTTTCGTGCACAAGCACGTAACTTGCCAAAAAAGTAACAGTGTCCGTTTAAACGGACTTTTTTTACTTCCAACTAAAATTATTGTCTCAAACTCGTTCATTTCAATAAAACACTCCGACTTATTTTGTTGCCAAGCAGGGTACGATGCATTCGTTCAATGCAAAAGTAACGAGTTGACTCCATCGTGTTCTTTTTTTTTTCGAAACATTTTTCCAAAATTGCCAATTGTTTCTTCTCACAGTTATTGTTTTTTCCAACAAAAAACAGGGTGGGGGCCGTGGTCGGAAAAAAACGAACTACGACGTCAGCGACTCCGATAAGCCATTCGTGTGTGACCGTAAGTTTAACCATAGATACAACTACAAATGACCACTTTCTACTCTACTCGTTCGATTTGCAAAGTTATTGTTACCGCTATACAGTTCTACCACTGTTCTGTTACTCCAAATAAGCCTCAGAGGAAAAGCATTGAAGACAAACGCGAAGCTTTGCGAAATTTGTTAACCATATATATTCTATAATTATATTTTTATAATATAAAACAACTATGGCGCGTGGTTACACTAAAGAACACGTTGGTATATATTTATATATATACACGCGCACTTATATATATATATTCAAAACGATAATAAGTATAAGTATAAAGAAAAACGCGCGAAATAAATTATTCGATACTTGTAGTATTATCAAATGCGTAATATTGCGACCGGATGCGATAGCAACATTCTCTTAATTGACTTTGTAATCAAGGGTTGGGTGAACGAAAGTAGTCTTCTATGTTTCTCACGAACTATCGACTGCTTATTTCAATGACGAAAACAATATTAGAACAAGAAAAAAACACGACGTTTTTCTCCCGGCTCTGACTGAGTTTCCTATCTTATTCGAAATTTTGCGATTTTCAAGAACCGAAATTGAAGAGAATTCACACCACGGTAGTCGATTGTCAATTATCGAAATTCCAAAGAATTTCATTTTTTATCGAACGAGATGTTTTCTGGCGTATCGAACTTGTCATTTTTTTTTCTCACATTCGTCGGATTTTTTTTACAACGAATGTAACAATGTCTGATATATACATATAATGAAATATTAAAGCGAATCGTGTGGATTTTTGGTTCACGACCTCATGGACACCGAGCTTTGCAAACGAAAAACAATGACAGTCACACCTTGATTAACGACCGTTTCGTACGAGCGAAAGTTTCGATAATAAAATGACGAACTGAAAGGAGAATAATGTAGACCTATACGACAGTAGAATTAACCCGTACTTGCCTGCAACCTGTTGAAATCTTGAGTAACAATGACGTTTAGACTAGCAGATAGAAGGGTTAAAAAATCCATATCTAAAGACATTTGGTCTACAGTGATAAGCTTTACCTATTTTCTGGCTATTATACTTTTGTACTCGCGCTTTGAATAGTACAGTGCGACCTCTGTTATCGGGACGTCCACAGATGCAACAGCCCCCCACTATGAGCCGAATATAGAGGGGTGTAGCGCATGGTGGGAGAAGCGCCAAGCCCAAGCGCGAGGCTCGAAGCATGCTAGACAATAAGAGAGGGCTTTTAGGGGTACTGCCATCAGCTTCGTCAGCTGCGCAAAGTCAGCTTTCGAGGACAGTGCGCAACCTCTATTTGTGCAAATGCGATGTGGAGCCGGTCTCGCCGCTGTGCCGATAATAGAAGTCGCAATTTACGTATTTTGTACCGAGCATATTGCGTAGGCGCAGCTTATAACGACGGCCAAATATCTTTGGACCACGTCTTTACAGGTGTTTTTGAGCAAATTTTCTCACACACGGACAGTAAACGTTGTGATGATCGATTATGTACAGCAAACTCTACAATCATAGTGCTTTCAAAGTCAACATGAACTACAATAAATTATCGCTAAATACGTCTTCAGCCAACATTCAAAAATCGCAAAATCAAAATTTATTTTCAAAACAAAAACAATTGCTCTTATGCGTTCCCTTTATTAATTTTTGATGCTAAAAAGTACCTTTTTTGGTTCTAATACAAAAATTCATCGAATGAGCAAAAGTTGTCTTCTCGTGTCCATTTCCGCTCTCGACGAGCCCACGTTATTCGCAATTGTTAATCGAATATCGCACGAGACGATAGTGAGTAGTTTTGAATGCTTGAAATTTTCAATACCTTGAAATTCTCAAACTTTTCAACGAAATTACGAATCAACGGGAAAAAGCTCAAAAGCACCCACGAGTATGCATGTATATACATTTGCGTATATACATGCGTATCGTCGATTGACACGGAAAGAATATACGAATGCGATAGGTCGCTCATTAGTGAGGGCTGGTATATAAAAGTAGGTGTATTCGAGCATTGAGCCTTGCATCATATTAGTTTTGCTTCTTGGGCTGGAATTCCTTCACTGCTTGACCACAACAAGAGAACAAAAAGAACAGAAAAAGTGAACCCCTTCCCCCCTTGAGCTCCGTTGAAATGACGAACGAGGTAAAGCGGGGTACAGTGCCAAAAGGTGTGCAAGTGCTGCCCCCCCCCCCCCTGACTACATTACTTCACGATTATTCATTTCTATTATCCTTTCTCCTTTCTTCGGGTCTCGAAAAAAATAAAATCATTTTCTCGTCTTACATCGTTCTGCCAAGTACTCCCAACGATAGAGGACATTGCTCTGTTTTTTTTTGTCATGTACGGCCTTTGTACTTCGTGCATTTGATGGTTTTGGGGGAATGAATAGAAAAAAAAGAGGAGAACAACAAAACCGAATTTGCACTTTTGCAGTATGCAGCGCACGGTATAAAACCAGACCTGGTCTGGTCTACCATTACGGTCATTCCCACTCTACTTCCTCCGGTGATCCTGCTAAGGAACTAAGTCCCAGTCCTGCCGATGTTGAATCACGGAGCGTTGCAGACACCGCTGCTTCGGACCAGCCAGGTTGGAGCCCTTTATCAGCTCAGTTTTCACGATCTTTTTTTTCGCCGTTTTTTTTTCTCGTCTCCTCTCCCACCTCCCAACCCTCTTGGCCATTCTGTGAAAGCTTCAGGGAAGACTGCCGAGGCTTGACCAATCGTGAATAATATCGCTGATGAGTAGCAGCTGAATGTCTTTCTCTTTCCACAGATTGACTCAATGGAAATTTTGTCTTGGATGTGGGTCAGAAACGTAAAAATAGACATTTCGCGCATTGTTGCGAAAACTTGGCGATGAAATTAGGAGACGTATATTACTGCGAAACAATCTTGGAATTCGCCGTGCGTAAATTTTCTTCGAAAGTTGCTCGATTTGTCGACGGTGGAATTTTCCCCGTTCCGAATACAAGGGTCCAAACGCCCCTTTAACGAACCACTTCGAAACAGCAACGTTTTATTAACTTTGCATTCTGTCGTTCGCGCTTTGAGTAGAAATATGCGTATTCGCATGGGAAATAAATTTCATTAGACTCTCCAGCGAGCACTGCGAAGAGGGAAAATTAGAACAGTCGCACTTACCTGCAGAAAAATTATTTTAGATTTTTAAAATCGGTATTGTATATTTTTCTGGAATATTTTTTCGCAGCTCCTGAACGTTAAATGTGACATGGCATCAGTTTTGTTCTCAGGCTTTTTTATTTACTTGGCGCGCTTAAGGGGTTAGGTTACTGTGATGACCCGGAAATCAGGTTTATTTAAATAAATTAATTTTGAAGTAATAGGAAGATGGAAAATTTGTTTGAACATTTATTTGCATGTACAGAAAGTTGTGTACAAAATTTCGTTAAAAATATTAATAATTAAATAAGTTATAAACAATTTCGTGAAGGACCTTTGGTTGATCTGAATTAAAAAAAAAGTTTTTTTCTTATATTAGATAATATTGGCTAAGACGTGACCGAACTTTTTTGTCATCGTGTTTCAATCACCAAAGAGAACATTTGGAATTTCTCTTGCAACTTTTCGAGGTGAAATTACATTTTTCTTAATAACTAATGAAAGAAGAATGTTAAGAAGAAAAACGTCGGTCAAGACTAAACTACTATTGCCCTCAATAAGTGTACCAACTTTCAAGTCAATATGTTCATGAGATATCGAGAAATCGTGTACACCGTTTTGAATAACATAATTTCGAGAAAATCGCGTTTAAAGTTTGACTAGAAGTTCTATCGTTGTAATTATAAGTTTACCTTCAATCTGCTATATTTGCACCATCTGTTGGACCTTCCTCGTCAATTTGAGTTGTCTCAAGCCACCAACGAGCGTTCATTTTCACGGTAGCCTAACCCCTCAACGGGATCCTTCGCGTTAAAGTCGTCAGATACAAATGTCGAGACTTTTCTCCAACGTGTTAAAGTTATCGGATAAAAATGTCGAAAAATCATCAAACTTGAATTAGCAAATACGAAAAATAAAAGAGACAGCCTCTCGAGATTAGAAAGATTCCTTTTTATTATTCTCAGCGTCAAAACGATGCTACGTTTTGGTATCACGACATATTCCAATATTATTCGGAACCATAAGTACGAGATTGTTTCCGTTCACACGCACAAATATTCATGTTTTAAAAAAAATACGTGTGAAGTAAGGATATTTTTAGCTCATATCTATTTACTGTGGAAAATCAGCACATTCTACTTTTTCGAGCGCGATCTTTAAAAAAAGGCGGTCCGTAGAATTATTTTTGTATCAATATGATTCAGAGGACATCAGTCTTACATAATGTTGAGTGTGGAGACAATTGACAGCTACGAGAACATTCGCATTGTCTCCAATTAATCTTTCCCCACACATATGCATTTGAAAAGAGAAAATTATATCGTTACGAGCACGAACGAAGTTCCTATTAGGTCCGGGAAGCAACTATCCGTGGAAATAATTGGTCAAGCATCTCCAATCTTCCCTAGTGTTTCTCAATTTCCACCTAAGAGCCCAGTGTACTCTTTTTATTTTCGTCTTTACCTAACCTTTTATTTTTCCAAAAACATTTATTGCAAAAGGACTGCGCATATCTTTACGTATTCCGATATCTTCGTATCAATGTTTTTCATGTCATACTGCACACTAAATCCATACGTCTTTGAACTTTCAAAGAAGAAGAAAAACAATAATTTTCACACAGTCGAAATTGCCTCGTGTGCAAAAAAATTTTGAGGAACTTTGTCACTCAATTTGCACCTTCAATGCACAACAATTCGCAAGCACGGGGCCATTTAATTCCACTCAAGTCCTTTATTCATAATACACTCTTTTTCGTTCTTTCGAACCAAGTAAAAATTTAAACTCTATACTTGTGCGTTTGTGAGAGCGTTTCGAGTGAATGCGTGTGGTTTGCAAGTAAAAAAATCTCCTGTGCCCTCTCTCTTCCTCTCTAGCATGTTCGTTGTAGAGAAGCGTGAATTGATTGCTCGACGCGCGTCGCAATTCACGGTTTTCTTGCGAGTAGTTTTTTCGTTGCACACAGTTTTCGTTTTCTTTTCTTTTGCGTATTACGAAGACTGGCACGTACTGGAGACCAAATACGTAATTATAATTGATTATCGATAAGTAGGAAGTAGTGTTTTATGTTTTCTTGCATCGCTGTTAATTATCTTGCCTGTGTATCTTTGAAGTATACGAATTAGAACGATGGTGATGGAATGTCTTACGAATGAATACACTCTTGTCCCACGACCGTACGACTGTTTTTCTACTCTCTTCTCGTACTCTTCATGCTCCTGCGAGAGTTTGGGTCTTTTTGTTTTATTTTGGCTTGTCAGGAATGGGTTGTACGAAGCTTTTTTTTCCTTCTTTTTTCCACCCCCAAGTATCGTAGAGTCGCGCAACCGGTAGATTCACGATTTCTCACACGTTCTCGCCTAAGTACACGAAAAATGATGTGTCTTTTTCTATACACACAGAGTAATTTTGTACAAGCGAGGAACGCGGCGGGAATTTTACGCGGTAAAAAAAAACGAAGACGGAACGGTATCAAAGAGAATATCAACGCGCAAGTTTCTCGGTTCTTCATATTTTTGGATACTTGAGATTCCATAATTTCTGACTTATTGCAATTTCGATGGAAAAATTGACGTGCCTTCTTTTTCGCAATAGTACGAATCTTCGTAGAATCGACGTGGATTCAGTGGTAAATTCAAGTCGAGCGATTACTCGAATCTGTCATTATGTAGAAATTTATAAGAAGAGTATTTAAGCATTTATTCATTATTTTTAATTATTAATTATTATATATTTTATATTAATTATTTTAAAGCAAATATTAATTTATCGCAGAAAAATCGAGTTCAACAACTATGATAGAGGAATTCACTTGTTTTTTCATTTATTGTCGACTCATTCGAAATTAAATACTTGCCAAGTTTTTTTTTCATTTGAAGCGATAAACTATTCACTCAAACGCGTTTCTCCTGTGGGGAATTGAAGCCTCAATATTGTCAAGAAACAATATATTCAAGAGAAATGATACATGTGCACAGTAAACTTTATTGAAATTTTGATAAGTTACGCAGAACTTTGTGTAAGTTGCATCGATAAAAACATTCGACAAGTTAAACTCATAAGGATCGAGGCAGTATAAAACCTTGGCTTTAAAAAAAATCACTCGAACTTTCTGCATCAATTTAATTAATATTGTAAATATTGAGTGAATTTCTTTTGTACATGCAATCAATTTTTAAAAATTAGAAGTAGTGTTACTGTACCAATACAAAATAAAATCTTGTCAAGCCTCTTTGCCAAAAATCCGCAAATTCTTGTCTACATTTTTTTTCATATTAATCTATTGCATCAGGATCGTAAAAGTCATAATTTTTCAAATAACGCCTAATTTATCTCGCCAATTTATTTGCCAAAAAAAAACCAAGATCTATCAGGCACATAGCAAATATTCGCCCGTAGTATATTGCTTGCAAAAATAATCGATATAACTGGACATGAAAATGACAGAAATTCTCGCAAAATTGTTATGGAATCTCAAAAACCCTATAGCGCAACTAAATCTCCACAATCTCATTTAAAGAGACCACAAACGCAGAATCTCTGAAACTCGTAAACTCGTCGACCCGCGACACCGTATTTATTCTTTACATTTCAAACGTTCGACACTTCCCGCATACGAAAATAAATGAAGATTTTTTGTCCAAAGATAGCCAAAAAGCCGACGAAAGAACATAAAAGAAAAGAAAAAAGGCGGGAGATAAAAAAAAATCAAGCAAAGAGTGTGCATGAAAGTTGGATAGTGGAAAAAAGCGCAACTGGGTATGTGGTCGGTTTGTGTGTGATTAGGTGGTACACGTCGTGGTCGACAGAGCACTGCTTCCTCGAGTACCTCGACCCCCTCTCCCGCGCCACCTACGACAACAATATCGTCGGTTGGCGCGTCGGTTCAACCCCAGCAACAACAACAGCAACAACAACAACAGTTGCCCCCTGTACAGACTTGCGCTCCTCCAGCTTCGCCTAATGTCTCAGCTACCAAAGACGATCAGCAAAATCCCGTTGGATCGCCGAGCGCTGGTTTATCGACCTCGCCGACCTCGATTAGGCCCGATGGCACGCCCGTGACATCGACGACCGCGGCCTCATCCTCGTCCACTGTCACAACGACCACGACATTGTCGACGACAACGACGACATCGGCTACCAGCTCTCCCACCATCGACAAGAAGACCGGCAAAGCTGCCGTACCCTCGACCTATTGCGATTTCTGTCTCGGGGACGCTAGGGAGAATAAGAAAACCGGTGGCTCCGAGGAATTGGTATCTTGCAGTGATTGTGGCCGTTCAGGTAAGATTGAGGAAAAAACGAAGCGCAAGTATACGCGACGAGCGAATCACAATTGAATCACCAAAAGCTGCTTCGACCACGTTTCTTTTGGTTTTTTCTTTCTCTTTCTTAAACGTTTGGCGAGCCGATTCGTCGTCATTGAGGGCCCTCTGCCTCTCTCTCTCTCTCTCTCTCTCTCTCTCTCTCTCTCTCTCTCTCTCTCTCGCGAGTACTTGGTCAATCCGTTAGAAAGGTCGGACTAACGGTCGACGATTGTAACCTTCGTCCTTAATCGGAAAACCCCAGTATGAATTTTAACCGTCACGGGTTGAAGATTAACGACCCACCCTTAAGGGCTAACACCACTAGCGGCAAAAAATAAGGCCTAACTTTGACAATTTATTTTGGGAGTATGAAAAAAGAAAGGATTTTTTTTGAGAGGGTTTATTTAACACATTAAAGTATAAAATAAAAATCTTATTATAATTTTCATACAAAATGGCAGCGACAGAGCCCATCTTGAAAAGCGTGTGTTTTACAAATAGCTTCGCGGGAGGACGGTTTTCTCGTAAAGTATAAGACCAGAAATAAAAACCAGAATTTTTGCCCAAAAAATAAGCAATAAATTGTTAATAAAAAAAAACTTTACATTTAATCAAAATAAGGGCTGTGTACTCCCATAGAGAATGTGATTGTGAAGCTACTATCAAAATTTCAAATCGATCCATGCAAAGGTGTTCGAGTAATCCGTCCTCCCAGTTTGAAAAAAATGGTTTCGGGAAAAACGCGTTTAAAGTTGTACGAGGCGGCTGAAAGAAGTTCGAGGCGCTGCGGCAAAATCGACAATTGAATCTTTAAAAAAACAATTTCGCTCCAGGACATATTGTTTTTATGACCCCAAAGTATTTTTTAAGCAGAAAAACGATTTTTCCAAAATCCTAGAGTGGTGTTACCCCTTAAGCGCCAATTTTCGATCCAACCTAGGGAAATTCTACGATTTGTATGTAAGTTTATTTAAAGTTCCGGTCGCAGTCAGATCAGCATTTGAAACTAAAGTCCGAGGTTAAGTTCAAGCCTCGTTTCGTGTAACATTTGAACGCTGCTTGAGGTATTCCTTTCACGAACCCGAATATTTAACATTTAACTGATTTTCGTCTATAATCAAGTGAAAATGCATGGCTGTATACTGATAAAATTTCAAGCCAAGTTACCGAACTTTTAACGAAAAAATAAAAACTAAAAATCGTCTTGTTTATACGGCACTTTATGGAGATTACATGCTGGCTACCTTTTATCGTATAATTTATACACTGAATAACTTAAGATGTCTGATACAAACTGCTTTACGCGTGTAAAGAAATCTAAAAAATCCGTAACGACAATAAAAACAGGGGGTCACCGAGGGTTCAAAGAAAATATTAATGACAAAATGGAAAAATGTGACTAGCCGAAGAAGTTTCGTAGCCATGACTGCAGAGAAAATGTAAAAATATCTAAATCTACTAAATTCGCGCGAAATGTTGTGTTCCTGTTTTTCGTTGGGTATAATAGTTGATTGTAACTCATTTTTCGTAACAAAAATGTTTCAAGCCCTTCAGGAAGTTTGGACTTTAATACAGAGTACAGTTGCTGTTTTTATGCAAAATTTTCTTGATTATCCTCGTAGATCGGCAGGTTCGAATTTGCACCCGGTAGCGAGTGAATCGAGAGTCAATTTTTTGGCCCAAATATAATAGTTTTTCATTTAAACTTATGTGTAAACGTATTTTCCAAGCTGAACCCGAAATTTCATCCAAATTCGAGCATAAATGGAATTTCGACTCAAATCTTGACCCTGATTCGACGTACTTCGGCTTAAAATTAGACCGCACTTTGAACTCGATGTTAGACTCGAATTAAAACTAAAAAATCGCAACATTACTGCGACCTTCACGTTTCACGAATTTATTTTCATATGGATGAATTTGGGTTCGGGGGAGGAGGGGGTTGAATGCACATTATTTTATTTGTTTGGGTTCTTGATGAGAATAAGTTGTATAGGGTACAGCGAGATAAATTTTAAAAACATATGATATCGAAATTATTCTAGGAACAAACGTTCACGAGCTTTATAAAAATTCATACTAGTCAAGACAGAAAGATCAAAAATCTTAATTTTAACCATTTCGACGTGAAAATCAATGGTTGCGATATAGCGGAAATTTATTTTTCAATTATGCCTTTTAAATTCGAGACGAACCCGAACAATCATGAATTCTTTTCAAATTTGTCGCAACTTAATAATTCGTCGCATCTCTCGGATTGACCAAAAATGACAATTGTTCGATGTCTCTTACAAACGTATTTTTTTTTTCTAACCTCCCTATGTAATATTCACTTCTACGCGAGTAACAATCAGAATTGAAGAATTTAATGATCTTTGAATTCACATTTCTTTTCTATCTTACCAATCGTTTGAAATTCCAAGTACATCTTAATCGCTATTCAAAGCGTATCGATATCAAATCATTTTTATCTAACGAAGATTTTCGTCGTATTTGTAACAATACGTGCATACATTTTTTTTAATTGTCCGAAAACAACCGAAAAATTGTAATCATACGTTTATTTATATTTTTATAATTCTTAACTTCGTTTTCGTATCTCAAAATATTTCATATGGAAATAAAGAACAATTACTTTCTTCCTCTACACATCGATCAATCGCCAATTCATCGTCTGCTTGAATATTGACGTTCAATGCATAGGCGGAAAACTGAGAGAAAGATAAACAGAGAGAGAGAAAGAGAGAGAGAGACAGAGAAACGAAGAATACAAATTTCAATAGCGAAAAACGTGTTTGAGCATCATCGGGTGTTTACGATCGATCGGTTAGTTTATCAAAACTATTGAAAGATCGCGCCACTTCAAATGCACATATACCCCGGCATATGTGTTGACGCATCGATACTGACGTGTCGTTGAGCCTCCGCGAAATATATTTTCAAGAATATATGCATAAATCGTGTCCCGTCGGATCGCATCCGATTCGAATTTTTCATCGAAAGGAGAAAAAACAAACAAACAAAAGAACAAAAATCAAAGTGCCGAATGTTGAAAAAAAAAACAAGAAGCAAAGCCGTCAGTACCTTTATCGTAACCGCGAAGATCGAAACGAAAAAAAAAGAAGAAGAAAGAAACACAAAAAACAGAGAGGACATTTAAGAAAAAAGGAAGAAAAAATAAACGAACCAATGAACCAATTAATCGTATCGCCTAGCTAGTTTAATAATTGTGAGGAGCAACTCAAGGCGTTCGTTACGTTTTTTGTTTTCTGGTGCAATCATCTTAGACTATCCTTACTACCCAAACGGACGAAATCACATATTACGATATATTGTGATATATATCATACGAGAGCGAAGAGCAAAAAAAGAATGAAACGGAAAAAAGCATGCATATAGTTCCTCCTTGTTATAAAAATAAATGAAGAAGAGGGCGAAAAAGAAGAAGAAGAACTTGTTATTAGGCAATTTTTATTAAGCAATATCCACGAGGCTTAGAGAGAACGAAACAAATAAAATTTGAAAATAACAAGTAATGTAACGTTTAAGTAATTTAATGATAAAAGGAGATGAAAAACAAACAAAAAAAAAAGAAACTGAAATGTGCGAGTGTGTGCGTGATGAGATATATTTGACGATTTTTTCGACTGGTATGAAGGAGAGAGTGTGAGAGCTGCGACGTTTATATTGTGCTGCGCAAGAAAGAACGTGAACTATTCCAAGGTACGCCCTGCTATTACTTACCATCTATTACTCCAAATAAATAACGGTATGTTCAAACGAAACAAACAAAAAAACAAAACGCAACCTCAAAAATTGCAAGCATCATGAAATAAAAATACTTTGTGCGGAAACATGAATAGCGTTTCATTATTACGGACGTTCAGTGCTGAGGAAAGGTGAAAGACAGAAAAGAAGATGAAACATACATACGTATATGTATGTACGAACAAAAAAAAGTCGCACTTGTGAAAAATAAATAAATCGGATCGTTGCTCAGAATGGAGATTCAAAGAATCAAACATATAAAGAACAAATAATTCGCGGCTCGATTTGGTCTGTAAAATCAAAATTGTCAATAATGCGAAACGATAGCTTGGAGTTCACTGTTCTTCGGCACAAGATAAATGTCCTGGCACCTTTCTGCTGATCCCCTCATTCAGTCATTTCTTTTCATTTCCCAATCTTCCTCGAACCGGTCCTCTCGACAATATTCCTTGATTCTTATGCGTTCTTGTTGTAGGGCATCCAACTTGTTTGCAGTTCACTGCAAACATGATCGTTTCTGTCCGCAAGTACAGGTGGCAATGTATCGAATGCAAATGTTGCTCAATATGTGGAACTTCGGATAATGACGTGAGTATTATTGCTTCATATGTTTCAACGTAAAAGAAAAGGCTGAAAAATCCCAACGAATCACGGCTATCGCGACACACTACAACTTTCAAGATTATTAAGATATTCCGAACATGAGCTCGTATGCCAAAAACTTCTGATATTCGTATACTTTTTCATACCGTATCAGTGCCGTTGGAATATCTGACGAAATACACAGTATATTTGTGGATTCTTCTGAAGATTGTCCGTGTGATCTTCCGGTACAACTAGAACCCCTGCCGTGATCGGAATACTTGAAAAAACATCATATATATATATACCTGATGAGGCAACAACTATTTTCAGTAGAAATATTTTCCAACCTATCAATCTTAGGAAAACACTTTTCCTACAAAAGTATTATAGTTCAAAGGGGATCACCGAGTGGTGGCTACGAGGTTCATCCAGATCGAGGCGCTTTAGAAATTTCAAGGTCACCTTCATTTTTTCAAATGCGGACTATTTTCAGAATTTGATCAAGGAACTAAAAATAAGTCCACAGATCAAATTTCAAGATGATCGATCGAGATGTAGTATTTAAGGGTCCAGTCCACTTTGGAGCCACGAAAAAAGGCTATTTTGGCGATTTTTTTGAGGATTTTATAAAACATATGAATATAAAAGTTGTCGGGCTTGATAAAGTCTTGAAATACATTTAAAAAAAATGTATTCATTTTTAAGTACAAAAATTATAGTTTATCGTAACGCCTCAAAAATAGGTGGGCTAGGCAGCTCCATCACAACTCGCCAATGGCTTGTCTGAAACAAAAAAAATCAAAGTTCATTAGATTCAGTATGACACCAGCTACAAAATGAGCCTCGGATATAAAGTTTTAACAAAAAATAAAAAAAATGGCAGATGAAAAACGAAAAAAGTTTTTAAAAACGCGTTTTTCGCAGTTTTTCGCAAAAAAAAGAGTAAAAATCACAATTTTAAAATGACCATCGAGGGTCATCTTGTTGCGAATCATGTTTACAATATGTGGTTCAAATTTCAAGAGAATCGGTTTATTAGTTTTAGAGATACGATGAAATATTTGACACAACATTTCTGCATGTATGTACTTTCGAAAACAGTAAAAAAACTCGACTTTTTGAAATTTTCAAAGTGGACTGGCCCCTTAAAGAATCGATAAAAAAAGAAATTCAATTTTTTCAGACTCAGTATCAATTAAAAAAACAGTGCATACACTTACTCTTATAAAAGGTGCTTAGAGTGATGGCCACCACTTTCAATGCACGCTTGCAATCTGATTCGCATTGATGGTAGGTCTTATCAATCACGTCAGTCTGTATTAACGAGCCGGCATTAATTATTCTTGCATATCTTGCGTATTAGTCGGCACTTCTTTGTGGACTACGTCTTTTAAAGTCCAGTGGCGTCAAGCCCGGTAGACGAGCTGGCCAAACCACACGACTCCCCCGCCCAATACAACGATTGGCAAATTTGATAAGATTCATAGTTGCGAACAATGTACACAAAGCCGTATGACTTACCTGCATTTTGCTCAGTATTGATCATGATATGATCATACAATATATGATCACTTTTTATAGGAGTAAGTGTTTGGATCAATCTTTTAATCGATTCTAGGCCAAAAACATTGAAATTTGTTTTTTTATCGATTTTTTAGACTAAATCTGAATCGATCATTTTCAATTTGGTGTGTCAACTTAATTTTAGTTCCTCGATAAAATTCGGAAAAAAATAGTGGTCCTATTTAAAAATCTACTGATATTACACAAAGTGCAACTATTTCATGGCATTGAAGATGTAATCAGCCTTTTCGGGTAATAAGGAACAGGTACATGTTAATAATATGAGTTGGTTTTTATTATTTTTCAAAAAATATTCATACATTGCGGTAGTATAATTTTTGTTTTAATAACAACATTAGAATTCGGTGGGGAGAGGGCATTTTTCATCGTATGACAGGCAATCAGCATGTGACAGCTCCCCCCACTCTACTATAACACAGTGGCAGTGGAGTAGGGGTAGTGTTAATTTCGTGTGACATCCAGCTAACTCAGACCCCGATACCCAGCCAACCTCAACAAACATATACAGTTTTAAAAACATTTTCTATGCTAAAAAGTGGAGGTGAGCTTGAAATCTCCGAAGCGCCTCCACCTGGATGAACCTCGTACCCACTACTCGATGAGCCCCTTCGAACTCTGCAACTTTTGGAGGAAAATTTTTCTTCTGATAGGTCAGAAAATATTTATGCTGCTAATATTTGTTGCCCCAGACGGTGTATATATATATGGGCCATATTGTTGCTATGTTTATGCGAATATCATTTTAAGGACTGTCGTGCTTCAAAATCAACGAATTGTTCCAAAAATAAAGAATAACAAAGAGAGCCGACCACAAAATTGTCTAATGTGCTTACAAATTATATTATCTAGATATAGCGTGTTCAGGGGTGAGATGCAGTCAGAGGCGTGAAAAAACGAGCATTTTCAATCATTTTTTTTATAGTAATTAAGTTTGTTTTACAAAAGTGGTTACACATACTTTTTATGTTATATTTCAACTTGACTTGTACAAATTTTCAAAGAAAAATATTGCGTATTTATAAAAATTTCGCCATCTTTGTCGGACCCCCTTTGGCATGTAGTGCTTTGCGGTGACCATCATAAAATTTTACTGGATCATTTGAAATCAAAAAACCAAAAAAAAATCATTAGTTTCATAATAAATCTAGTCCTTAATCGAAGCTTTTTTTTTTCAAAAATTAACAAAATGGCGGCTTTCGAAAGATAACTTTCGATTTTCGACCAAAAAATCGCTCGTTTGCTGTGTAAAAAAAATAGAAATTTTCAACAAAAATGAAAATCCTTCGATTAAGGCCTAGTTTTTAATGCTATCAATAAGCACACCAAATTTCGTCAAAATCCGTCGAGTGGTTTTTGAATTATAGTGGTCACCGACTTGAAAAACATAGTTTCGAGAAAAACGCGTTCAAAGTTTTTCGATGTGGATACGGTATTGTACGTTCGTTAAATTTTGAGGTCGATGGATGAAGCTAAACTTTTTTTATATATTTTGATCCGCTGAATCCGAATATCAGAATTTTCGCCGAAAAGTCGAGCATTCAATTGTTTATAGCCAATTGTTAAAACAATTTTTCAAAAAAATGAAGTTTTTCGGGACGAATTCTTTTTTTGAAACATTTTGGGCAATTTTAAAACGAAAGTATTGTTTATAAAATTTTTCTAAAGTTCATAGTTTTTGAGTAATAAATTTTTGAAATTTTTTGAAAGAGTTTTCCAATTTTACACTTGATTTATGTATAGAAATACTAATTAAAAAATTACTCACATCGAATCATCAATTCCTGGCCCATACAATAGGGCTTCTGCCGATGTGGAGGCTTCCAAAATATCAATTTGTTGTTATCGAAGCATTCTGCCTTCCTGGGTATAATCGTTTGCGCGTTTGTCAGCCACGTCTATGCTTGCAGCTGCCGTCCACTACCTGGCATGGGGACCCGAAGCCCCTTTACTAATTGTGGGACATCCCGGAAACTATTCATCGGATTGACTTGAAATTTTCAGGGAATATTTTCGAAACATGATACTTCAAGAAAATGTAAAAAAAAAACGATTTTTTGAAAATTCCGACTGCACCTCACCCCTTAAAACTTCTCTTTCCCCATATATATATATACCGTTTTAACACGCTATATCAATGTAATATTATTTATCAGCACTTTCGGCTGTTTTGTGGTCGGCTCTCTTTGTTATTCTTTATTCTTTAAACAATTCGTTCATTTTAGAGCACGACAGTCCTTGATATTCGCATAAATATGGTAACATTTATTCAAAAGGTGATTTTGAAGACATTGGAGTTACATTATTTTAAGTATGAAGATAATGGGCGCATAGGGACGGTCCTCGAAATTGAATATCTTCAAAATCACCGCTCCTCATACATTTACACACACATACCTGTACATATATACATAAGAACGTTTTGCAATACTCGACATATAAACGTCACAAATATTTTGCCAAACAAAATTAGGATCAGTTGCTGTTCTGTGATGACTGTGATCGTGGATACCACATGTATTGTCTGTCTCCGCCTCTTGCATCTCCTCCCGAGGGTTCCTGGTCGTGTCGCCTCTGCCTAGCAGAATTTCATCGACACGATTGAGTACGTTAACGCCGATTTTAGCCTCGATCATTAACAGTATGGCGTATCAAGCAGCAGCTCTGTTCTTTTTTTTTTATGTTTGGTTGGACACAACGAGCTTTTCGGTAAATTACTCGCGCGACCTTTTCTCTCCCTCGCTCTTTCTCTTCGATATTCGTGTTGAACACATTTGACGAAAGTTTTCGAGTTTTAATTTGTGTTTCAATTTTTTAAACAGAAAGACAATTGCTACTTGGACACGGAACTATTTTTTTCGTTTTTTTTTAACTCACTGATAATTTTACTCTCCTTACGCGCGAAGGAAGCGAAAAAAATGAAAATAAATAGTGAACGCATTGTGCACTATTGTGAATTTTTGACGTCTCAGGCGCTGGTGATCTCAGAACTATAACTATATAACGTCTATTATCCCTGATATTGTACAGTTTTTTATAAACCGACTCGTAGTTAGTTGCGACATCTTTTATGAGCCCCGTGAAAGTTATTGGGAAACGAACGAAAAAAAACACACACACACACACCGGTCAGAGCGAACAAGTCGTGTAAAATATCTTTGTTCTTTCGTTTTTGTCCTTTCTTTCTTTCCTTCCGAACAGACGTAGTTCTGTAGCCATAAAATAGGAGACTGATTCGCAAAACAACTGAAGAAATATATTGCATGTGAAACGATGTAAAGTTTGTGTGCAAAACAACGGTTGCGAAGAATAATTAGATAAAATTGTCACGGTACAGCGAACCAACGACACATTTGACAATATTTCCCGCTCAATAGTTTGCGATGTTTTGTTTTTTTCGTTTCGTTCCACAACCGAAATGTGAATACCCGAATTTTTTCGTTATTCTCATTGCCGGATCTGCAAAATTCATTATATTCCCATTGCCAAATGTATTTTTCACTCCTCGATGATTGTCGGCCGAGTTCTCGATGAGATATTTCACTCCGTTATTATTCAACGATAAGCAGGATCTTGAATATTTTATGCTATTCCTCGAGAAACTCGCGTAGACGTCCCTATTGTAATGAACGTTTTTTCGTACGAAGTAGAGAGAAAGAGGCGAAGAAAATAAATAACGGAAAGAATAATAAAAAGTTTTAAAAAAATTTGAATAAACATAGGGCCCGCGGGGGCTTCTTTTCTGGGTGCTAAACTGGAATGCAAAGAGAAACTACTATTTAAAAGAAAGAAGAAGAAAAGAAGACAATGACAACATTACGAGAAGCCATAATACTGATACTTGCTGTTTCGTGAGATAAGAACATAACGAGAAGAAAAAAATAGATAGAAGACTATCCGTTCATCCGTATTTATCATGATATTCAAAGCTTTTACATTTAACGAGGAAAAAAACACGAGGAAGAAGTAAATAACGAAGAAAAAAAAGTCACGTGGTAGGTGCGTAAATGTGAAACACGTTTCGTCGATGCAACAGATCGCAAGAAAATGATGATATATTACCATTAAATGTCTTTGGTTGTTGAACTCAGTATTTTTTGTCTCCGTATTTTGTATTAAAAAAAAGAAAAGAAAAAAAAGGTCAAGGAGTGTACTTAATTTCACGAAGTTGTGGTTTAATATTCGATACTCGATATTACGCATTATGTGAGAGATGTGTCGTTTTTTCCTACTCCTGCCCCGTTTTACCGTATTTTTGTTTTTTTTTTTTAGTTCCTTGAGAGGGTACCGATAACAAAATGATTAAGCTTAAACGCATAGAACTGTACATTATTAGTCATCGAAATCAGTTATATACACGCGAAACTTGTTTTTAAGTTGATTCAAAAGTGACCCCCCGAGATTCAATTTTTATACTGCTTATTTTCAACACGATGTATGCAAATAATAATAAAAATAAACATTAGTTTCTGAAACCTTACGGAAAATATAATTACACTTCAACGGTGATGATTTTCGCGTAACTATTTTTTTTATTGTTCATTGCAGGCTTTTGCAGTTAGTTGCGAAAATAGATTGACGATCTATAAATCCACGTCTTGCGAAGCACCTTGTGAGAATGATCGATTTATTCGTGTTATATTTCAGGTCGAAAGTGAAATCTTCGATGAATAGTGCATGTGTGTGTGAAAGATTCAACCGCTGAAAGTGTTCCGATTGTGCTTTGTACTTCGTCCGTGCGACGGTAATCAGAGGTGAATATGAAAAAAAACAGTGTCGGAAAAAATCGATTTTGAAATTTTTCTGCAATGTATTTTTGCTCATACCGATGATTCGGCCAATTTTTTTTTATCGTAACTCATTGCGTTTTTAGAACGTTTCATCAAGCGAACTCCACGAGAATGTCGTCGATGGGTTTTCGCGTGAGTTTCGGCACAGTCGCGTCGACCGATGGATATCCAACCGGCAGCAGAAGACACAATTTTTCGGACGTGGGACGGCCGAGCAATTTACGAAGCGCCGGCCCACAGTTCAGTGGCGTCGAGGTGAGAGTCACCAATCCCGCGTACTTTGGGTTTCAACCGAAGGAAAGAAAAGTTATATGAGAAACTTCTCGAGCGATTCAGAGGAGGAAGATCAATTTGTTTTTAGGGTCACGACCGTGACCTGTAAAAAAAAGTATAAAAATTCAATCTATCTCCATAGCACAGCGTTACTAAGGTTGATAAGTAAAATTTACTATTCGGAGGTGAGAGTTTCAGTTTTAATGGGTCACGGCCCATTCGTCTGCTCTTTATGTTCACATCACGAGTTTACGTTTTCGAAAAATTCATGTAAACCGCGTTAAAAATGAATCAGACAGGAAGAATTTTCGTTGATATTTTGAAAACCGCGCTTCGCTTACTTCCCGTAGGATCGGAACATAATTCGACGTGCCCTTCGCGATTGGCAACGGGAATGAAGAGTTCGAGTAACAACAGCAATGATACCTGTATAGCCGTTATGAGTATTCCACACGCTATCGAGACGCTCATCTCGTGATAATAGTGAACTTTTTTTCTTCCGTCGGGCAACGTGCCGTGAGTCTGTTTGAAAACGAGTATGAGCCACGGCGCGTCCGTCAAATATTCCTTTATCCAATTCGTTCTCAATGGCTCGAGATCGGTCGTCCACTTTTTTCCCATTCGCTTCTTGTAATTCAATTCTTCCTCTCTCTCGATTACTTCGCGAATCTTGCGCTTCATCTGTGCGTTCGATACAGCAACGAATGTCCATGGCTCCGTGTGTGCACCACTCGGTGCTGTACCTGTGTTACGTGATTGTTCAGCTGTTACAACCGTTTTCATTCGATGCATCGATAACAATTGTTGCATAATCGATATTAACGCGAAAGGACACACGCTGTGAAAATTCAGTGCAGCGCGTCTGTCACTGTGGTGCTATGCTTGATCTTTTTTAGGAATTGTTCTCATGTGATAGTTCTCAGGTATGTCTCTACTTCGCGACACTTCTGCCAACCGGGCAGATTATGATATACCACGATTTACGACGTTGCCAATTTGTTTCGCGTTAATTGAGGGAGAAAAAGTTATAGAAAATAATTATACAAAGTAATGAAAACACTTAATGTAATGACCGAATGTTCAAAAATGCATATTTTTACAAATAGATGCAGAAAAATAGTTCGGAAACGTACGTTTAATATGACGGTTATTTGAAAGCTAGCAGTTGGTAACAGTCGCTCGGCTCCGTACATGAGCATAGGGCGCTTCCCTCGTACTCCACCCCCGACGGCTGAACCACATAACATTAAGGAGGTTGGAGCGGTCCACTTGAGTCAAATGACGGTTTATGCATATTTTTTTTAAATGAACCTCAAAAAATGCATACGAGGCATACATTTATTCTGTTGATAGCAATTTTTCATAAATATATAATTAAAAGGCAAAATTATGCATTTTTATATTTTTATTACGTGAATAAGAAAAACATTTGCGTTACTACCAACTTGCAACTACAACATTATCGATAACTATTATGAAAAAATTGCGTCAGTGAATGCTTTATACAACTCGGAGTAAAATTTTGAGTAATTTATAATTATGACTGCTATATTTGTCACGAAATTATTTATTATTACCATTAATTAGTATTAAGTGTTGCCGAAATACGGCATCTTCGCGGACATTGAGGTTGGCAGCAATGCTCTTCATTCGCCACCCAAGATTCATGATCTTTTATCAAACTTTGATGGTTCCATATTGAATATATATGGTTTACGATGAGCAAGATGGGTTTTTTCTTTTCCAAATGTTTACAAAGGTTTAGTTTTCGTTAATCCGTTATAAATGGTTTATCTTAGTGCTAAAAACAAATGCCATGACCCCTAGAGTAAACGTATCGCCCATCTAACCGCACGTAAAATGACATACATTCAACTATTTTTTATCTCTGGTGTTTTGTACTGAAACATTTTTTTTCAATTCGTACATTATAGTCTAGACAATAACATATGGGTAATTCCACCAATTCTGTGTCAAAGTTGTACCGGCTGGTCTGAATTTAGGAAAATTAAGAAAGTCGTCTGAAAGATCATTAAAACAAGCATCCATGATTTTATTCAAATTTTTTTATCCAATAGTTTTTGAGTAATGGCAGCTGACAATTTTCAAATTTTGTAAAACACCACATTTTCAAATGCCCATAACTTCTTTCCAATTATAGTTAGAAAAAAAATTTCAACGATTTTTTAGAGAAAAACATGATCTTTTTGAAAAAAATATGCTAAAATTCTGGATTGTTTTAAAAATTACGAAAATTACGTTCAAAGTATAAAAATCGATTTTTCGGGCCTTGCCCCATTTTTCCCGGTTTTGAAAGTATTTTTTTCAAAAAATTCAGAATTTTTTACATGGAAATAGATTTTAAACGAGATGGGATCTCTGAAACATCCGCCTCAGAAAAATTAAATAAAAATGTTTCCCAATTTTTTAAATATTTTATTTGATAATAAAAATTATTGTTATTATTTTTATTTTATAAATTTGTAAGTGAGAGATTTTATAACCTCAAAACCAACAGTAGCTATTAAAATTAAATTATAATTTGTTTAATTTGCTTATGTGACATGACTACCTTATAAAAACTCTGAATGTTTATTTACGTAATAAAAATGCCATCGAAGATTTAAATTAACCTTAAATCTTTAATAGCATTTTTATTACGTAAATAAACATTCAGAGTTTTCATAAGGTAATGTAATGTCGCATAAGCAAATTGAAAAAAAAATTATCATTTCATTTTAATAGCTACTGTTGGTTTTGAGGTTATAAAATCTCTCACAAATTTATAAAATAAAAATAATAATAACAATAATTTTTATTATCGAATAAAATACAAAAAATTCAGAAAAAAAAAAATTTTTTTTGAGGCTGATGTTTTAGAGATCCCATCTCATTTAAAATCTATTTGGATGTAAAAAATTCTGAACTTTTCGAAAAAAAATACCTGTAAAACCGGGAAAAATGGGGCAAGGCCCCCAAAATCGATTTTTATACTTTGAACGTGATTTTCGTAATTTTTACAACAGCCCATAACTTCAGTATATTTTTTTTCAAAAAGTTCATGTTTTTCTCTGAAAAATCGTTTTTAAAAAAAACTTCTAGCTATAATTGGAAAGAAGTTATGGGCATTTGAAAATTTGGTGTTTTACAAAATTTGAAAACTGTGAGCCGCCATTACTCAAAAACTATTGGATAAAAAAAATCGAAAAAAATCATGGATGCTTGTTTAAATATGACCTTTCAGATGACCTTGTTAGTTTTGCTAAATTCAGACCACCCGGTACAACTTTGACACAGAATTGGTGGAATTACCCATATACATATATGGGTAATTCCTTATATTTTATTCCTTAAAATATATATATATATATTTTTTAATCTTAAATCCTGGCTAACGCTCCAACCGTGATTTTCAACTTTTTTCCATTACAAATCCCTGCGATAAATTGATCTATCTTTTTTCCCCCAGGGCCCAAGCATCCGAGGATGTATGTCCTTCCTTTACCAACCGGACGTCGACTGTGGAAATGTCAACGCATTCAGGCTATCCGTTTTTACAAAAGCAACGAAAACTATTCCCGGATTTATCTACCATACGAATCGTGCGTCGTTTCGCCTTAATAAATCGACAAGAGATCGAGCAGCACGCCGATTCAAATATTAACGGAGCCTCATTGCGACAGGATGTATCGCTCGAGTTTCCGATGCTATGTACCGGCGCTCCTTATGAGATCGTGTATGACATCTTTCGGTACATCGTCACAGCTGAAAAATCTCACTGTTCTACGTGCATTTGCAATGACGTAAAATTCACGAGCCTTTCTCTTGACATCGGGCTCGTTCGGTCTTACGTAATCGTAAGGCACGTGCTCCAAAAATTGCGGCAACGCCGGGCCGTCACCGTCAACAACACCGAAATCACAATTATCACTGGGATCCTCCGTCACGTCGAGTTTATCGTGCCTTGCGCGATTTTCGTCGTTCGTCGAGTCCTCGCGGGACGATGAGTCCACATTTTTTCCTCGCCGTGTCAGAAAAAAAACGATCATGCGCATTACGACAGCGAGTATTACGTAATGCCAGTAATTTGACCAAAATGGCAACATTTTCGATATCATTTTGTACACGTTCCGGAGAAACGCCAAAAAATGAAAAATAATTAACAAAAGACGATGCACTTTAACGAGGTGGCTTGATATTTTTCGTAATTTCTGATACGCGCGAGTGCAAACGCCCCGAATCGTCCGCTCACTGAATTCAGCGAAGTTTCTCGGATTAAAATTGCTGGAGATCGGTTCTTTCACTTCAATTAAAAATGGCTGTTGCGAGAAAACACGCAAAGGTAAGGCAGCTTTGTGTGCGTTCGGACAACTTGCACAGCTCGCGTGTTACGAGGTAAACGTTATCGTGTTTGCCAATGTGTACAGAGAAATAAGATTGGAAAAAAATCGAGGCTGTCTCTCTCTCTCTCTCTCTCTCTCTCTCTCTCTCTCTCTATCTCTCTCTCTCTCTCTCTCTCTTGCCGTTCGGATGTATCAAGGTCTGGCATATACTTGAGCGACTCATTCGCGAGCGTCGTATATATGTGATCCAGATCCAACGAGGCTTTTATTAACTTCGATAACGCTTTTTTTCCTATGATATTTCACGCACAGTACAATATCTGCTTTCACGTGCTTACTCATTATTTATTTTTGTTCGCACGAGCCTTTCGGAAACGTTGGAACACTTCGCTGATAAAAGTTCAGAAAACATCACAGTGTAACTGGTCGAAAAATAGCTGATTTTCGCGATTTCTTTTTTCGATGGCTTAAGGAGGTTGGAGCGTTAGCCACAATCCAAGGTTAAATTTAATACAAAATACATGCTATTGTTTAGCCTATACTGAGTCTTAACGAATTTTTTAAACTTTTTTCACCACCAAACGCCTGAGATAAAAAATAGTTTAATGTATGTCATTTAACGTGCGGTTAGATGGGCAAGACTTTCACACTAATGGTTATGTAATTTTTTTTGTTATTTAGCACCGAGATAAACCATTACTAACAACGGATTAACGCAGACTCAACCTTTGAAAACATTTAGAACAAAAAAATCCTCATCGTGCCCATCGTAAACCATGGGCTAATAATCTCGTGACGTAAATGTGAATAGGCATAATTATACATTACTCAAAATTTCATTGTGAATTGTACAAAACATTCGTTGCAGTTTGTAAAAATAATAATCATCGATAATGTTATACTTTTTCAAGTTGGTACAAGCAACACAACATTTTTTCTACTTTACGTGATAAAAATATTAAAATGCATAATTTTGCCCTTTAATTATATATTTAAAAAATTAGCATATACAGAATAAATCTGTACCTCGCATGCATTTTTTTGAGGTTCATTGAAAAAAAAAAAAGAATACACCGTTATTTGACATCTGAATCGCTCCAACCTCCTTAAATACGGTAATCAGTCTGATTTTTTATGTCAAATCAAAGCACTCGTGAAAAACGGAAAAAATTGAAAAAGGCCTTAGGCCACAGTTACGGGTATAAAATCATGTGCGAATTTAACAATTTTTTTTTCGTGTGAAAAAGTGATTCACTCGTAAAATTAATTACACATCTATTTAGTATTGATATCAAGCTTTTGGAAAACATACATTTTTTTTCGATGTACAAAATGGCCGACTACTCTAAACTTCTCGAAACAGCTTTTTTCCAAATGGCGTGACAAATAACATCAACAATTTTCACTCAATTTACTTCAAATTTAAAAGTTATGTTCTTAATTGCATTTCGCAGAGAAGTACGTACGGAATTTCTGATTAATCGAAAACTTTTCATTTTATCAGCAGTTTATGAGCAGTTATAACGAAATTTTTCACTGAAAATTAATTTCTTAAGTTCAAATATCTACAACTTTTGAATAAAATAATATTTTTTAAATTCCGTACGCACTTCTCTAAGTATTCTAATGTAGATTGACGAGAATTTAAGTTTTTTTTTTTTAGGTAAAAAATTGTGGATGCTAAATGTCGCGCCGCGGAGCCTTCCTTCTCTCGTTTTTTCAATGTTTTTCCCCCTCTCAGCTTTCCACCCTTAACGGGGTACTTTCCTGAGCAGTACTTATTGGTCCACGAAGGAAGAAAAAGAAGTGCCGGTCCTCCAACTTTCTTCCTCTTTTATACCCACATTTTATTGTTTATTTTTCCCCTTCCCTTACCAATTACCCATCATTCCCTTTATTGTTAACCTTTTTTCATGTTTTAAATAAATTTATTCTTCCTTTGTTTTTTGTTACTTTCTCTGTTTTCTTTCCAACGACTTTTCCCCTTCCCTTACTTTTTACCTGTCGTTACCTTTCTCTACTGTTTTTGTTTATTTTCTGTTTTTCTTTTTCTCTCTAACTTTTTATAACTTCGACTGTTTTTCTTCTTTTCTGTTTTTTCTTCTCTCACTCGTCTTTCCTTCCGCTTATTGTTTTGTGACCTTCAGTTTTTGTGTTTACTTGTGTTTTTCAGAGGTCGTACCTATCCACTTGTTATGATTCACTATTCCCGATCCCCTACTCTCATAATGGGTCAGTTTGTTTGAATTTGTGGTGGGGGTATGGCGCCTGAGACGGACCTGTACGTCTCAATATATATATATATATATATATATATATATATATATATATATATATATATATATATATATATATATATATACTAACAGCTTGATATTCATACTAAATATATGTCTAATTAATTTTATAAAATAAAATATAATTAATTAATTTATGAGTGAATCACTTTTTCATACGAAAAAAAATTGTTAAATTCGCACATGATTTTATACCCGTTACTGCGGCCTAAGGCCTTAAGCGTTTATATTTATGTTTTTTACATTTTTTTAACGTTTGAAAAGGTCTTCGAAAAAAAAGGAGTCCTCACGGTGTACACGGTTGTGGCCGTAAATACGATCTGAAACAAAATTCATATCTTGCTCTGGAGGTTTTTAAAAAATAAAAATTGACAAAATGGCGGCGGTTTGAAAAAAAAGTAAAGAATTTGGCATATTTCTTCGACAGTATTTCGTTAAAAAAAATGGAGATAAAAAAACAAGCTTCCATCGCAAGATAAGGAATGGCGTGAAGAATGCTGTGTCAAAATTTGAGACGAATAGCTTAAAAACTCTTCCTTTGAGAGTGTACACCGTTTTGAAAAACGACATTTCGGGAAAAACGCGCCAGGTCTCACGCAGCTTGTCGAAACCCTTTTTTTCTGAGAAAGGCTGTAGCAACCAGAATAATTCGCCCCAAAAATAGAACAGCATGTTTGTAACCGTCTATACTATCGGATAATGCAAAAAAATCGATTGTTTTGAAAATTTTACACATGATCCCTCAACGGATACTGTCTTTGGGTATGAAAACTTCCGATGGTTGTTTGATATTGAAGTCTAGACAATTGGAGGACTTACACCTAGTTGACAATTTTGATAAGATCGATTTTTGGTTTTCAACGGGTTCCCAAAATATAGGATTTCAAAAATATTCTCTGAAAATTTCAAGTCCATCCGTTTGAAATTGCGGGAGTTATAGGCGTTTGTAGATAGGTTCCGCGAACCGGCTAATTTGAAACGCGTTTTTTTTTCTTTCAAAACGGCTCAAAATTTTACGAGTTTCCTTTACATATTATAAAACAGTGCTTGAACGTAGGAATTTTTTTTCGATGCATAGTTTTTTTTATTAACGTAAATGGAGCGTTTTTTCACCGAAAATCGATGTTTTCATTTTGGACTGCGGGCATTTTTTCGAAAATCCATATTTTATTGAATCTTTCGTCCAAGCACTGGATAACTTCATACAAAAACTAAATGCGTTCAGTTTTTTTATTTGGGATGATTTGTTTCCGAACAGCAGTGGTCGGCGCTAAAGACGTTTTTAAATATGGCGGTCTGCACAAACCATTGTATCTACTACATTTATAAATATTTTACAATACAAAAATTGTAAAAGATCCTACCCTGTGCGCTCGCACTGTAATTTCGTTGCTTCCACGGTCGCACAGGGACGAAAAATTCCACGTACAGTTTTAAATCGTGTATTTAACGTGTTAAAACGTTTGAAAAGAATATTTTAAAAATTGACGACTACTCTTGAATCCTTCTCGAATATAAATCCACGATTGTTTAAGTACAAAAGCCATTATATTTTTTGATATAAATTGCTAATATTTGCCAGGAATTTCAAAGAGAAATTTCACTTGGGACCAAATCGTCCCAATGCTACCGCCCAGGGTTAAAACCGTACTGTTTAATGGAGAAAAGAAAAATTGAAAACATGGACACGTTTTCCCAGAAGAAAAATCACGAAAATTCCATTTTTTTCCGGTCACGAGCTGGGTGTACCCCGTTTGTACAGTTTCTTATGAAAAATCACAAATCGAATTGAGTGTCAGCAACAGAAGATAACTGCGGTTAAACTCAAGATTTTTCCACAAAAATCGTGTTGAAATTTCGATGTTTTTTTTATTTATTCTCAAAAACGTAGTGGAATGTATCAAAACTTCGAAGTTAAACTTGGATTGGACATATGCACATTTTAAAAAAATCAGTCGCTTCAACATTCATCGGTAAAAAGTTGCCCCCCCCCCCCCCCCTTAGTATTATGATAACTGGAAGTATTTTTATCGAGGCTCGTTTGATTTTGCCCAAAATCTTATCCCAATCAGAATTAAACAGTCAGTGGGCATATTTCTCAACATCTTTTATTACTCCAAGTGAAATATTCTGCAGAACTTAGGCTAAACAAATTTGGATTATATTTTGTATCGAGGCGCAGTATCGCACGCCTGAAGCATAGATACTGGAGGCCACACTCGGCCTTTCAACTTGTCCCCAAAACGGTGACCACTTAGGATGGCGCTGGGGTGCTCCGGAACGAACCTTCATTCATGTTTAAGTGTCAGAGTTATAATAACATTTAACACGAAGTGATACGGTGATAGATAATTACGAAAAAAATTTCTTCCTCTTTACCGTGACACAATAATTCCCATATAAAATTCAAATCATACCAAATAATATGAAAAAACATTAGTAATTTATTTACAAAATTGACAACATTCGATTCCATCTATAGAATCGTTGACATCATTTTTTTCAATTCACTTTGTTTCACGTTACCTATCATTGATATTTTGTAGAGTATACTGTGGATATTAATTTTTATACTGGGGGACCCATTCACCTTGAGACATTAAAAAGGGAAAGGTAGAGGATCCAGAAAACTTGCAAGGCCGTAGGAAGGAATATTGGTAATCGTAATAAATATAAAGCTTTTAAAAACCAATAATAGTTATTTAATAAAATAAAGTGGAAAATGTACATTATCGAAGCAAAAAACATGGTTCAGGGTATAACCTAAGGTATAACCTAAAAAACCTTAGGTATAACCTAAAAAATGAGAACAATAAATATAAATCTGAATAATTTCAATTATCGCGCAGTATTTTTAAATAACGTAGCAGCAATGAGAATGATACGATTAACATAATTGACGGTAAGTAATGGACGCTCACAATTTAGCATTTTCTCGTAGTTTCCTTGTTCGCTCACGGCTTTTGTCATTATTTTTCTTCAACGATATTGTCAAGAAGTGGTCACGCATTACCATGTAAAAATCAGGCTCGGTCTGTCGTGAGGTTAGAAACTCATCCGATCACTTTAAGACGGAATGACACCTCATCGCGGTCGGTATGGTAGAGCAATTGTAGATACCCAAAAATCTCTGAAACGGCTCTTCAGATCCCGTCAAAACTTTACTAAATGACTCCAAATAGATAGACGAACAGCTGTCTGCCCCTCAAATTTTCTGAATTTGAGAAAAAAAACGTAGATCGGGTTATCATAAGCCAATCTACGGTTTTTTTCTCAAATTCAGAAAATTTGAAGGGCAGACAGCTGTTCGTCTATCTATTTGACGTCGTTTGGCAAAGTTTCGACGGGATCTGAAGAGCCGTTTCAGAGATCTTTGGGTATCTACAATTGCTCTACCATACCGACCGCGATGAGGTGTCATTCCGTCTTAAGCTCAACGACCAACTATATTACTATATATAGGATACCGCAGCGCTATCACCGTCCGTCCCATTTTCGGGTAGGCTTTTTCAGTGTCTTTGCATTGGAGTTTAGTCAACTGTTATCTAGGCTCTTTGGTCACACGGACCGAGCGGCCATGAGGGCGAGAGATAGCCGATTTACAGATTCCCAGTGTTTTCCGAGCAGGCTGATATTTCGGAAAAAAAATAAGAAACACTTTCCGTTCTGTTAAAAAACGACCAACGTCTTTCTCTTCGTTTGCCCGAAATGTGATCCGTCTAGGAGAAAACTTAGCCGTAGCTTTTTTACTGACCGGACGTGTGACCCATGTTTTTAAATAATGAGTACCGGCAAGAAAGAAACGAGATATATTTCAATTTGCAGTACAAATCTGTTAGAATGACGAAGACAGATGGCGCCAGAAGGCTTGAAAAGAGAGCAAGAGGTGCATGGTGAGTTAAGGTACTACATGTACAAAATGGTGTGAGACATAAAGTTTTGTTATTCAATACTTATGTTGTCCAGGGTATGCTGCATGCATTTGTGAAATTTGAAGTACATTGACCATCCCGTTATCGAGATATTCGTTCTTGAAATTGGCGTTTCTAACACGGGCTGCATAGGGCAAGTCCCAAAGACCAATATATTTCTGTTGATAATGGAAAAATGACAAGACAGAAACTCGTAAAAACGGCGGAACGATAGGTGCATGTTTTACGGTTATTATGGGAAGGCAATTACCAATTTAACCATAAACTCTCCGATTTATGAGCGCCCAAAGTATGAAATACGTAGAGCGCCGATTTTCCATTTTATTAAGGTGGTACGTGCACGAACCTCCTCATTAGAAAAAAAACTGATCATTTCGTATGCTGTAGTAGAGAAAAAAAATGGCGTCCGCGAAAGCTCTGCAGGCCTTACCGGCTAAATACGATAGTAATTAATTCACGAAATCAATGCATTCAACCCGCACCATATAGGGAATCCGTGCGGATCGAACTTTGGAACGGAAATAATAACAGTTCCCGATTTGATCAGAGCTATGCGAAAAGCGACGAATAACAAGAAAACTGTCGCGGTCACGTATGTGCCATAAAAAATATAGGTTACTGGACATTTCGAGCAGATATCATCGATTCAATCGACTCATTTTTGCGTTCGCTAGCCGCGTCTGCCATCTCTCTTGTTGCAATATGCACATTACACATACACTACAACACACGATTGCACATACGGTAAACAAACACATGCTTGACATGTATCGAAAGCACCTGAATACAGCGTTGTCACGAATATTGCCAGAATTATGAAATGGCCGCCTGTGACAACTCAAGTCAAATCTGATTGCGATTTTACTTCACTAACCAAACTATAATACGAACAGTTATCACATGCATTTCTTAAATAATTATTTTCTGTATCATGTTTATTATTATACCCAAATACATTATATTTTCCTTTTTTCAGATTCGATAATTCATAGATTTTCTGTTGACTAGTCAATCCGCCAGTACTACCTTAAATCTTTGATTTGTACAGTGCACGAGTTGCAAGAACGGTACTGTCAACAACGGCGATAAGTGTGGTTAGGGTAAGTGATTGATTGTGCTCGCCAGCGACGTTGCCACATGTACCGTATGTCAGATGTTAGTACGCGAGCATGCGTATACACAAACTTTCTAAGTATTGTCCCCGGTCTTACATACAGGTCTTGAAATTACGGTAGTGGGGGAGGTTCACTTAGCGTCCAGTTTTTGCTTCAATTTTCGGCCACGTGGTGCGCATAAGAAAGGGGGTGTCGTGTGCGAAAAAGACAGCAATATCATAAGTCTCTGTCTTGCATACAGCGCATGCACTTTACACTGTGATGTCTCGGTATACGGGTTCTTGTTTCTTTTTTGTAAGAAATATCCATTACGCGGAAAGTAAACGAAAAAAGTATGTATTTGCATGCTAAAATGAACATGCTTAAAAATATGACCAAACCTATATTAACCGCGTGCAAAACTCAAGCAACCATGATAAAATGATTGATATTATGTTCTTTGTATTGCGATGATAGTTGAGCTGAAGTGTCAAGCTGTGCACTTCGGAACCCGAAAGTTCCGGATGGTCACTGAATAAAATTATCAATGACAGTTATTTAGGCATATCCAACATTTTTATACGCGTAACGATCTTCAACTGTTATACGCACATACGCCTATACGACGAAATGTTTTATTGTCGGTTTAGGTTAGTCTAATGACACCCCCCGATCACAACGACACACGGTGGCGACGATAAGAGAAAAAAAAGCTTGGACACTAAGCGGCCCACTCGCCGCATATCAAATACGACCGTCGTTTGAAGGCCTGCATGTAAGACCGTGGTGTTCGCATATGTTCCGTGCAAGCCCTGCTAAAAGTCTGCTACCACATACAAGAGGACCGCTCTGAAACTTATTGTCAATTAATTTACTGTCATTTTTTAACCTTTAAATAGTAAGATATTTTACGTATGTATGGGTGTACAACTTAATTCGGTCCGTTTTTTTTGCTTAAAATACGCACTTATTTGAATGATAAAATGAATTAATACATCAATCAAAATATTGTCCATCGCTAGCCACTACTTTTCCCCATCTTTTTGGTAATTTATGAATTCCGTCGCGGAAGAAGCGTTCATCTTTTGAAGCCAAGAATGAATCGAGCCAATTTTTGATACCCTGTTGTGACGTGAAGCGTATTCCAGTCAAAGCGTTCTGCATCGATGGAAACAAATGATAGTCGGAAGGGGCAAGGTCTGGGCTATAAGGCGGGTGAGCCAGAATTTCCCACCCGCTATTTTCCAAATATTTTTTAACCACAATCGCAACGTGAGGCCGAGCGTTGTCATGTTGAAAGATTATGGACTCGTGTCTGGTCGCATATTGTGGACGTTTTTCGGCTATAGCACGCTTTAAACGGATCAATTGTTGCCTGTAGAAGTCTCCCGTGATGGTTTGACCAGCATTCGGTAGGCTTCAGCTGCACTTTTCTTCCAATTGAAAAAGAAAATCAACACTTCCAGCAAATGGTGCTTATTTGGGACGAAATTTGACATTTTCACCGCAGTAAAAATTAGACTTGATGCGCAAAACTCAAAGGTCTGTAAACGATATTTGGTTAAGAGATGTTGATACTTCACGATACAGCAAAAATCAGCTGTTGCCGTCAACCATTTATAGCACCTAGAGACATCTTTTGAAAACGGACCGAACTAAGTTGTACACCTAATAGTTTCGAAGTAGGTAAACTCAATACTTTGAGAAAATTATCGCTCATTTAAAAACTTGATGTTTGCTTTTGAATGGGACTATCCCGCATGTACTACCTCGAAGAGCGTCAGACTTGTTCTTTATTCTATTAAATGTATTCTTTAATATTATTCCCTAATAAAATTTAAAAAAAACTCCAGCCGACGATGTTTCAATTTGTTTCATATTGAAAAAACGCAAAAAATCCCAAAATGATTGATTTTATCTCCGACATAAATTTTGAATAAACAAATTTGCGATGTAATCGATTGCAAATGTTGCGCACGAACTTTGGGGTCCAACTTTGGCCAAAATGATCTGTCGAATATTTGTAGTTTTTTTTCGGCTTTCATTATTTTCGGAATTAAGTTTTGGCCGAAAAGATTTCGACTGAAACTGCACTCTACCGCACGAACGTGAATTTCGAAGAATAAACATTCAATGACACTTTCGCGAAACTTGTGATAATTTGCCTTCCAATAACGCTTAACTCCCGACCTTGGCTGCATGAACGAGTTTTTAAATATACCGGGCGGGAGCCTTGAGACAATGATTTTTTGATGAGGTGCCTGCGTCTGTACGCGAACGTCGGGTGGGAGGAAAAAAAATCTAATTCCACCGGGGCCGCTGTGTTGTTCTCGAAACAACGTAAACGAATTATATTCGTTATAATGCGCGATTCGAGTAAAATAACGACGATGAAGAAATTTAAAAAAAGGACGGTAAGTATTTTCAATATTTTAGAAACTTAAATTAATATTTTTTGCCGCTTCGGTCCTGTGATTTTCACATTGAAAAGAAAATGGTCGGCGTGAATTTGACGGGTTTACGAGATTGCCATTATGAATTTGTTCACTTCGCGAAAGTAATTAGGTACGCACTGACGTCGGAGAACATGCTGCAAATTTTCGATTGGGACTAAAATTTAGAGATCGCGGGCGAAAAAGATGCGATTGTATTCGGAATATAATAAACTTCGTATTGCCTTCTTTTCGTATTTTGTACTGCATTTTTCTCACTAGATGACCTTGACCGTGATTATTCTTTGAAAATAATTTTTCTACACTCAGAAAAAAGATTTATTATGTTCTAATAAATTGGCACATTAGGACATGATTTATTGGAAATTAATAAATGTTTACTCGTATGGAGACATCAAATGTGATTGTATCTACAGCATTTATTGTGCGTCACTAAATATGTTGTTTAGGTGCCGATTTTTCACGTCAATTAAAAGTAGAATTTCTAAAATAGGACATTTGAATAAATATTTCCTCAATTTTCCTCAATTGAATAAATATTTCCTCAAAACAATATTTCCTCAATTTCATATTTAAAATAGAACATTTGAATAAATATTTCCTCAAATCAAATAAATACTAATTCCCAATCACGATAATCTCTTATTTCGCGACTATGATACTAATGCGCGCATACGCACTTTGCCCTTCAACGCGACGGGCCCAACAGCAGGCCGCTCGTCAGATGTACCTCACGCATACTCTTTCCATGTAGCTTCTTCCTTTGCCAATGCTTTTGGCACAAGTGTTAGTGTTGCGTTTCGGAAGTGACAAACTCGAAAGTGAGGAATGATTTAAGAATAAGTAAGAATACAAAGTGAGAAAAAAACGTTCAAGTGAGAAAATAATGACGGACGAAATGACGCAGTTTCTCGAAAAAAAAACCAGCCGGGGGATTATGAAGAATCCTATTAAACGTTAAGAAAAACTCTATTTGTCGGATATAAAACACCTTTTTCTTCTAACTTCTATATCCTATTAGATGTTAAGAAAAATTCTTAGTAAATCTTAAACATAAAGTTTAATAAAAAAGATTTCTTAGCTGTTAATAAAATCCTAGTAGGCCGACATACGAATAAGAAAACTTATTCGCCGGGAGACAAACTTCTTTGTCCTTAATAAATCTTTTTTCTGAGTATACGCTCCGAAATTTGCATGTGGCTTTTAGGAATAGGCCACCGAAAAAGTCTTAGATAAGCTCGAAAGGGCTTAAGGCGGAACATCCATTTAAACGGGAAAAAATAAGCAATATTGAGCGATTTTTTAAACTAAGAAATAATTATTCTACAATTATCAAATTTTAGGTATACTTTAATAGTATATTCAAGTGTACGAAACAATTTTTTTTAATTAATTCATCATCAAAATGGCGGAGCTGTGGCAGAGTGTTACAGCAAGGTCGCCGCGGGAGTTGCGAATCGGCGTGCAGTCTAGCTTCCCGTAGACTTTGATTTGCAAAAAAGTTCAAACATTTTTTCAGTTAGAACATGTATAGTTTCTATGTTACGGCAATTAAAATGAAGAAAATGCAAATTTGAGAAAATGGCACGCATTTACAAAAAAAAATCAACATTTCACGCAACATTTCTGTAAAATGTGGAATAAAAAAGTAGTTTTTTTTTTCAATTTTTCAAAAACAATTTTCGTCAAGCAGAAGGCACCAATATTATCAATATTTCTACCAAGTTTCAACTAAATCGGCTTAATAGTTTTGGAGCAATCCTGCACGCCAATTTCGATAATGCAGGTTTGAGAAAAACGCGTTTGAAGTTCACGCCCGCTCCGAATCCGAACGTTCACGGGATGTAACGTTTGAATTTTTTTTAATTTCGCTTTGAAACTTTGGGCAAATATTCTACATATATAGTTCTATCGTTTAAAGAAGAAGAAAAAAGAAATCGATTTTTTGATCGTTGTAAATGTATATCCCGCCTTAAGAGGTTCGGCTACTGTGACGACCCGAAAATCAGGGTTATTTCGAAAAATTAATTTTGACTGAATAAGTAAGATGATTGACAAATCGTTCGGACATTTATTTCTACACTGACAAAACTGTTTACTGAATTTCATTCAAAAATATTAATAATTACATTTATAAATAAATTCGTGAAGGACCTTCGAACGAGAGGGGCTCAACGGTGTACTTGATTTTGGCCACCCGGTTGAACTGAAACGAAAAAAAAACCTGTTTTTTTTTCCTTAAAATCGCTAATATTGGCTAAGACTTGAGATTTTTTTAGCGTGCTTCACTTTTTTTAACGTAGAATTTTTTCTCGATTTTCGAGGAAACATGAAATCATTATTGTTAATATCTAACGAAAAGAAAGTTAAGGGGAGGGTGGGGGTTTCAGCGTGAAAAAAAAACACTTTTTTGCGATTTTTTTTCATCTATATGGATAGAGTAAATTTATTGAAACCTTTTATACATTGTTAAGTGTCATTTCAAGAACATTCCGTGAAATTTGTACGCGAAAATATCCACAAACAAGCCGGTGACAAAGCTTTTCCAAGAACGCCTTTGGAAAAACACGATTTGCGGTGTTCACTGTATCTCAGCTAGAAATTATCTGAAATCAAGTACCATTAAAATTTAGTCAAAGTATCATCAAATCCTCCCCCCAACGGTCTTTGATAATTTTTTTTTTCATTTCTAAATTTTTGGTGGTCATGTAAAGTGAAAAGTGCTATTTTTCACGAAAAAATCCGCCATTTTGGGGGTGGAAAACCCCTCAATGTAAAAAAAATCTCAAACTAACCGTTGGGGGGAGGTATTTTATATGTAGGAAGTGTGTACCAAGTTTGAAAAAAATCGGTCATGTAGTTTTCAAGTGGCAGTGAACACGGACTTCGAAAAAGTGGTTTCGAGAAAAACGCGTTTGAAGTTTAGAGAAGTCGGAGCTACAGTGTTAGAGCGGGACTAAATAGTCAACCTCGAGAGTTTTGCTCTGATTGACTTGAAATTTTGGGGTTATATTCTTGAAATGTTTAACTATAAGAAAAGACGAAAAAAATCGATTTTTCAAAAGTGCAAACCCCAACCCTCCCCTTAAGAAGAAAAACGTCGGTCAAGACTAAACTACCATTACACTAAATGAGTGTACCGAATTTCAAGTCAATCCGTTCATTAGATGTCGAGAGATCGTGTACACCGTTCCGAAAAACATAGTTTCGAGAAAAACGCGTTTAAAATTATACCAGCAGTACTATCGTTGTAATCATAAGTTGACCTTCAATCTGCGATTCCTGCACCACATGTTGAACCTTCCTCTTCTATTTGAGTTGCCTCAAGCGCCGAACGAGTGTTCGTCATTTTCACAGTAGCCTAACCCCTAAACCTCCAATTTTTCGCAAAAAAATAATCTTCCGATCCTCTTTCCCCAGATTCACCAACTTTTCCCAAAGTAATACAGTCCTCAAAAATCGACTGTAATTCGAACATACAATTCGCAATAAGATTATACAAGAGAAAAAAAATCGAGGAATGAAAAACTGATAAGAACGAAATTAAAGAAAAATGTAGTAGATTCTGGTCGGTAAACCGCGAAAACTGTCCACACTATCCGCCGTAGTGTAAGATGACTGAAAAGTAAATGAGAAATGGTGATAACTTGGTGCCAACACTTAGAAAATTTCGCAGGAACTACGGCCCTGAGAGCGTATCCCTGCTCGCAATTTCCCATCGTAAACGCGACGACTCTGACTCCCCACTCCGTGGCCCGCGTTTTCTCGAAAAGATCCAGTCGCGTGTGTACGAGTACATGCGGGCGCATGAAAAGCGCGCATACTTGTCAAGCGCAGATGAAACGTAATTAAATATATATATATATATAGTTACTATATATATCTAAATGTCACTAGTGTGTGCCTAACGTCGCCACGGGTTTTATCCACACATTTCGGGAAATGTAATTCCGTTATTGTGACGTAAGAAAAAGGAATTCATAAATCCATCCACATGGGTGCCCTAACTCTCTCGTCTCGATCCCCCCGCTCCGCGAAAACGCTTTCTGGACAATTCAATCGGGCGCGAAATAACGATTCGCGAATTTCTTTCCGATACGAAGTTCGTAATGTATTTTTTTTATATAGCAATACTCTGAAACGAGAAATTACGACGCAACGTGTGTAAAGGGTTTGGGTTTTCTTTTCGGGTTATATTGGGCCGAAACGACGAGAAGTGGCTGCCGGAGCAAAAAACAGCGTAGATAATTATAAAACGTATATACATATATACTTGTGTCCATAACATATATCTATGTTTAGAGATATATATATATATATGTATGTATATATATATGAATTTTTGTATTATCGTCTCTCGCCGCGATCTCCGCAGGTCTCGCGCCTTCGATCAAAATTAATTGATACAGAAGGGACACTGTTTTTTTTTCTTCTTTCGATCCATCACCAATGAATCCCCCTTATATCGTGTTACTGCGGAGATTCTTCGTTTTATCGTCGCGAGCTGGTTCATCGCAACGGTAAATATACGAAATACAGCGGTGCTTTTCGTCGCGTTTTTTTAACCAGTGACATAAGTGACGGAGATCGTGAGAGAAAAAAAATTGAGCAGAACAAGAATTGCAACATGGAGAACCCTATGCAACCGCCCCTGCCGCCGCAACCCTCGAATTCGCGCGACAACGGCAACGAGACAACTGTCACCCACGTTCTGACATTTGGTACGTTCGATTTTTCCTTATTTGTGCCGTCCTCTCGCTATCTTTCGAGAAAGCAGTTTCGCAATTTGCATCCGTGAATTCGCGTGCTTTTCGATACAACGAAAACACGAATGCATTTGCATACGTGTGTACATGCGTAAGAGTAAACGTAACCTCGTATGTGTCAGAATTTCGAATATAGGTTAGGGTGACCCGTATAATCCTCGAGTGTGGACATTCGTCGAAAAAAATGCATTTTGCACAATTATCTCCGGAGTGAATTGCGACTGTTTACGTGATTTCGTGATTTAGTGATGCGGAATTCTTTTTTCGCCGTAATAATAATCGATATAAGTGCTTGCACTTTTTTACTCCACGGTGTTGAAGTTTGCATCATTGGAATGCAACGAAAGCGTTCCTTTTATTTTCCTTACTTTTATTATCAAAAGAGATATTTCTCGATAGATTTACATTGTAAATCGCTAAATTAAAATCTTGAAAAATGGATAAAGGAATTCAGAAATATTAATTATTGCTATCCAACGATGCAAACTACAGCCTCATTTTACTTTTTTCTTCTCTGCGTTTGATTCGTCGCACATAGATTTGTTTTGAGCATTAAATGAGCAACAAAAAGTAGGCTACACAGCAACGAGAAATGACTCTGGCTAAGAATCGCTCGCACGCTTGTGCAAAGCTCTCGGATAACTATTAGTACCGTAAATCAATGTTACATCATCATGAACGTTGCTCCCGATGGGTGAAGCTCACGATACCGATTCTAGTTTATTCGTTCTTGTGTGTTCGCAGGTAAGTCGTGGCATCCGCAAACGTTGGATGTTTTGTCTTGACAAGGATGCCGGCGGTTGAAAAAAAAATGTACGAATCTGAGAAACATCAGAGAAGTCGCGATGAAAAAATGATGAGGTCGGCGGTTTGAATTTTCGAGCGACACAACAATGATGCCATATTTATCTAGCAGCATCAACTATATGCGTACAAAATGGAACGTGGAAGTTTGCGGCGGAAGCGAATTATGGTGGCTCAAAGTCTCTGATGGCTGATGTGGCTTTAACGTCCATAATTGGTACACCGTTGATTGTGATTTCTTTTTTGGAGGCTCACTATTCAACCATTCTGTTTGGGTGTTTTGAAACGTGAGGAAACGACGCTTAGTCCAGGTCACAAAATAACCACAAAATTGTGAAAAATTCATTCATCTGTGCTCATCATCTGTGGTTAGTTCTTGGAGTTCCTCGCTGGGCAACAAAAGTGGTAATGGCATGTTAAAATATTTGAGAATTTCGAAGTGAAGCAGTTATTTAGGAACGAAGACTTCAAGGAGCGTCACATGTTTCGGTGATAAATGCCAAAGCATACGATTTTTTCGGACATGTTGATACATCCAAGATAGTTCAAATTTGAAGCTTCCATAAGTTTGGGTATATAGCTTTCGAGAGGAGAAATATTAAAATCCCGACAATTTAGCACAGGTTCTCATCGAAAATCGTGCATTCAGCCACAAGTTATATCCATTAGGATAGGTGGCATTTTTTCCGAGGGAGGTTGGCTGGCCTGACAAAAAGCGGTTTTGTTCACAATCATCTTTTTCGAAAATAAAATTTACATAATCGTCGATAACTTACGTAACACACATAAAATATGAAGCTTTAGTCACACGTTCATGTTAATATTAATATCAAACTCACATAATACCTTAAAATATATTCAACTGATTTTTCAGCCTTCTTTAATCCAGTCATCGATCTGCAAACTTTACTTTCAGTAGGTACTGAATCAACCTAAAACAATAAATCCAAAAAATAAAAAATAAATCTAAAAATAAATCTTAATTTTCTATTTTTTTTCTGCAAACCGGTCGAATACTTTTCTGTTGGATTTTTTTTAACATTGTCATTCTCAATGTTCAGCAGTGACATATGAGAGAATCGTTCGTGCAGCATTGTGCTTCTAAGACACGGTTTTATCCGCGTAGTGGCAGAAAAACTCCTCTCTCAGCTGACAGAGCTCATTGGGAGTACTATTGCTGCTTGGAAAAGTTTATATAAATTGCGGCAGTACTCTTTTTTTATACGCTTTCTCAAATTTCCAGCATTTATTTCATGATTTTTAAACGAAAGTTTGTTTTTTCCATGGCCATCGCACATAGGGGTATTTCTACTAATTAAGCGGCCAAAAATAAAATTCCTTAAATTTGCCCAAGGTAAAAAAAACTGCTACGTGAAAATGTTGAATAGACACCGAACAATGAGCAACCCCCTCCTGTTGCGCAACTGGGGAGATTTGATTTATATAACAAACAACGATTTGTAATATATTTATATATTTTTATATATATTATATATATTTTATATCTTTGTTATATATATATATATATATATATATATATATATATATATATATATATATATATATATATATATATATATATATATATTTGGCAGCCTAATTAGCTTAAATACCCTCATGTGATTGCTTCAGCTTCTAAGGCTGAAGTATCAATATTATAATTGTTTTATACTTATTGATGAAATTCTTCACACCCTTCAAATCTAATTTCAAAAATGCGTCCTGCATGAACTAACGGTAGATTCCCAAATCGGCGTTTCAGATTTACAATAATATTATCTATTCCTGCCTATATACAGTTAACTTGATTGTGAAATTTGAATATCTCTTTAATTTATGTAATGAAATAGCTACTACGACGTAATGAAATAGCTACTAAATATTACGACGAAGGAGTTCAACTTTTAACACATGATTTCGTTCTGCTTCCTCGAGTGAAACAAATTAAATTAATCGATTATTGGAATTTAATTATTTTCGATCGATTTTTTTCTGGCATGGCACCGGGTTTTTTGGAGCTATGCCAATGGTTATGGTCTTCCCTGACACATTAATTGTAGTGTCCGCACTTTCGTTTTTATTTCGGCCTGAATTTGTTTAAAAGGAGTTGGCGTGAAAACGGCAGAAACTTATTTTTTTTCTTAACCTTTGGTAAGAGGAAAAAGGCGTTTCGCGAATTTCACTGCACTTTGATTAATTTGGATCCGTCAATTGAATCTCAGAAAATGCTAGTGTCCTTCTCACAGATCTTCATGAACGTGGGGCCTGAAAAACAGGTCGACTTTCAGTTTTTTTTTCCGACGAAAGTATCGAGATAACGAGATCGAGATTTTAGAGACAATTAATACATAGTCTTGCTCGCTTTAAGTTTTTTTACCAATTGAAAAATATTCATAAACAATGGAGTAATCATTATTTAAACAAAGTGCCGCTAGTGCTGCATGGCCAATCGGAGGTAAGTGGATCTGGGAGCCAGAGTGATTCGCAATTAAAAATGAAAAAATGTACTTTTAGTATAATAATAAAACTTTCTTATGACCGGATACCCTTTTTGACATTTTGAAAATTACCAAAATGGCAAGCTGGAGAAAAAAGAGTTTTATTTTCAACAACAAAAAACACCTTTAATCATTCGTTATTGACAAATGGATTATACTTTTCATTAGAAGTATGAGAAAGAAATTTTTTAGATTTGTGTGCTATTTTGCCGGTATTAGAAAGTAATCCGATTATACGATAGAAAGTGCTATAAGCTATGCATTGTCCGCATTTGAAGTGAATCTGATGAATGGATTTTTAATTTTGACGCACAGTTCCGAGAACAACGCAAAAGAACAAAAGTTAGCCGTAGCGCACTGGGCGATTTTACCTATTTCAAAAATCGTCATAACTCTGTACACTTTTGGAATTTTTACAAAATCTTCGTTGCAAATTACAGTTAAGACTATAGCTATAAAAATATGCAACAAAAGCTATAAGGCTAAAGCTATAAAGCTATAAAAATATGCAACAAAAGGATTAGTGTTCCTCTTAGCTATTATAACTAGTTTTCCTATTAGCTATTTTCTTAGCTATTAGTTTTGAATTTTCTTTGCTATCAGTTGTCCCATTAATTATCCCAATGTATCTAAACCCGATAGCTCTTTTGTCGCGCTGCTTAAGGCGGGATATACATTCAGACGGGAAAAAATGGAGCAATTTTAATGGATATTTAAAAGTAAGACATAATTATTCTACATTTGATTTGCAAAAAAAATCATTTTTTTTAGAACATTTGTAGTTTCTATTGGACAGTAATTAAAATTAAGAAAATGCAAATTAAAGAGAATAACACACATTTATAACAAAAATCAACACTTCACGCCAAATTTCTGTCAGATTTGGATTAAAAAAGTAGTTTTTTTTTCTAGTAAAAAAAATTGTCGTCAAGTAGAAGGTAGGAATATTATCAACGTTTCTACCAATTTCCAACTCAATCGCTTAATAGTTTTTGAGTAGTCCTGCACCCCAATTTCGAAAAAGCAGTTTTGAAAAATGCGGTTGAATTTTACGCCCACTCCGAATCCGAGCGGTGAGGCACAGCATTGGCGGGCTGTAACGTTAGAAATTTTTAGAATTTCGCTTTGAAACTTTGGGAAAATATTCTACATATATAGTTCTCTCACTTATATTTGGCCACGATTTTGACACACTGGGTCAATTTGACTCGGACTGTACTTTATCCACCTGCCATTAAAAACCCTTCGATCGGTTTTCATTTAAACAAATTGGGGACCCCCATGGAAATTTATGTATGTAAAATATATGCAGAAAATATATGCTACATATATATATATATATATATATATATATATATCGGACGCATATATAGTGACGAAAAATAGAATAATACGTATATATTCAGTATATATGCACCAAATATATGACGCATATATGACTCATATATTTTCGATATATTTTTCTGACCAAAAAAATATATGCTACGTATAAACACTATATATGATGCATATATTGAAAACTTTCAATTCTGGGAAAGTGAGCATTTTAAGGCAAATTCGTCCGGGTTAAAGTGACCCAGTGTGTCAACTTAGGGTTAAGGGGAGATATACACCTAGGAGCCGGAAAAAAGACATTTTTGTGAATATTTTAAGGAACACTATTTGAAATTTCGGATTGGGATTTTAATTATCTAAAAGTATATACATTCAAAAATATGTTTAATTTTCTTCATTTAAAAATATCAAAAATATACAAGGATATTGTATGATCCTTGGAACGTCGTAAAAAAATCTGCGTATACGGCACCCACTGGCGTTTCTTCAAAAATCATCTGAACAAAAAACAAAAAGATTATTCAATTGGATACTATAATCTAGTACTTGTCATAGCCGATTTTGAAAATATCGATTTATGACAAAATGGCGGACGTTTGAACATAAATAGTGATTTTTGGGCAAAAAATTAGTTATTATTTTGCCTATAAAACAAAAACTAAGTAACGGGAAAAAAAATCCTATGACAAGTACTGGATAATGGTGCATAGAATAACCACAAAAAACCTCAAGGCAATCGGTTCATTGGTTTTCGAGAAATTTTGGGTACCGATTTGAAAAACGTGATTTTGAGAAAAACGCGTTTGAAAATTTGGGAATGAATAAATCATGAAATTTGTCAACTTACATGGAATCATCGATACCAGGCCCATAGTGTAGGTCTTCTACGGTCGACGGAATGTTCATAGCTTCTAAATCCTCAAACTCGACCATCTAGGTGTATATCTCTCCTTAAAGAGAAAAAAAATTGGTTTTTTTGATCGTTGCAAATTTATACCCCGCTTTAACACAAAACTGTATCTGTTGCTATACAAAAAAAAAAGGCACAACAGACTTGCTAAATATGGCGTAGAAAATAAGTGACTACCCAACAATATTACTCACACAACGAAAGAAAAAGCTTTTCCGATCCTCAAGATGTCCATTACGAACAAAAGTCTTCCCGAAAATACTCGTATCGCGAACATCCCTGGAAAGATTTTCAACTCACCTGCGAAACTGTATTTCTATATATAACACCGGGGTGACGATTCATAATTGCCCGTTGTCCAGGTATGCTCTTCCTTGGGTCTCGCAAAAGAACCAGGTATAATGGTACAATGAAAAGCCTCGACGCCTATTGTGCTGCGGCACCCCTCACAATAGCTCTTTGTACCGAGATTGGTCTAGAGCAGTAAACGATCTCAAAGGAAAATTTTTGTCATGAACATGATACTTTGATCCCTTAATGGCAGGTGTGCAATGTTTCCTCGTGAGTATCGCTGGAAAAAGCTAACTCGTCTCATTTTTATCCATAATTACCCGTTTAAAATGATCGCCGTGCCAGAGTAGAGAACAAAAAGGGTCTTAAATTTCGGCAAATCTTCCCTCAAAGACAAAAATATCCCTATCTTTCGTAAATTGACCTGTAGTTTGAAGCAGTTTTCTCAGGCTCTGCAGTTCCATGTAGATCGAAGAGTTACGATTTTGCGACACGCATCTGTGGGCCCTGACAAAATGAAATACGTATTTTTGTTGTACCTGTCCTTGTTTCCAAGGATACGTGGGTTCGAAATTTATCCCGATTTGTGGTCGGGCGAATATACCAATAAAGGCGAGAAAAAAAATGTGCGCGGCTTTGGCAATTTGTTATGGTAAGCGATTGAAATACTGTGACGGCCTGAAAATGGAGGGAAAAGGTGTACGAGTTGATTCCATGAGGTAAGACGATCATTTTCAATAGCGACGGAACTATTAACGCTATCTAGTGGTATTCTTGGGTAAATATAGCCCCGCCCCGCATTAATCCATTTATTATAGGGGTGTGAGCGACGCACTTGTTTTGACGGAAAAAAATTTAAATTGTTGATCTAAGGCAAAGTTGACTTTAAGGGGGAATATACCTATGTAATTTTTTTGCATTTTTTTCCTACTTCTTCCAGAAAAGAAGGAGAGCAAGAGAATCTTGAATTAGGACGATTGGTATCGTCCGGACATCGCCGATTAAAGGTGAACACGAAATTTCCATGATTTTACAGTACTTAAAACTTTAACGCGTTTTTCTCGAAGCTATGTTTTTAGGCACGGGCGTATGCGTAGCGCCTCGAGTTTTCAATCGATTGACTTGAAATTTGAACTGTCGCTTCTTGACAACATTTCCTAGAACAATACGTAGGATTTTGTCGACAAAATCAAATTCAAAAATTTTATAATCGATATTCAACCGATTTTTTTCATATTAACGCCATGTTTTAATCAATATTTTGAAAAACCCCTGCGTACTGCACTAGTTTATATCTACTTTCGAAATATTTTTCGTTTTTTGTTCTAGCTTGAAAATTATGACCTGTGCGAATACGCCCGTAGAGGACTATGAAAAAAAGGAGTTTTCTTTCATCGACTACTGCGCCGCCATTTTGTTTCAAAATAATTTAAAAAAAATTCGTTTATTTTAAGACTTGTACTAACATGTATAAAAAACCGAATTTAAAAATATTGTTTTGTTTTTCTTAAATAAATTGTCCAAAATGACCCTTGATTTTGCCCTCACAAAGGTAAATTCCCCCTTAAGCTTAGGTAACTTTTATCGTATACTGTCAGTTGCAATTATTGTTGCGTTTGTGGCTTTATAATATGCTCAATTTGGGTTTTGACCGGCGTGGTAACAGTGGAATGCTTATAGGTTATGATACCGGGCAATGAATGAAAAAGTTGAGTTTGGGGCAAAATGATTCCTTCTAGGTGTACAAGATGATCCCTAGAGATCATCTTGTGCACAAATCACGTTCCTACTTTATTTTTGTTAATCGGATTGTCTATTTATGTTCAAAATACACTACTAATGTATAATTGATAAATCTAAGTGATTTAAGACGAGCTGTAGAAGACTGGTTTAGTCTAATTCTAGTTGGGTGAAATAAAACTTATAATATAAAGGTAATTTAACTTGTAAGTTCAGTCTATGTTGTGTATGATTTATATATATGTATATATATATATATAGGTGTTGTGAACTCGAGCAAATTTTCATTTACATTTACGTATTTTCTCGAAAATAAAAAATATCCCAAAATAGGGGCATGATCCGGGGGAGCACTCTGACGTGTCGAAAAAGGTACTTTTTTCGACTTTTATTGATCTACTAGATTGTTTAGTTAGAATTTGAAAACAAAGGTACGTTATCAAGCATACATTAAACTTAGGTCGTGTAAATTTTTGTTTAAAAAAAATCAAAATTAACAACGTTATTGGGCTATAATAGAGCCTCTCTATAAAAATGTGATTCAACGGCTGAATCGATAGTTTGACAATGGTTGACCTGTAAAATAAAAATAAGAAAATGTTATAATCTATATAAATGTAGTCCTCGTTGTACGTAGCCGCTTTTCGATAAAAAGAATCACAAAATGGCGGGTATTAAAAAGAAGTGTAATTTTGGTGAAATTTTGACTTATATTCGGGGGCTTAAAAAATACTCAATTTTGAAAATAAATCGGCTACGTACAACGATGGCTACTGCTATTACAAAAATTTGAGTTTTTTGAAAATTGGACAATTATAGCTAGAATTGTGATTCCGGCCAGGTCGAGAAAAGTCGTTTCGAGAAAAACGCGATTTAAAGTTATGGGGTTGACGTTTCTATCGTTGGAATGCAACGAATATCGTTCTCAATTTCTTATTTCCATTGTTATCCAAAATAATGTTTTGCAAATTTATGTAGCTCGCTAAATACGAATCCTAAAAAATGTTTGCGTGATTTTCGTAGCTCAAATCTACCCAAGAACATTTTGGAGATGAAAAGAAAATCATTTTCTTTGCACTCGAACGATGCGAACTTTAACGTCATTGAAAGTTTTAGTATACGTAAATTGTTCCGCGATCCGCTCTCACTAAATCCTCTGTAACTTGGTCAATTTTCAATATTTTAACTTGAACATTTTATCACATATTCTTGAATATGTATACTTTGAGAAAATGCAAAAAAAATATTTTTTTAACCCGCCACAGTGGTGTCTCGCCTTAAGAAAAAACGAAGCATCAAGCTCTGACGCAAGTTTGCCGATTTTTTTTTTCACCAAACTTTATTAATATCTGAGTCACGTTGTACATGTTCTACATCGCCTTGAATTAAATCTAAACGAGCATACAATAAACGATTGCAGTGCTATATGCGGAATAACAATTACAAATTAGCATTGATTGTCAAAATAATTGCACAAACAAATGACTATGGAACGCTCCTCTGAACTGGTGACGTTTTTCCTCTTAATCCTCCTAGAACTTTTCAGACCAATGCTGAAGTTTTCGGAACTTTTGGGACTCTCCGGATTGACTCATGCCTAATGTTTCTTTAGAACGGAAAGCCGCCCATCTCCCCAAATCGCTGAAGTGTTATATTAGCCTATGGTGAATATATAATGTTTCGAAAAAGATATATATTGCATAGTCATGATATTGAAGTGTGCATCGTTGGAAGGCAACGAAAGTTTCGTAGCCCAATTTCTTTTAGCAAATTTAGGCCCCAAAGTCTTTTTAACGTTTTTCGGAATCCTTATTAGAGATCTTCAGTCTAAATGTGTAAGAAAAGATTTTAGATGATGAAAATAAGGCAATAAAAAAATAAAAAAGAATTGCATCCCAATGATGAAGACTTCAACATCGTCCAGAGTCAGCCCTGGGTTACCGAGCCAGGCAAAGGATATCGATGCCTTGAACTTTTCCCTAACTCATTATTCATCGTATCCGAGAGTATAATGGGTGTCCGGTAATGATTAAGCAGGTCATTCGTTCCTTTTTTTCATATTGCCGCGGTTGCAAACACAAAATTCTTCCTCCCGCACTGAGTCACCATTCGTCGTGAGCTTATACTATCGCGTGTCCTGCAACCTTGGGTTTTGCCGGAAAAATAAATTCGTTTGAACATCCATACATATATAGTCAGTGTCCACCGCCTGACTCATCAATCCTCATCCCACCCGCGCTTGCTTTTACTTCAGGTGATTCAGCCTCATAGACGTGTATACGAACCACCCTACAAATAAGAAACAGTAATTTTGCTTGGTTGCTTGTATACATTTGCGAAACTCTCATACTGCAATACAGTGTGAATATTTTTTGTAGCGGCAGGGGGGGAGGACTCGTCAGCATATGAACATAGGAAGAAAAAAAAAAGAAACTTTCGCGTAACGCGAGGCTCTCGGTAGGCCTTCCATGTTCTCAGACTTCTCGGATTACGGTATACAGAAAGAAAGAGAAAGAGACCGCCATATGGACAGCGCCTACGTACTTCAGATAACAGATTCTCCCATCGCACCGAACTTTCGTCAAATGATCCGCAGATATATACTTAAAGTTCCGAGATTCCGAAATATTTGGAAAAATAAACATTTCGAGGATAATTATTTTTACAAGCTTTTATTTAACTTCACTGTAACTACACGAGAAAATATCCATAACATTTTCGACTTTTCGTGTAAAATTAGCGATATCCAATCATCCATATAAAATCTCACCAACACGTACAAATTCGTAGCCGACTGTGGTTGTATGGGTGGGTGTTGAAAATTCGATCGATCAATATTCAGAAGGACCGAAATTACGAATTCATTAATGACGAACGTTCCAATATACATAGATCAATCTTATGATAGTCTGTAAAATAGTTAATAAAAATGGTGAATAAAAATATCTCGCAATTGATTAAGGCGTTACCCCCACTTGTAGGGCAAAAAAAGGCCTTTTTTATGAATTTTTTTAAAGAAAACTACAAAACTTTTTTAATCGATCAATATACCATCTTAAAGAACACATCTTGAAGAACTTTCAGTAATTTTTTTATTGAAAAATATTACATTGTTTAGTGGCAAGTGGCCGTCAATGAAATAATGTTTTTATATACACGGTTTGCGGTGACCAACATTGCGGCGAAGTGGATCATCTGAAAAAAAATGCGGATGGATTTAGTCAAATATAAGTATAAACTAGTCTTTAATCGAAGGATTTTTAAAAATATTCATTTTTCACAAAATGGCGGACAGTCAAAGCTAATGGTTTGATTTTAACGAAAAAAAAATCGAACGATTAAAGACTACATTTTTATGTATTAAATAAGCCTGTAAAATTTCAAGAAGATCGGTTCATTAGTGTTCGAGTAATCTTGGTCACCGACTTCAGAAATGCCATTTTGAGAAAAACGCGTTTAAAGTTTCAATTTCAGTTTACACGAAGAAAATATTTTTTTTTGTAAACTTACATAGAGTCATCTATTTCGGGCATCAAAAAAAACTGCACTTCAAATTGCACTTCAAAAAAATGCAATAAAAAAAATCGATTTTTTCAAAATCGCAAGTGGGGGTAACCCCTTAATAGCGAAAATAAACATAAGAATTCGAGACGACAAATCATCGTATTGTAAATATTATGATGGTTTACAATTCATTAAAGGGCTATACCAGTGTGAACGCTGAAAATTTGGGTAATTTTCGGGAATTTTTTGGAAAAAAAGTACTCAATTAATTGTTTCGGAAAATTAAGAATATATTTGGCTATATTTGACCTATATTACATAATTTTTTCATAGAAAAATATTGAGATCCAAGCGACTTATGCGTTGCCTTCGGAGGCGCAAAAAAAAAGTTCCTCCACTGCTGACATGATTCCCGCCAATTGAGTAAGTGAAACCGAAAAAGGAAAAAATGTCGTTAAACTGGAAGGTATTTCCTGTACAATGACGTAGGGTTTTCGAAAAATGTAAAAATCTAACAAAATGGCGTAGTTATGAAAAAAAGTCTGTTTTCTTGCCTATAAAATGGTCGTTTTTTTCAATGCCAAATCGTCAATTTTCATCCAATTAAAAATATCCCACGTCATTGTAGAGTAAATATATTCAAGAGTACTCAGTTCAAATTTCAAGTCAATCGGATAATTGCTCTTTGAGTTAAAATGTCAACAAATTTGAAAAATCTCATTTCGAGAAAAACGCGTTGAAAGATTTAACTATCGATTTTTGCAAGATAAAGTGATATTGATATAAATGACATAAATGATAATATGTTCTTGAAAGTATAAACCGTCGAAAAAGGCAAAAAAAATCGATTTTTTGAAAGTGTCACACTGGTATAGACCCTTAAAGCGAAGGGCCAAAAAGTCGAATAGTCAAAATAGCGATAAGCCGAAAAGGCGAACGGTCCGGATAGCGAAAACTTATGATCGAGCAATACGTTATTTGCGCTTCATAATGAAGCTGGCAGATGGCACTGGTGGTCAGTCGGGTAAAGCAGTGATCCCATGTTCGCTATTTAGGTATTCGCTATTTTGGACCATCGATCATTTGCGTAATTAAGCTTAATCAGCCCTCCATTTAGAGGGCTGTTTAAGCTTAGGGCCCAAAAACAGGTAGATTTTCGATATTTTGTTCTAGTGAAAGTATTGGGATGACGAGATCGAGATTTTACGTACAATTGATACAAGGTCTTGCCAAGTTTGAGTTTTTTTTTATTGAATAATATGGATAAACAATGAAGTTATTATTATTTAAACAAAGTGCCGGGGTTGGTGCATGGCCAAATGGTGCGAGTTATTGTGGCATCTAGGATGGTGTGAAATGAAAAATAAAAAAAATTACTTTTTGTACAATAATACAGATTTCGTATGACCGAATAGTTTTTTGACATTTTGAAACTTCGGAAAATGACAAGCTTAGAGAAAAAAGTTTGATTTTCGACCAAAGAATAACTAATAAATTGTTCTTAACAAATGAACATATTGAGAAAAACATCTGGATATACGGTAGAAAATCTTATAATTTATGATCTTTCCGAATTTGAAGTAAATCAGACGAATAGATTTTGGGATACGATTTACATCGTCCCATAAGATATAGTTTCGAGAAAAACACGTTCGTGTTTTTTATACGAAATTCGTTTTTATTAAATAACGGTCTTGATTATAAAATCTTTGTTGCGAATAAAAGTTAAGACTGTAGGCTATAAAACTATCTGATAGATAAAATGTCACTTTTAAAATTCCAAACTTATGTAGACCTCTTAAGGAATAAAACCACTCTAGAATTTTGAAAAAATCGATTGTCCTTAAAATTGACCAGGAAGGAGGAGGAGGACAAGGGTATCAATATAGATTGCCAAATGTACGGTGCAGGCATTGCGGATTAGCGGTAAAAGGAGATTTTCAAAGGTTTAAGTACTTATAAAACTTTAAACGCGTTTTTCTTGAAATCACTTTTTTCAAACTGGGCGGAAACGCTGCCACAAAACCGTTCAATGAATTGCTTTGAAATTTTCACTGTAGCTTCACAATCACATTATCTAAAGAAGTACATAGCCGTTTTTTGATTAAATGTGAGCTTTTTCTTCATAAACAACTTCTTGCAAATTTGTTTGCCGAAAAAATGAAATTTTTAAAAAACTTTTGCCATTTTCGCAAAAATTGATTTAAAAAAATCTCATGTACTTCTACCGCCAATGATAAATAGATTGAGAATTTTTTTGTTCTTCTAGCTCTTATGCTTTCGGAGTTTTGCGTCCGCCCGTAGAGGTATCGAAAAAAGGCATTCTTGAAGACTGGCTTTGTCGCCGCCATTTTTTATCAAAAGAGCAATACGAATTTTTCCTTACATACTTCAATATGTGTTTAATAAATCCTGAAAAAAGAAATCCGATCCCTTTTTCAAAATACTAAAAGAAAATGATCAAATTTAGGCCTTTTTTGCTTTCGAGATTTTGCTTTTGAGATCGAGTGCTTTACCGATGAACGTTAGAAGACTGATTTTTTTAGACGTAGATATGCCCAACCAAAGTTAAAATCCGACAAGTGAATAAGTACAACTAAATCGTTTTGGAGAAAACAAGTATAAAATTTGAAAAATTTATCGTAATTTCCTATGAAAAGTCGTGGGCTTAGCCGTAGCTAACATCTGCTGCTGACATATTTCCTGCGCTCGTTGACTAGAAAATTTCACCCATTAAACGGTTCTTCAGAACAAACTGTATTCAATTGTGGATATTTCGATTAATTTTTTTTGCAAAAACCAAAAATGCGGCTTCTTTTTATTGAAGATCTATACAAAAATCAGTATCCTCTAACACTAACATGTATCGGTGAAACGCTCCCCCCAATCTTTCGACATTCTTTTTCAAGCTTTATATTATCACAGGAAGACGAACAAAAGTTTATTTTCGAATGCCTTTTTCCTGCTTCGTATCGTCGATTACCCACGTTTGCATAATTTATTATTGCAAAACAAAACCACACCGCAAAATATTTGCTCACAATTATATTATGCGTATGGATTCCCCTCGAATTATTTCGAGCGGTAAGAGAATTTGCAACAAAAAAACAGTGGATATAAAATATTAAGGACAGGTTATCGACCATGAAGAATTCGATTTTTTAAAACGTAATTTGCATTCGTAAATTATTTAGAACACATGGGTTTGTTTGGATTGTCAAAAACAAACATTGAATATAATTTTTTATAACGTTAAACTTTAAATGCCTTTTTCTGGAAACAGCAATTGAAAGAAAATTCAATTTGCGAGGCCATCAGCGATCAGAAAGCGATTTTTGTCAAAAATTGAGTCAGAATTTTTTTTGTCAACCGTTGAAGCAAACAAGATTAGGTATTTTTTTCAGAAATCAAAAAACGATATTACCCTCGAAATTCAGTCTAGTTTAATAATGTTTAACCGGTATATGTTTCAAATGAACTGGCAAGGGTGTGGAGTCCCCCGCGCAGACCAAAACACGCTGTGCATAGCTTTATTTGACGGGAGCTGAAGCCGCCGTTTTTGATTGTTTAAATAAATAAAATTGGAATTTACTCGCCATTAATAGAAGAATAAAATACGTTGAAACCCATTTCCATAAGTTATTATACGATATAAAAAAAAATTCTCGACGTTCATGAGCCGTTCGCCAACGAATTTCAAAGAACACTGATTTTTTGCCGAGACTACGTTCAACACAAGTTCAACTAGCCGAAATTTCGACAAGTTCCACTGTACCACTTTACGAGGAAACAACATCGAACATCCAATTTGGATATTTTTTCATATTTTCGAAGTTTTATATTTTTTTCTCCCCCGAAAACGATTCAGTGGAACTAACGGAAACTTCGAAGTTAAACTTCCATCGGAAGTGTCTGGGTCCGAAAAAAATCATTATCCTTCAACGTTCATAGCCGAAACGTTCGACCCTCCCTAAAAAGCGACAAGCAGCCATGCTGCCTGACACGCGATCGAAATTATCCGTAAATTCGAAGTTTCAATTCTGTTTCACTCGTTCGATCAAATTTACCGTTATTATTGCAAGACTGAACGCAGAGATCGGATAAACTGTCCGCACGTGTACGTACCACGGAATAGTACGATTACTGGGCATAAATGCGCGAGTTTTTTTACGCGCTTCTCTCTTGTCCAGTCTCTGAATTACTGATTTCAATTCTGGCTCCGTTCCAGCTCGATAGGGCCAACTGCTTTTTTTTGCCCTTCTTTCGTGCACCTTTCTCTACTGCAGTCTACTCCTAAAGATTTCCGACCGAAAGTGCTTTCGTCTGAAAAGCTTCTTGGCACCATTCAGATTGCGGATAATGTGGCGGAAAGGTAAAAGAAACAAAGGAAAATCTCACGAAAACAATACGTCTCGTTGATTAAGGCGGGAAACCGGTTTAGATGAGTCGAAAAATCGATTTTTTTTTAATTCCATAAATTGTTCGCAAAAATAATCGCAGATTAACCGGTAAGCAGTAATAATTCATGATTGCGTTGAATTTTTTATTTTCGAACCAACCTTTTTCAATTTGTGTACACTGTAGCTCAAAAAGTTTCTAACCTATAATTTTATGAAGTGATAGTTACTTTCTTTGTATAATTACGCCCTATATGAACCTAAGTTTGCGGTTATATCATTGTTTGAAGTATATTTTTGATAGCGAAAAAATTATAAAATAATACCCGTTTGTTTAGACACCTCTAAAAAATTGCAATTTTCAATTTTTTCTGTTATAGTGAGGTTGGTATAGAAGGAAAACATGTTCTTAAGGTAATCTTCTAAACGTATTGATTTCCGATGAAAACTGTGGCCTCCAGAGTGCACACAATCAGCAAAGTCTGATAGGGAGCTTCGATGGGCGACAGGTTATATGTTCCATATTTTCAGAGTAAATGCATCGAAAAAATTAAAATATTTGTTTGTAAATATGTATAAAAACCATTGCCAAACTTTGAATAAATTTTATTCATTCATTCCTTGTAAAAAAAAATCATGAAAATTACAAAAAAAATCACAAAAAAAACTCCTACACTGGTTTACCGCCTTAAAGATGTACTGGTATAGGCGGAGGAAAATTGTCGCAACAGTGCGTTACTCGCACGTTTGAATATTAGAGGGGGAAACAGTCGTAATAACCATAAGAATTTAATATTCGAGAGCGAAACATAATTAAATCCCCCGAACTAGCGCAGTCAAAAAATGTTATAATTTTTCAAGGGGTTAGCGGATCGATTAAAAACTTTCCATGCGGGCTTAGAACACACGCGGAGACACCTTGTCTATATTTAGACTTAAATTTTATTTATCACTTCCTCGTCCTTCCAAAAAATATTTTCAATTTACTACTAACAATAATAAGTTGCACGCGGACCGAAAGAAATTACATTTTCATCATCGTTGAATAATATTCTGTTAATTTTCATATAACTAGAGTCGAGAGCCCCTTTCGCTGGGTACACCCTTGACTAGAGTAAACCGACCAGTGAATGGACGATAGCTGGTTTATAATTAAAATCAATCAAGAATATAAATTGTCGATGAAAACTCGAATCACTCTAATTAAACAAGAAAAAAAATCACAGTCGTCGTTAAAACCGATTTCTCATCTACTACTGACATTTTCGCTACGCTCATTGACAAGAAAATTCCAGCTTAAGGGAGGACACTACTGTAAAATTTTCGAAAAATCGTTTTTTTGGAAACACTTTTAAAAAATCCTCTGAACCTTCGAAAATATTATGCAGATTCGTTAATAGCTGAAAAAACTGTGTTAAGGGGTTACCCCCACTTGCGATTTTGAAAAAATCGATTTTTTTTATTGCATTTTTTTGAAGTAAGTATCCGGGCCCATACTTCTGTATGGGCCCGGAATAGATGACTCTATGTAAGTTTACAAAAAAAAAATATTTTCTTCGTGTAAACTGAAATTGAAACATTAAACGCGTTTTTCTCAAAATGGCATTTCTGAAGTCGGTGACCAAGATTACTCGAACACTAATGAACCGATCTTCTTGAAATTTTGCAGGCTTATTTAATACATAAAAATGTAGTCTTTAATCGTTCGATTTTTTTTTTCGAAAAAAATGGCCGTTTTATAGCCAACAAACGGCCGTTTTTTTCGTTAAAATCGAACCATTAACTTTGACTGTCCGCCATTTTGTGAAAAATGAATATTTTTTAAAATCCTTCGATTAAAGACTAGTTTTTACTTATATTTGACTAAATCCATCCGCATTTTTTTTTCAGATGATCCACTTCGCCGCAATGTTGGTCACCGCAAACCGTGTATATAAAAACATTATTTCATTGACGGCCATTTGCCACTAAACAATGTAATATTTTTCAATAAAAAAATTACCGAAAGTTCTTCAAGATATGTTCTTTAAGATGGTATATTGATCGATTAAAAAAGTTTTGTAGTTTTATTTTAAAAAATTCATGAAAAAGGCCTTTTTGCGCTACAAGTGGGGGTAACGCCTTAAAGTGGCTTTCGAGCTATTTTTGAGGGGAGTCTCGCTGAAAGCGCCTTGGGCAATGCCACGCCGGCAGCCGCAGTTCTCGACCCTTGTAAGCCTATTTTCTACCAATAGGTGGTAGTACAGTCGTGCTGCGGCTGAAACCCCCGTAATCGGAAAAAAAATAGAAGGTTAGTTTTCTGACAGGTGATTTTGTAGGTGCCGCAGGTGCTAAATCCAAGTTTGCCTAAAAATCGGGGTGTAGGTTTTTTTTAGGGGACGAAATGGGATGGGAGTAGATTAATGCCAAACTACAACCCCTACGAGGTCGGCGCCTTGAGACAAAATGTGCAGAAAAACCCGGGCTTTAGTTTTGTCCACAGTGCCGAAGTCATGGAAGTTCATTTAGGGGGTGAAAAAGTGGGGTGAGATTTTGAAAAATCAGTTTTAATTCAATAACTCTTTAGAAAAAATTCGTACACTGTTTGTTCAAATGGGAACGTTGTAGCCCTTGAAAAGACGCGTCGATTGAGTATCTGATCATCGCTCTCCAATAATATCTTCACCCCCAAAAGAATTGCTGAAGTATAATAAAAAAATCGTTTATTGAATAACTAAAAAACAATCGATTTTTCGGGGATTGTTTGAATGTACGAAATGTAGAGCCCAAAGTGGCCCAAATTTTGATTTTTTTTTCTCTCAAAAATACGGTCCAACTTACGCAAACTGCGAAATTGCATTTTTGAAATTACATAATGACTTTAAAAAAACGATCACGATAAAAGAAAAACAATTGGCTGATTTTCGTCCATGATGAAGTAAAAATACATCCCAGTAGACTGGTAACATTTCAAGCCAAGTTACCGAACTGTAAACGAAAAATTACGACTCTGAAAATCGTCTCATTTATCCGGCACTTTATGGAGACGACACGCTGGCCACATTTCTATCTAATCAAGGGCGTACCCAGCAAAGGGCAGGGCGGGCGGATGCCCTCCCCCCCCCTAGAAGAAAAAAAATTAAGCCTGTTATCTGTTGCCCCTCCCCCCTTTTCTGCAAAACTAATATGAGCTACCCCCCTCCCTTAGCTTAGATCTTGGGTACGCTTTTGTACCTAATAATTCCTACACTAAGTAACGCTTGTGAAAAATTCTAAGGATTCCGTACCAGTGATAAAAACAGGGAGTCACCGAATGTTTAAGGGGCTATACCAGTGTGAACGCTGAAAATTTGGGCGATTTTCGAGAATTTTTTGGAAGAAAAGTACACAATTAAATGTTTCGGAAAATTAAGAATATATTTGGCTATATTTGACCTATATTACATAATTTTTTCATAGAAAAATATTGAGATCCAAGCGACTTATGCGCTGCCTTCGGAGGCGCCAAAAAAAAGTTCCTCCACTGCTGACATGATTCCGGCCGATTGAGTAGCTGAAACCGAAAAAGGAAAAAATGTCGTTAAACTGGAAGGTATTTCCTGTACAATGACGTAGGATTTTCGAAAAATATCAAAATCTAACAAAATGGCGTAGTTATGAAAAAAAAAGTCTGTTTTCTTGCCTATAAAATGGTCGTTTTTTTCAATGCCAAATCGTCAATTTTCATCCAATCAAAAATATCCTACGTCATTGTAGAGTAAATATATTCAAGAGTACTCAGTTCAAATTTCAAGTCAATCGGATAATTGCTCTTTGAGTTAAAATGTCAGCAAATTTGAAAAATCTCATTTCGAGAAAAACACGTTTAAAGATTCAACTGCCGACTTTTGCAAGATAAAATGATATTGATATAAATGATATAAATGATAATGATATTCTTGAAAGTATAAAGTGTCGAAAAAGGCAAAAAAATTGATTTTTTTAAAGTGTCAGACTGGTATAGCCCCTTAAAGAAAATATTAATGATAAAACTTAGATGAAAGTGACTAGCAGAAGAATTTTCGTAGCCGCGAATTGTCGGAGAAAATGTTAACATGTCTAAATCTACCAAATGTACGCAAACATTTTTATTCCAATTTATCGTTGGATATAATAATTGACTGTAACTTATTTTTATTAAGCGCCACTGTAAATTACAAACGATTCCGAAGGGCCCTCCTTACGCCCCCGCAAAATACGGTCCTCCCCGAAAGGAATACCTTAACATTCATCGGCGATATGCTCGTAACCATCCGCCGACGTTTTTTCACGACTCAACTTACCCGCAGGCAGACGAACGAAAATATTGCTTTTGATCTCCATGCTCCGTTCGTTACCCACGTTCGCATTATTTGCCATTCGAAATTAAATACACACGCGAAGATGTTTCCTCACACTTTTATCGTGCGTATAAATTCGTATCAAATAGTTCCCTGCAGTGAGTATTTCTAACAAGACAGAAAATAAAACAGTATACGTTGCAAAATTATTTTACGCGATCGGGATGAAAAGTGAAATTTCGCGCTCGAATGACGCGCGTGCACATCGATAAGCACTGAATTTCCAAGAGGTTACGTAGGTTTCGTTTAAACTTGGTCAATCCGTGGGCACGAAGGCCAGATGTGATGTTTTTGCCACGTGTGCCTCTAGCGCGGGGCCCGGCACCCAAATTGATACGTCCCTGGGCACGGAAATCCCCGGCAGTGTTTTCCAAATCAGCTGTTTGCTTCGCGAGAATCGTGAGTGAACGTAGTCGCAGGAGGCGTATGGTGCGGGATTGGAGTCCTATATAGGTATAGATACAAGTCATTCCGTGTAGAGTCTAAAACGGTGCTTTTACTCGCGAGCTTCGCTACGCTCCGTTGGTTCACTCGAAGCCTACAACGGTCTCACCTCGACGAAATTTTCCACGTTCGCGATCGATCCAAAAAGTCAAGCGTGCAGACGTTTAAAATTGACAAAATTGGCACCTTTCGCATATTTAGGAGAAATTCACATGGAAATTGACTTTTTTTCACGATCTCAGGTCAGAGTCCTGAGCGGTCACTCCGCTCCCCCCACCGCCGCCACCTTGCCGTATCATTTTTCGGACGGCGCGTGCGCCGTGCCGGCACCGACCGAAAACGTTCTAGCGCACCTGCCTCTGCGGCAGCCATCTGGATATTTCCGATGTTTGGGGCAAAAATCAACCAATCACGAACGTGTACGGAGTTTGCGTTTCTCTCATTTCCGGAATTTTACCCTAAGACCTTAGGCCACAGTAACGGGTATAAAATCATGTGCGAATTTAACAATCGTTTTTCGTATGAAAAAGTGACTCACTCATAAAATTAATTACACGTCTATTTAGTATGAATATGAAGCTGTTGGAAAATATATATATATATATTTTCGACGTACAAAATGGCCGACTACTAATATTTTCTTTTATTTTTTTTAGGCGCTCCGCGGCGTGACATTTAGCATCCGCAATTTTTTACCTAGAACAAAAAACAAAAATTCTCGTCAATCTACATTAGAATACCTAGTGAAGTACGTACGGAATTTAAAAATATTGTTTAATTCAAAAGTTGTAGGTATTTGAAGTTAAGAAATGAATTTTCAGTGAAAAATTTCGTTATAACTGCTCATAAACTGCTCATAAAATGAAAAGTTTTCGATTAATCAGAAATTCCGTACGTACTTCTCCTCGAAATGCAATTAGGAACATAACTTTTAAATTTGAAGTAAATCGAGTGAAAATTGTTGAAGTTATTTGTCACGCCAATTGGAAAAAAGCTGTTTCGAGTAGTTTCGAGTTGTCGGCCATTTTGTACATCGAAAAAAAAAGATATATCTTCTAACAGCTTGATATTCATACTAAATAGATGTGTAATTAATTTTATGAGTGAATTACTTTTTCATACGAAAAAAATGGTTAAATTCGCACATGATTTTATACCCGTTACTGTTGCCTAAGGCCTTAGAGGGAGCGATCCCTCTAGGCCGCCGAAAATAAACGAATTCTCAATTTTTTTATGTCGACGCGAATTATTCTACAAAATTAAAATTTTACGTACACATTATTACATTTTGTAATTTTCTAAAAATAATTGTTTTTTATTGTTAATTTTTATGTAAGTTTTATGTACACATTATTACATTTTTAATTTTCGAAACATGTTTTTTATATTTAAAAATGGCGGCTGTACCCTTGCTTCAAAGACGGTTGTCGCCCGAGTTGTTTCACTCCGTACAACCTAGCGTCTGGTGCATTGATCCGAAACACCAGAGCCAAAAAGTTTTGGATTCCCGAGACCCACGCGCTCTGTGTGAACCTAAAAAATCCAAAGAAAAGTAAAAATTTAAGAAGTGGTGTGCGTTTGAAAAAAATGTTATATTTTCTTAAATTTTGACTGTAGTATTTGTTAATGCAAAAATACTTTTTTCGAATAATTTTTAAGAAACTTAAGGTTCACATATACGGTAATTCTATTATCTAAGAGTGTGCAAAATTTCAAAATGTTCGAACAGATAGTTTTTTCGTTATCTCGTACGAGGTTCACGGATTCGTTTTCAAACGCGTTTAAAGTTTCGAGACTAAAAAATAAAGTAGTACCTCAGCGTCCTCTTGGAGTTTCTTTTCAGCCATAAGTTCTTCACGTTATAAAGGGAACCTCCTCCCCCTTAAGGTTCACCCCTCCACGAGGCGAGCTGGCGAGTACAGAGTACGGCTGGTTGCCCGCGTTGCGTCCGAGTTGGCACGGAACGCCTCACGTAGGAATTACGACGTACGGTACGAAGTCGACGTCTGGGAGTCAGCGACGGCGTGGGGCTATATACGTATCGTCGATCCCACCAGCCCGTCGAGCACAGTGGGGGGTGTCAGTCGTTGGCGAGCCTTCGAGCTGCTCGCTTCGTTTTCATTTATCTTCGCCTTCGTTCGATATTCTTACGCACGTTACTTCACGCTTCCGTGACGAGTATTAAGTTCACAGAGAAAAAAAACGTATCCAGTGTGCAACAGTGCGAGTGTTAATATTATACACGTGAGTTCGCGGTTGATGTTTATCGAAAATCAAAATTTCGAGCAAACCATATGCTGTCGGAAGAATTGATCTGGTAGAAAGTAAGAGGCGAATAATCACGCGCGCACACACGAACATGCACGATGTTTCGACGTATGTTACTGCAAAATTGTCTCGATATCGAAAAAAAAACTAAGTGAAAGCACTCGCCGTGTCGCGAGGGAATTCCGCAAAGTCCGGCCACGGTGAAAGTCGAACGACTATTCACTCTCTCTCTTGCATCTCGATCGTCATTCGCATTTGACAAAAAAACAAAAAATCGAATAAAATTTTGATACGTTGAGTTGTATTGCAACGGTGCGAGGATCAAAGTATAATTCTCGCATTTTTATTCGTTACTCTCGTATCTCTTGGCCGTGTTGTTTAACACGAGGTCTTCTTTCGTTGCTGGTAACTCGAGACCCCGATCCCCCCTACTTCGACTTTCGTTCTTATCCATTCCGGGACGCACGGCAGTAAATTCGAACAGACTGTGGCATGACGTCCGTACGACAATGCTCGAAGCACGTTATTAATTTTTGTACAGGGCATTCGATGCGCGCGCAGCCATTCTTTTTTTCGGACTACCAAGTGTCGATTCGACAAGATAATTTGCGAAACTTTTGCGTCGCAAATGCTTCGGGCCAACTTTTTCGTACCAAAAGTGCCACAGGCCTATTCTGTTTGGCACTCTGGCCACTTTTAACCTCATGAAACTGGATGGGAACGAAAACAACTTGTAATCATTTTTACCGTCGGAAGACGAATTTTCTTCGTCGTTTGAATCTCGTTCATTTCGTAGCTCGGAGTTAAGTTAGGTTTCGACGCGAGCGCCCTCTACGTTTCGCGAGCGTGACTGACGGCGACACGCGTGCTCGTCGGAGCGTAGCCGCGTTTGCTTCCGTGCTGAACGAAAATGTGTTTAAGATTCCCGCGTCGCGAAATATCGAAGTAAAAGATGCGAAAAAACTATTTCAAAATTTACCGTCCAAAGGAACAGTGCTCTAGATCGTCCCGGAAAGAAACATGAAAGTTGGCAATTTGGAAAAAAAAATTGGAATCTGCCGATAACTCGACTGCGAAACATCGAAGGCTTCTGGGGAAAACCAAATTTTTGACTCGATTGAAAATGAGGAAGATAAATTGGCACATTAGTTGAAATCAATTTTCGCGTAGCGATGAAAAAAAGCGTATAAAGTCGAGGACAAGAGCCAGGACTGTTATGGTGTTGAAGTTTACATCGTTGGAATGCGACGAAATTTTTTTTGTTTCGTCTTGCCCAATTGTTTTGCTGGCACATTTAGGCTACAAAAATCATCGAAACATTTTTTTACGATCCTGATCAATGTTGCGTTACCCAAACTTGGAAAAAGTGTTCAGTTAGTGATAAAATAAAGAAATGAGAAGTAAAGATGAATTTTCGTTGCATTGCAACGATGCAAACTTCAACAGCATGGACCGTTCGGCGTGGAAGGTCTCGGTTTAAGGCCTTAGGCCACAGTAACGGTTATAAAATCATGTGCGAATTTAACATTTTTTTTTCGTATGAAAAAGTGATTCACTCATAAAATTAATTACACATCTATTTAGTATGAATATCAAGCTGTTAAAATTTTTTTTTTCGATGTACAAAATGGCCGACTAATATTTTCGTTTATTTTTTTTGGCGCTCCGCGACGTGACATTTAGCATCCACAATTTTTTACCTAGAACAAAAAAGAAAAATTCTCGTCAATCTACATTAGAATGCCTAGAGAAGTACGTACAGAATTTAAAAAATATTGTTTCATTCAAAAGTTGTAAGTATTTGAACTTAAGAAATGAATTTTCAATGAAAAATTTCGTTATAATTGCTCATAAACTGCTCATAAAATGAAAAGTTTTCGATTAATCAGAAATTCCGTACGTACTTGTCTGCGAAATGCAATTAGGAACGTAACTTTTAAGTTTGAAGTAAATCGAGTGAAAATTCGGCCATTTTGTACATCGAAAAAAATATATATATTTTTTCTAACAGCTTAATATTCATGCTAAATAGATGTGTAATTAATTTTATGAGTGAATCACTTTTTCATACGAAAAAATTGTTAAATTCGCACATGATTTTGCAGCCGTTACTGTGGCCTAAGGCCTCAAGTCCGCCTCGCAGTGTTCCACTGCGCGATGCGAAATTGCGCTGCTCCATCGGTAGTACAGAAAAGATCGTAGCGCCGCGCATCGCCCGTCACCAACGCTCCCAAGTACTTTTTACACGTACACGTCGTCAATGTCCACATTCGCATAGACTTCCGATAGAGTGCACTCGTACCAGGAACGCGATCGGGATCCGTGATTCTTTTTTTTTTCTTCTTTTCTTTCATACGGGATAATCATTAATGCGTGTATGAGCCGTTCCAGTTTTTTTCGATGCCGTTCGTTGCTTCGGCAACCGCTGATTCGTAACGATTATTCAAGGGTAGCGCATGACGCGTGGGCGAGCCACGAATATTTTCAAATCGTATTAAGGGGCTACTGTGACGACCCGAAAATCGGAGTTATTCGAGAAAATTTATTTCGAAGGAATAAGTAAGATTGAAAAATCTTTTTGAAATTTATTTTTATGTACAATATTGTGTAGCAAATTTTATTTAGAAAATATTAATAATTTAAGAAGTTATAAACAACGTCGCGAAGGACCTTTGAACGTGAGGGGCTCAACGGTGTACTTGATTTTGGCCAGCCGGTTGATCTGTAACAAAGGACGATTTTTTTTCTTAATATAGATCATATTGGCTACGACTTGACCGAGCTTTTTTTTGTTATCGTTATTCAATCACCAACAATTTTTTTTGAAAGTTTTCTGAAGATTTTTCGAGGAAAAATGACATCATTATCGTTAATAACTAATGAAAAAAGAAAAACGTCGGTCAAGACTAAACTACTAGGACACTGAATAAGGGTACCAAATTTGAAATTAATCCGTTCGTTAGATGTCGAGAAATCGTGTACACCGTTTTGAAAAACATAGTTTTCGAGAAAACGGCGTTTGAGAAGTTTAACTGGCAGTTTTATCGTTGCAATCGTAATTCACCTTCGATCTGCGATTCCTGACGAGAACGAAGTTTGCACCGTTGGAGTGCAACGATTTTTTTTCTCCTCTCATTTCCTTGACTTCCTTTTTCTTGTTTGTCGCTATAAAAAAAAAACCTCATCGATTTTTAACGACGCTGCTTTAAAGATCTATGCATGGAATTGGCGAAAAAAATCGATATAACAATAAAAATAAGAAAGAAAAAATACAAAAAAAAATGTTTTTTTGCACTCCACGATGCAAACTTCAACGCCATGATTTATGCACCATTTGTTGGACCTTCCTCTTCAATTTAAGTAGCCTCGAGCGACCATCAATTTTTTTCAAATTTTCATAGCAGCCTAACCCTTTGAACGTGCCTGTACCCCTTAGTAAAAAAATCTTCCGCGCGATGACTTTTCGCAAGAATCGATAAAATTGCAGAAAAACGGGTTAAGAATGGAAAACATATGCGAGCGTGGAGAATAAAAGAGTCGTGAGAATAGGAACGTGACGATAATCGACGTGATCTCCACAAAGAAGAAGAAACGTACGGTAATCTTTATCGAAATTATAGGGAACACGTGGTGGTGGTGGTCGTCGAATGTGCCTGGCTTCGCGTGGCCTTAGCGTGCGTCGTCCCCGCAGTTTCGCAAAGAAATATAATTTTGGGGAACAACCTGGCAAAAACGTACATAAAAAAGAAGAAAATCGCCCGCGTCTATCATTACTATCATTAGTACGAGTATTGTTATTATCGTCGGTTGTGCGCACACAATGCTCGGGACCCCTCAAGCTCGCTGTTAAATACTGAAGCTACTGGATCCCTCCACGCGATAGCTCGCCGTCACTTGACGCTCCGTCCAGTGCTCGTGTCTTCCCTCCCATAGGGTGTCTCAAAATGACCTGACATTTAAATTTTGATTTATCAATAAAACGTATTATTTCATAGCCTTCATATTTGACCCAGAATACCACTTTTTTCGAAAGTGGTGAAAATTGAAATTCGATCCTTAAGGGGGTGAAACAGACGTTTTAAAGTTTGTATGAGGCAACATATTTTTTTTTGTCAGATTTACTTGAAACTTGGCGTAAGTACTCTACAATACAAATAATTGAATACGTATTTCAACATTTTCGAAAATTCGACCCTTAAGAGGGTTTAGGGGGTGTTAAAGGTTGTGTGAGACAACATATTTTTTTTGTCAGATTTACTTGAAACTTGACATAAATACACTAAAATACAAATAATTAAACATGTGTTTCAGCAATTTCCAAAATTTAACCTTTAAGGGGGTTAAACGGGAGTGTTAACGTTTGTATGAGAAAACATATTTTTTGACCAAATTTACTTGAAACTTACCAAATTTATTTTATATATAAGACTACATGTTTTCCTCGCTGGTCGGTGCGTGTAGACAGTCAAGTAGAACTTCCCGAGTAGAAATCTTGCTCCAGCTACAATAAACACCTGATCAGGCATCCTGACTTCTTTTTCCAGCCTTGATCAGAATTTTTTATCAAGCCCTGATCATTTTTGAAACACAATCCCTGACTTCCGTCTGATCAGGGTCAAAAATCAAGGCCTGATCAGGGTAAACTATCAAGGCCTGATCAGGGTAAAAAATCAAGGCCTGGTCAGTGTAAAAGATCAAGGCCTGATCAGCGTAAAAAATTAAGGCCTGATAAGAGCTTAATTTTTCACGGCTTGATCAAAATGAAAAATCATATGATTTTTCACGGCTCAGGATGATCGATTTTTTCCTGAAATAAAAAATACAACGCATACACAAAAGAGAAAAAGGTACCACTTTATAAATAGGGCTGATCGTTTATTTTTTAATCTTAATATAAAATTTATTACATATATTTTTCACATATATCTATGTGGAAAACAAACATCATTTTTCTTGTATTTGTAATAGAACAAAAACTCGAAATAAACTAATATATTTTTTAAACAAAAACTTGAGAAACTTCGTGAATAAAATAAACAGAGCTCAACGTTTTTATGACCAGACGTTTCTAGGAAACGTTACATTGGGCGTTCTGTTCGTTTTTTTTACGCGACGCTCGAAACTTGTCCCAGTCTTTTGCTGAATTAATCAGGCCTTGATACCGCTCCAACAGCTTGTCCAATTTGCTTCGAAAGAACTTCTATTCCGTGTTCCCTATATTTCGAAATGACAGCCACTGAAAAATACGAAAATGTGTATCCCACTTAGAATTCAATGTCTACATATATATCTATATAAGGTATGCACATTATTTTATTAGAGTGGCACAAATTTGAGCTCTATTTTTTTTCCCTTTTTCTCACCATCCAATTATCTACTTTAAAAAAGAAAAAAAATTGTTGCAAAAGCTGCGAGCGGTCATTTTTTAACGAAAATTAGAATTGAAGCAGGAGAGCCCGTACAGCGAAGACCAACCAAATAATGGTGAGTTGACAGCGTAGTGCAGTTCAGTGAATGTAATGTCCATCCGAAGTGCATTTCTTATGGGCTAACTTGCACCGATGGAAATACTTTCACTTAACTGAACTACGCAGTCAACTTATCATTATTCGGTTAGCCTACACTGTCCGGGCCTGTAGCGAAGGCTAACCAAATAATAGTAAGTTGACAGCGTAGTGCAGTTCAGTGGATGTAATGTCCATCGGAAGTGCATTTCTAATGGGCTAACTTGCACCGATGGACTTACTTTCACTTAACTGAACTACGCAGTCAACTTGTCATTATTTGGTTAGCCTACGCTGTCCGGGCCCGTACAGCGAAGGCCAACCAAATAATGGTAAGTTGACAGCGTAGTCAGTTCAGTGAATGTAATGTCCATCCGAAGTGCATTTCTTATGGGCTAACTTGCACCGATGGAATTACTTTCACTTAACTGAACTGCGCAGTTAACTTATCAGTATTCGGTTAGCCTATGCTGTCCGGGCTAATCAGCACCGATGGCAAAACATTTACCAGATTGAACTACGCTGTCAGCTTACCATTATTTGGTTGGCCTACGCTGTCTCTTTTTCTCCTCTGACAAAGGAGACGGACCAAGTAAAGAAAAATAAAAGCCATACACAAAACAAATATAAATCTACTTACACAGTGGTAGCGCCAACACATGCCAATCCTCAGGAATTTCGAGTTGTTCCTTGCTGAGAGGATCTGTTCCGGATCTGTCAAATGTATCATAATAAATATTTCAACCAATGCATATATAATTTGGCGTATGGTTAATTTACAGTCAGATTTAATCCAATTTATATTTATAGATTTAAGAATTGTAAGTCTTTGAAAAAAATTAATTGTTATACTAACCTGCTGCTGTATTATTTCTTCGTTTTTTCCCTTATTTAGAGCCCGCTATTCACGCAGACACAGTCGTTGCGCAATCTTCTTCCGATTGTGTTTGTCCATCTTATTCACAACGTACACGTTATATGTAAAAATGTATAAAGTCATTAATAATATGTCTCGTGCTTCTCTCGTGTCTGTGTATCATTTGACAAGATGAGGTTAGGCACGTTTTTAGCGCCAAACTGTAGAAGTCCAGTTACATGATGATTGCTTGAAGTTAGCCGGATCAGGCGAATTGAAGTAAGCCGTAAGTCCAGTTGCTTGACATCGCCTGAAGCTAGCCGGGTCAGGCGAATTGAAGTAAGCCGTAAGTCCGGTTGCTCGACCACCGCCTGACCCCAGCTTGATCAGGCAAATTAAGGCAAACTTAAGTAAGGCCTTCGTACTACAAGCTGATCAGGCGCAGATCAAATATCAGGCCAGCCTGACAATATTTCTACTCGGGATTTTTACCCCTTGACTGTGTTTGTTTGGGTTTGTTTGGGTTGGCATAAATACACCAAAAAAAACCCAAACAAATACATGTTTAATTATTTGTATTGGAGTGTATTTATACCAAGTTTCAAGCAAATCTGACCAAAAAATATGTTGTCTCATGTAAACTTTAAAATTCCCGTTTCACCCCCTTAAGGGTCAAATTTCGATTTTTAGCACTCTTAAGAAAAGTCTTATTTTAGGTCAAATATGAAGACTGCGTGGTCAGAATTAGGGGCCACAGATATCGTAATACTGCGTTTATTTGAAAAGTACGAATATTTTTATTTTAATATAAGGTACAAACATGGAGGTTATGTATGGAACATGAAAATATGAATTTTTTTTTATAATTGCGAATTAATTTCATTAAGAAATCATCATAGTGTTACCGCCCGAAAAATAGCTGATTTTCGCGATTCTTTTAGGTGGATAGGACAAGCTAATCGGTCTATTTTTTTTGCAAATTAAAGCACCGATAAAGGATGGGAAATGATTATTTTTAATTTCTTCATTTATTGCTTAACATCGTTTTTATTTGCGGAAAATTGCGTGGCAAAAAATAGTGTCCATGGGGGCCAGGATTGCGGCCGCAAATTTTATCTGAAACAAAAATTTCGAAATGATTATTAATCTGTAGGAAAGCCGCTACGTTCCTTTGGAGGTTTTTTTTAGTGAAATTTGAAAAAATGTCGGCGGTTTGACGAAAGTATCAAATTTAGCCTTTTTTCGACAGTTTTGCGTAAAAAAAAATAAGAATATTAAAAAAAAACGTGGTGGTTATGTATGGAATATGGAAATGTGGAATATGGAATTTTTTACAATTACGGACTAATTTAATTAAGGAATGATCACAGTGTGACCGCCGGAAAAATAGCCGATTTTCGCGATTTTTTTTTAGGTGGATAGGATAAGCTAATCGATCTAATTTTTTTTTGTACAAATGGAAGCACCGATAAAGAATATGAAATGATTTTTAAAAAAATTTATTTATTATTTTACATTGTTTTTATTTGCGGAAAATTGCGTGGCAAAAAATAGAGTCCCATGGTGGCCAAGATTGCGGCCGCAAATTTTATCTGAAACAAAATTTTTAAAATGATTATTCATCTGTAGAAAAGCCGCTATGTTCCCATGGAGATTTTTTTTAGTGAAATTTGAAAAAATGTCGGCGTTTTGAAGAAAAAAAGTATCAAAGTTAGCCTTTTTTCGACAGTTTTTCGTAAAAAAAAAATAGGAAGATTTGAAAAAAAGCTTCCATAGCAACATAAGGAATGGCGTAAAGAATGTTCTGTTAAAATTTCAAACGGATAGCTTGAAAACTCTTCCTTCGAGAGTGGCCACCGTTTCGAAAAACACCATTCCGAGAAAAACGCGTTTAAAGTTCTAAGAAAGGCTGTAGTGGTCGAAATAATTCGACTTTCGATCTAAAAATTGGACAGAACGTTCATAACCGTGTGTACCATCGGACAATGCAAAAAATCGATTTTTTGAAAATTTTACACTGTGATGATTCCTTACACACTTTTCCATACACTTTTCCTTTCGGAAAACCCCAAAGAAAGAAGTCCAATGGCGTCAAATCGCACGATCTTGGTGGCCAATTCACATCGCCGTGGCGCGAAGTAACACGACCATGAAACTTCGTCTTAACGGAGACTTTGTCCTTGGAGTGCCATATTTCAGGTGTTTACATTTTATTTTTTTTTTAGGAAACGAGTAAAGCCTTTTGAGTGCGGTTTTTTTTCTTGCTTTTATTCATGATATACAGAACGTTAAAAAAAAAATTTTGAATAAAAAACCAAAATGGCGGCCGTTGCAGCTCCGCGAAAACAGGTCCTCAAATCGCGGGAGGTAAACGGCTGACATCACTGCCCCCTCTTTGTTGATCTGAAACACAAATTCAAAGCATATTATCAATCTGTGACCCTTTGGTCATGGAATGACGGATGGGTTTTTCGTTTAGTACAAATTTCGGAAAATGGCGGCAATTTAAAAAGAAATCGAATTTTCGCGTTTTTTTTCGCATAAAAAGATAAAAAATAAATGCAAAAATGTATCTATCGAAAAAACGATCCGTCATTCCGTGAAGACATATTTTCTGAGTATGCTCTCCAAATTTCAGGTCGATATGTTAATTACAGCGGTCAGGAGAATGTCAGCCATTTTTAAAAACGCGTTTTCGAGAAAAACGCGTTTAAAGTTTTGTAATGTGTTTACACAAATGTGTTTATAATTACCGCTAATCGGCAATGCCTGGTCCATAGAGGCATCCCTCCTTTTCTTCTAGCTGCTCATGTTGAGCTCAAGTTGATTTTTTGAAAATTTTAAGGACAAAGTCTCCCTTAAATAACTATCCAGTAACAATGCAGCAAATGACAATTTCTATGCGTTGCTCGTTCGTGTAATTCTCCATGACTAAACCTCAATACCTCCCGATGCCAGTTGTCAAAGATTATTACTCTATGTTCGCCACAAAAGAAATGGCGCGAAATTTAAAATGTCAGGTCATTTTGAGACACCCTTTATATTGCGGTGCTTCGGTCCTCGTTTTTTGTATCCACCTCTTCATTTTCTACCGCATAACGCACATGCGAGCATGCGGCAATCCTCGGACTCGCTTAACGGCCCGTAAGAGATAACTTCTACGATAAAGCAGTGTACACAAACACACGTGGAGCGTGTATATTTTCGAAAAATCGTCCCGCCTTGAAGAGCACGACGATGGGAGGCGGAAAAAATGTACTGTAATTACGATAACTGAGAATTTTTAACGACGACACCCTGTCAACGGATTACGCCTTGCTCGTGGCCGCAAAAAGGGCAATTTTCGTGAATTTTTTTTTTTTGGAAGACGTTTTTAATTTTTGTTTTCATTAAGATGGGATATATACATTTACAACGATCAAAAAATTGTTTTTTATCTTCTTTAAACGATAGAACTATATATGTAGAATATTTTCCCAAAGTTTCAAAGCTAAATTCGAAAACTTCAAACGTTACAGCCCGTCAACGCTGTGCCTCACCGCTCGGATTCGGAGCGGGCGTGAACTTCAAACGCGTTTTTCTCAAAACTGCATTATCGAAATTGGCGTGCAGGATTTCTCAAAAACTATTAAGCCGATTGAGTTGAAACTTGGTAGAAATATTGATAATATTGGTACGTTCTACTTGACGAAAATTGTTTTTGAAAAATTGAAAAAAAAAATTACTTTTTTAATCCACATTTTACAGAAATGTTGCGTGAAATGTTGATTTTTTTTGTAAATGCGTGCCATTTTCTCAAATTTGCATTTTCTTCATTTTAATTACCGTCACATAGAAACTATACATGTTCTAACTGAAAAAATGTTTGAACTTTTTTGCAAATCGAAGTCTACGGGAAGCTAGACAGCACGCCGATTCGCAACTCGCGCGGCGACCTTGCTGTAACACTCTGCCACAGCTCCGCCATTTTGATGATCAATTAATTTAAAAAAATTGTTTCGTATACTTAAGTATACTATTAAAGTAAACCTAAAGTTTGATAATTGTAGAATAATTATTTCTTAGCTTAAGAAATCCCTCAATATTGCTTATTTTCGTCCTGTCTAAATGTATATCCCGCCTTGAGGAGGTTAGAGCGGTTGAGTCAAATGACGGATTGTGCATTTTTTTTTTCAATCAACCTCAAAAAAATGCATACGAGGTATGGCTTTATTCTGTAGACGCTAATTGATCATAAAATATACAATTAGAGAGGAGAATTGTGCATTTTTATATTTTTATTGCGTTAATATGTAAGCTGAAAAAGTATGATTATCGATGATTATTATGAAAAAAAACTGCATCACTGAATGTTTTATACAACTCAAAATGAAATGCTGAGTAATTTATAATTATGCCTATTTATATTTATCTTTATATTTTTTTTATTTATATTATACTATACTACGTCTTTATATTATATTATATTTATATGTCACGAGATTATTTATTGTCACCGTTAATTGATATTAAATGTAGCCGAAATACGGCAACTTCGCAGACATTGAGGTTGGCAGCAATGCTCTTCATTCGCCAGCCAAGATTCGTCAGCTTTTGTCAAACCTTGATGGTTCAATATTGAACATATATGGTTTACAATCGGTTAGAGGGGTTTTTTCTTTTCCAAACGTTTACAAAGGTTTAGTTTGCGTTAATCCATTGTTAAAAATAACTTATCTTAGTACTATACAGCAAAAAAAAATTACATCACCCGTACTGCGAGCCCATCTAACTGCACGTAAAATTTCATACATTAAACTATTTTTTATCTCTGGTATTTCGTGGTAAAAAAAATTCAAAAAATTCGTAAAGACTTATTATAGTTTAGACAATGACATACATTTTTATTGTTTTTTAATCTCGGATTGTGGCTAACGCTCCAATCTCCTTAAAGAGTACGATTTTGAGAATCTTTTGCTTTTTTGTATTGTAAAATAGTTATAAATGCGGTAGATACAGTGGCTCGTGCAGAGCGCTGTTTGAAAAACGTCCTTCGCGGTGACCATCGCTGCTTGGACGAAGGATTTAATTAAATATTGATTTTTGAATAAATGGCCCCAGGCGAAAGTGAAAGTATCGATTTTCGGTGAAAAATGCATGCGAGGTATACATTTATTTTGTAGCCGCCAATTTTTCATAAAGTATATAATTAAAGAGCGAAATTATGGATTTTTATATTTTTATTATATATTATATATAATAATATATTTATATATAAACAGACTATGCATAGAAAAAAAATCCCTCGTCTAAGCACTGCTTTATGATGTGTAAAAGAAGCTTGTAAAATTTAAACGTGGTCGGTGCAGTGATTGAGATATCGTGGTCACCGATTTTGAAAGGTATTTTGAAAAAAAAACGCGTTTAAAATTCGCGGAACCTACCTATAAACGCCCATAACTCCCTCAACTTAAAACGGACGACTCGAAATTTTCAGATAATATTTTTGAAATGTTATATTTCGGGAAGCCATCGAAAACCAAAAATTGATATTTTCAAAAATGTCATCTAGGTGGAAGCCCTTAATAATCGTTGAATTCTCTACACATCGCACAAGCGCCACATTTCTGGACACAAAAAATGCTTTCGAACAAGCTTTGAAAAGCTTTTTAAAAAATCTCGCATCAATTACATACAGCTTGGTAAAAGTTTTTCCCCCAGCGCTCTCTCTCTCTCTCTCTCTCTCTCTCTCTCTCTCTCTCTCTCTCTCTCTCTCTCTCTCTCTCTCTCTCTTGTCTCTCTCTCTCTCTCTTTATTGGACTCGCGTCTGGGCGACCTCGTGACTACTGTGTGTACATCGCGGGCGCGTGTGTGTACATTACTATGTAACATGGCTACGAGACACACGTGTACGAGTCATTCCAAGTCGAATCGACCGCGCGCCTCCGCGACCCTCGCGAGATTTTTTTCTTTTTTTCGCAACAACGGAAAGGCCCTGACCGTTGGATTCTTGATTTTTCTCTCGAAATACATAAAAAAGAAGAAAAATATTCCACTTCGAATATCCGAGAACAAAAAATAATAATTATTTTTCAAATCTGTGGTCACGTGTAAGAATGAGAAGAGTAGAAATGACGAAAAAAAACAATGTAAAGTGATTACGGTAATTTTCGAGTTAGAGGGCAATTCGTGTAGAGCAGCGGTTCTCAAACTTTTTTGGCGACGGAACTTTTTTGAAACACTAAATATTTTGCAGAACTTTAAAACAAGAAAAACCTGGTTTCATGTTTATTTTTTTGTGAAAATCATACGAAAATAGGTACTCCACATAACAACGATTAATTCCACGGTGGATTGATGAAATTATTTCCATTTATCGGGAGGTTTTTTTTTTGGCGGAGCACACAGAGGGTTTGCAGGCCCAGCCCCGTCGCTGTCGCTTTTTCACATCAATTTAAACATCCAGCCAACTATGTTTTTGACGTGTTTTACCTTTGGACAGGCTTCCACAGACTCTAAAACAAATTTCGCCCCGAAATATTTCCCCACGTGGGGAAAAACTTTATCATTTCCTAATAGGTCTGAAATGTTGATGTAAATTGGTGCGAGAGAGATGGCAGTGCTCGTGGTCACGGCGGAGAGTGAGAGGCAGAGCATGCTTTTCATCGTAAGGGCATTTGATTGGAACTTTCGATGAAATTGTTTCCAAATTTCCAATAAAATTTCAAAACTTTCATATGTTTATAATTTTCATATATTCTCAATGTAGACAAATTTCAACCTAGTAGAAATTTTGAAAATATTGATTTTCTTTTTCCGACGAATTCTCAAGATGTAACATTTTTTAAATATTTTTTGAAAATTTCGAGTAGATCCGTTGAAAATTGAGAGTGTTATTGGCGTCTCTCGGTAGATTCCGCGAACCGGCGAACTTCAACGCTTCGTTGTCACACTTACCTGGAGCAACATGCTTGTCACACTGGGTCAATCTGACCCAGCGTGACAAGCCTATCAGTCGGATCACCATGAAAAAATTCATCAACATACTTTAAATATTGCATAATACGTGCCAAAAATTATTATATCAAAAATCATATGGCAACGCGCAAAAGAAAATCGTAAAGAGATAAAAAAAAATACATTGGCGCTAAAGTTGAACGCTGGGTCGTTGAGACCCACAATGACAACAAAGGGTTAAAGGCGTTTTTCTCAAAATTACTTTTTCAAGATTGGTGACAACGATATCTAATAAATCACTGCACCGATCAACTTCAAATTTTACGAGCTTCTTTTGCATATCAAAAAGCAGTGCTTGAACGAAGGAATTTTATTTTTCGATGCACATCGTAAAACGGAGGTAACTTGATATTAAGGGTAACTTTGACGATTTTTGGGGGCTACTTTGACAGAGCGCCAAAATACGGTTTAAATGGGTGCATTTTTAAACTTTTTTTCTATTGCTCAAATTTGTTGTTCAAGTTTAAAGTTGAAATAATGTTGCTAAAGTTGATTGTCATGTTCCTCAAGTTGATTTTGATCTCAATGATAATTATTAGACTGATTAAGTGCCTATAATAGTAGCCTAGGTATTTGATATTTTTATGTAAAATGTTTTCTTAATAAAGATAACAATTGTATTGTCGAAAATCGTTGTTTTTAATTTAATTCCATGTATAATGCATAAAATATTCATTTTTTTATCAAAATGGTGTGAAAGTGACCCTTAATCTTTGATATAAGTTGTATTTCAATGCCTTCTCAGAGAAACCCCACACTCGAAATAACTTTGACTCTTTTTTTTAAATATCAAATTGTGGGGGGCCGGTTTGAAATTCCGAACTTTGAATGGTCAAAAAGCTCGAAACTCTGAAAAAATACTACCCCGAAAGATCAATACTCCGAAAGAATTTTACACGAAAGACCAAAACTCCGAAAATGTGAACACCGTCAAAATAATTCGGCTATGGAAGTTTTAAAAGTTTCAAAATTTTCAATAAATCGACGAATTATTTCAAGAATTTTTTTATTTATCGAGAAGTGATTTTACGGCAATTTTGAAATTTGTCTAGACAATGTTATACGTTCTACATAATTTATAGTCAACTGTGTAGACTTTCGCTGGCATGATCTTGACATGGAGGCCGGGTTGAAATTCCGAACTTTGAATGCTCCGACGGTTTAAAATTCCTAATTTTAATGTTCCGAAATTACAAGTTTCGCCAAGATGACGCCAGCGAAAGCCTACACAGTTGACTGTAAATGATGTAGAACGTATAACATTGTCTAGACAAATTTCAAAATTGACGTAAAATCATTTCTTCATAAATAAAAAAATCTTGAAATAATTCGTTGATTTATTGAAAATTTTGAAACTTTTAAAACTTCCATAGCCGAATTATTTTGACGGTGTCCAGATTTTCGGAATTGTTGTCTTTCGTGTATAATTCTTTCGGAGTTTTGATCGTTCGGAGTAGTATTCTTTCGGAGTTTTGAGCATTCTGATCATTCAAAGTTCGGAATTTCAACCCGACCCTGTGGTGGGCCTTGGCTTTCTTATATATTTCATAGCCGAAGGACGCATTGTTCTATTGGAGCAAAAAGGTGGAATTTAGGATCTTAAAAAAAAAGTTACTATAAAAAAATTCCAAAACCTCTTCAAAGTACCCCCATTTTCCGGTAGTTTTTTGTCTCAACGAAAATAGAGCGTTTTTCACCGATAATCGATTATTTCACTTTTGACAGCAGCAATTTTATAAAAGTCAACATTCTATCAAATCCTTCGTCCTGGATAATTTTGTGCAAAAACTAAATGCGTTTGATTTTTGTATTTCGGAAGATTTGTTTCCGAGCAGCAGTGGTCATCGCGACGGACAATTTTTCAAACAGCCATCTGCACAAACCATCGCATCCACCATGTTGATCAATATTTTCCAATACAACATTTGTGAAATATACTTAAAACCATACTATTTATTCTAAATAAAAACCATGCAAGAGATTGCTATCTTGAAAATAATGATGTATTTCAAAATGTTTATTATACGTTACTCGATACATACACCCGCGTATTTTTATTTCAGCCATCCTTTCGTAGCTCTCCATTTTTTACGCACAACATAAATGCCTCACGTCTCGGCTCACAAAATTCGTGAGACGCTAAAAATTCACACCACTTCCCATAACGTACGTCGTTTGTCTCGTTTCGCCTCGTAACGCGAAAAATTCAGTCCGACGAGGCTGAAAATATTTTCAATATCGAAACAATTTCAAACCTGCGCACGTTTTCCCAGAAAAAAATCACGAAAATTCCCGTTTTTTCCGACCACGAGCGTTAAAACTAAGTATTGATGTTTTTCTCACCAATCTCTTATCTCTCATTAATTTATATATACATATATATACATATATATATATTAGGGTGGCCCAAATTTCAGCTCTTATTTTCCTTTTTCTCACCATCCAATTAACTTCTTTAACGAAAAAAAAAAATTATCGCGAAATCTGCGAGCGGTCGAAAATTATTTAGAGGTCGCTCAAGCCTCCCAAAAATTCAAGTTTTCATTAAAAAATCGATTTGTTTTTTTCGTTCACTTCTCACCCACGAATTTTACGCTTCACATCTTTAAAGTTAAGCTCGCGAAAGCTCTAGCCGGCCAATGAATATTTAGAGATCGCTCAAGAGCTCCGAAATTTCCAATTGCCGCAAATTCTTTTCTCTTCTCACTCACAAATTTAACACTTTGTAAAATTTTCAAAACAATCAATGCTTTTTTGTCTTTAGAAACGGGTTTTTTTTACATTTACATCACACTTCTAGCCCGATAAAACGGAGGACCTATAATTTTGTTTACGGACAAGAGCTTTGAAGAATTATTTTATGAGAACGAAGATTATAATTCTTGGGTTAGTAGTGGGAGGTAACTTTGAAAAATCTGTTTCTATAGAAAAACAATGAATTGTTTTCAAAATTTCAGAAAGCGTCAAATTTATGAGTGAGATGACGAAAAAAAATTGGCGAAAATAGGAAATTTCGAAGCCCTTGAGCGACCACTAAATAATCATTGACCGGCTAGAGCTTTCGCGAGGTTAATTTAAAAATTATAAAGCGTAAAATTCATGTGTAGGAAGTAAACGAAAAAAAATCGATTTTTTAATGAAAAATTGGACTTTTAGGAGGCTCGAGCGACCTCTAAATATTTTTTGACCACTCGCAGATTTCGCGACATTTTTTTGTTCTTTAAATAAAATAATTGGATGGTGAGAAAGAGGGGAAAAAATAGCTCAAATTTGGGCCACTATATATATATATATATATATATATATATATATATATATATATATATATATATATATATATATATATATATATATATATATATATATATATATATATATATATATATAATCAATAATCTCTTGTCTCTGTTATAAAAAAACGTTACGGCGCAAGACCTTTTTCACGTAGTCGAAAAATCGTCGGACGTAAAGACACACCCGTTCGTATCGAGTTCATACGGTGTTCAGTTTCGTCTTCCTGGCTCGAGTCGCCCCATATAGGAATTCTTGATACGTGTATGTAAGACGTATTCACGTTTCTCGAGCGCTCCTACGAACGATCTAATAAGTGTGTCAGTGGGCCATCCGTGCTCCCTGTCTGTGTACGTATATATATATATATATATATATATATATATATATATATATATATATATATATATATATATATATATATATATATATATATAATGCACCGCACAGCAGATACGACGTTAATACACGCATCGCCGTTTTAAAGCTGTGGCGAGAGGCGGAGAGAAATAAAGAAAAAGAGACAAATCCATAGAGGGAAAAAGGTATAGTCAGGAGCAGAAAGAAAGAGAGGTAACACGAAAGGTCGAGGGCTGGAAGGAAAACAAGGTAGCGGGTGGGAGAGAGAGAGAGAGAGAGAGAGAGAGAGAGAGAGAGAGAGAGAGAGAGAGAGAGAGAGAGAGAGAGAGAGAGAGAACTTCGCGCGTCGTTCTCACTTACGAGGACCATCACTTAATTGCCACCTTCGATTCTGTTGACACATATATAGTGGGTGAAAAAAGTATTTCTACACGTCGTCTTTTTCAAATTATCCTACGAAAAAAACCAAATACTTTATTAAATTTCTGTGTTCGATAGCTTATCCTAAATATACACGGTGTCCGTTTAAAAAAATCTTGGGAGAATACGAACAAACAAAAAAAGCCAAATTAACAACAGTTTCGTGTGAGATGTACACTTTTTTAACCCCCTTTGTGTGATAAAGTAATGAAAAATATTAGACACGTATTTTTTATCGGCGAAAAAACAGTTTTAAGGGGGGAACCCACCCCTCAAAGAAGGACGTGCCACCCCTTTAATTTTTTCTCAATCCTTCTATAGTGGATTTTCCATCGCTTTACGTTAGAAGAATTTTGGTTTTCATTTCATCCAGATTGGTAGACTGCTTGTGGGTGAAACACGATGTTGAAGTTTGCATCGTTGGGATGCAGTGAAAATTCATATTAATTTCGTCATTGCCTCATTTTCATTATCCAAACATTTTTACCTACATATTTGAACTAAAGATAATTAGCTTTGTTGACATACTTATATTCGGCCACGGCTTTGACACACTGGGTCAATTTGACCCGGATAGTACTTCATCCACATGCCCTTAACAACCCTTCGGTCGGTCTTTATTGAAAAAAATCTGGGATACACTTTAAATATTTCTTAATATGTCTGCATATTTGCACTGAGAAAAGAAAATCGTTGAATGTGCAAAATGCATTTTGTTGTCTCGAAATTTTGTTGTTTTAACAGTTGCTCAGACATGCTAAATAAGCTACAGTTCACACCACTGAAACTATCAGTTGGATTGACAAAACGTGTTTTATGCCAATCAAAAATCAAGTTGAACGTATTTAAAGATACATTTTGTTAAATCAACTGAATTTTGGATGGATGAACGAATTTTTTTTTCAGTGTGAAATTCGCAAAGTATAAAATTGAATTGTAAACAATTATTGCAAGCTTTTAGTTTTAGGAAAGTGAGCATTCTATTTCAATTTCGTCTGGGTGAAAATGACCCAGTGTGTCAAGGAAGGGTTAATAAGGATCTTGGAAATCGTTTCAGACATTATGGTGGCCTGAATTTGCCAAAAAAAATTGGGCTACGGAACTGTCGTTGCGAACTTCAACGTAATGGTGAAACTGCAAAATGGAGCCCTTGACACGTCCTTTTTAAGGGGTGGTTTTTCCCCTTAAAACCGTTTTTCCGCCGATAAAAGAAAAATACGTGTCTAATAGTTTTCAATGCCTTATCACATATGAGGGATTCTCCGTCAATTCAGCCACTTTTTTTTCCACCGTCTCAGATCTGCACCATAATTGGTTATATCAAAGTACTACTAAAAGGCATTCTATGTGAATTTTTTCAGATTTTTTTATTCAACATTTTAGAAAATGCCGTTTTTTCCAAATGAATATATCTCGGAAACTAGAAGTAACTGAAAAAAAATGTCTATCGATAAAAGTTGTGTTAGCTTTCGAGCGGACGACTTGAAATAATTTTTACGTTCCGGTAACGCCGATTTTTTACCAAAAAAGGGGGAAATTGTGTTTTTTTTTAAATACGGCCATTTTTTTGGCTGAAAAAATTACAGGGTCTACCAGTATGTCCGACGATATTGCAAAAAAATCGCCAGAGTGGCAGGGATCGAGGTTCTAGGGTAAAAAAAATTAAACCACACAAATGAATTTTTTCATACCGCAATCGGAATCGCATGATTTAAAATTCTGACATTATCTTGTTACAACTTTCAAATGTTAAATATATTTTCCTTTTTAAACAAAACTTTTAACATTTGTGAAAGGATATACCTATAAAAATATAAAAAAGTATGAAATTAAAAATTACGTAGGCTTTGTAATAAAATTTTCATATTTTTTACCATTTTCTCAACAATTTTTGCCCCACAAAGTAATTTATTTACGCGATAACCTTAAAACTTTAGGTATATCCTTCCAATAATGTTATAGTGAGAAACCTCCCAAAATTTCCGCCAGATCTTTCTTAAACGTATGGAGGAAACGGGTTTGGTGACATCAAGTGGGTCAGATGACATGGGTTTGACCCAAGCAAACCCAAACAAACCCAAACAAATTAGAGTAAGCATACAGAAAACGTATTTCAAAAAGCGAATATTTTCCGGAATTTTTTTTTTCTTAATAAAATACCCCTTCTCCATCATAAAAAATCATATTTTCATACTGCAGAACAGCCCCGAACACGTGAAAAAAAAAATTGCAGCCGATTAGGGCTGGAGCCCCTCTTCTAAATACAAACAACATTTTTTTTAACACTTGAAAGTTGCAACAAGACAATGTCAAAATTTAAAAATGATGCGATAGTTTTATCACCTTTAAAAAAATTCATGAAAAATGACTCATTCTCGGGCGTCTAAAGGGATTTCCCCCCTTAAGTGATGTTTCTCGCTAGAAGGAAAGTCTGCGACATTGGGATCGCGTAGCACTTCGCCACACGCGCGTAGTCGCTTGGGCTGTGATGGCTAAAAAATACGTAATACGCCACACTCTTTTTCTTTCTCTCTTTCTGTCTCTCTTCTCCTCTTACGTACGTGCGCGCGCGGCCACCAAACGAGCACTCTGCGGTTCGGAATGAGCACCGATGATCGAGGCAAGACAACGCACACAGCAGTCGTACTCCACGAGACACCCTCGTCTTGTATTTAACTCGTTCGAAATCGCGAGCACTCCGATCCACTTGTGTTCAAGAGGTAGCCAAAAGAACCAAACAAACACGACTCTCGAAATTCTGCACAAAATGCCAAGCGACGTTTCGAGCACTTTGTTTTACGCGATTTTAAGCAATCACAAAGTTCACGGCGATTTCGCAATGTTTGGTTTTTCGGTTTACGACGGATGCATGTCGTACGTGTGCATTGGGTTTTTATGAAGTGTGGGTGGAGTGGAATTTACGCAGAAACGAAAATCGCTCGTTGTCGAAATTCGGAAGCAACGACCACGTGTCGTTCTCGGGGAATTTACGTTTAGTTTCTTCAATCTGACACGCGTTTTTTACATTATTCGTCGAGTACGCGTGTACAACAAGAATGTGTATTATTTTGTTCTCTCTTGGCGTGTTTCCTCTGTACGTTACGTTCGCGGAGCCGTGGTGAAGCTGGACGCCGATAACGAGAGGCTACTCGATGGTCTTGTTTTGAAGGCGAAACGCGGGAGACCTCACTCGTAAACATCGTATTTTTCAGTGTGGTTTTTTTTCGACTCGAGAAACGCGCACGGCAGTGTCGTTGCTAGTGCGCTTGGTTTACACACACACACACACACGCGCGCGCGCGCACGCACACACACACACATTTACAGGGTTTAGGAAAGTCGATGCAAAGCCTTAAGGGGGTTAGGTTACCTTCATCCAAAGTCTAAAGATTAAAAGTTAGCATGGTGAGTATGATTTTTGGAAAATTTCGCAAAATTAGGTACTAACTCGTTCATAATGTTCAAACAGACAATAATTGGTAACAAAAAACTTATTTGCATCTTAGCTTAAGGGGCTATACCAGTTCGAACGCTGAAAATTTGGGTGATTTTCGAGAATTTTTTGGAAAAAAAGTACTCAATTAAATGTTTCGAAAAAGTAAGAATATATTTGGCTATATTTGACCTATATTACGTAATTTTTTCATAGAAAAATATTGAGATCCAAGCGACTTATGGGCTGACTTCGGAGGCGCCAAAAAAAAAGTTCCTCCACTGCTGACATGATTCCGGCCGATTGAGTAGCTGAAACCGAAAAAGGAAAAAATGTCGTTAAACTGGAAGGTATTTCTTGTACAATGACGTAGGATTTTCGAAAAATATCAAAATCTAACAAAATGGCGTAGTTATGAAAAGTCTGTTTTCTTGCCTATAAAATGGTCGTTTTTTTTCAATGCCAAATCGTCAATTTTCATCCAATCAAAAATATCCTACGTCATTGCAGAGTAAATATATTCCAGAGTACTCAGTTCAAATTTCAAGTCAATCGGATAATTTCTCTTTGAGTTACAATGTCAGCAAATTTGAAAAATCTCATTTCGAGAAAAGCGCGTTTCAAGATTTAACCATCGATTTTTGCAAGATAAAATTATATTGATATAAATGATAATGATATTCTTGAAAGTATAAACTGTCGAAAAAGGCAAAAAATTTTTTGATTTTTTGAAAGTGTCACACTGGTATAGCCCCTTAATGTGTATTCAATGGACAAACATCAATACGGGACGTGTTGAATAATGGGACGTGTTGAATAATTAAAATCTTGTCAAAAAAAAAATCGAACCTAATTTTGGGAAATTTTCCGAACATCATACTTACCATGATAACTTGAAATCCTTAGACTTTGGACTAAGGTTCCCTAGGTTAGATATGTTCCTAACGAGGTGACCTATTAGCCCCTTAAGGCTTTGCATCGACCTTCCTAACGGTGTATATATATAGAGGCGACAATACGCAAGGAACACCCGCAATGATTCAAGCGTCGTGAGAAATTTCAACCGGGCTTCCCGGACACGAAAGATACGATTAAAAAGCCATTATGAACCGTCCGTCGCGTAATACAGAAGATTTTATCTTATTTTTTTCGTTTCTCCGATGAAGGTCGCTTTTTCTCCTGCCCTACGTTTCTTCTTTGGATTTTTTCTTCACGCGACTTCCATGGACGACTGGCATACTCGTTCATCAGTTTTGAGAATTCTCTCCGTGGAATTTTGACGTTGCGAGGAGAATTTTTCGTACACGTAGATACGACACGCTAGGGATTTGAATAATCGGAAGAAATAATAATTAGACGAGGGAAAAAAAATCTTTTCGGCGAAACGTTTTCTCAGAATTCCTTTCAAATATATAATTCCACAAATATATGGCGTGAGCCACGAGAAGCTGGAAACTCCGATGAATATGGGCAGGGCCAAATTTAAGGGGTTGGTCTACTGTGACAAAGCGAAAATCACTTATTTCAAGAAAAAAAATTTCGAAGGCATAAGGTGATCGAAAAATCCTTTGGACATTTATTTGTATGTACATTAACAAAGTTGGGTGCCAAATTCCATTAAAAATATAAATAATTAAAGAAGTTATAAACAATCTCGCGAAGTACTTGATTTTGATCGATTGATCTGAAACGAAGTACATTGGTTGATCTGAAACGAAAAAAAAACAGTTTTTTCTTAAAATATATAATATTGGCTAAGACTTAACCGAGCTTTTTTGTTGTTGTCGTATTTCAATCATCAAAAAAAACTCTTCGAACTATTGTTTACCGTGTACCAAGAGTTTATTATGCAATAGGAAGCTTCTCTGCAATTTCACTGTACAAGTGCTCGTTCGATATTTGCTTATCATGGTTATTACGCATTATTGCCTCAGAAATTCCCTGACCTTTCCAGGTTTTCCACACACGTTTTGCAAATATTCCAGGGAGATTCGGATCAAATAAAGAACATCATTTTTTTAGATCAAATATATGAAAATGTTAAATATTAAAATAAAATTAAAACAACTGAAATTTGAAAAATAATGTATTCACTGTAAAAAAAATACATTAAAAGGAAATACAGAACCTGTTTTGTTATTTATTGTAAACATTTTACGTCAGTGCCTATAAATAAAAAATAAATATAAACACTTATCAACAATAATAATTGTGTCGTCGTCTATCGACAAAGCGAATGCTTTGTATAGAGATTTAAAGTAAATAAGTTTTTAGTTCTTTAAATTTTCATTGTTTGGCACTGACATAACGTTTTCTTTTTTCATAACGAAGAATACAAATATTAAAAATATACAAAATGTTTATTTTTGTACTTTTCAGTTTTTTTTTCACGTCAGTCCCTTTTTTTTGTACTTGCAAAAAATAAATTGTAGAAATAATCCAGGAAATTTTCAAAATTCCCTGACTTTTCCCTGATTATTCCGAAAATGGAAAAAAATAAAAATAAAAAAGAATTCCCGTTGCATTCCAACGACGCAAACTTCAACAGCATCGAGAAAAACGCTATTAAAGTTTTATTAGCAGTTCTATCGTAATCATAAGTTTACCTTCAATCTGCGATTCCTGCGTCATATGACGGACCTTCCTCTTCAATTTAAGTTGCCTCAAGCGACGAACGAGTCTTCATCTTTCTCACTGTAGCCTAACCCCTTAAGGTATTTCCTTTCGCAAAGCGGCGTATTATTTTACCAATCGATAAACTTGAACAAACAAATTTCGCATAAATAGACTTACACATTTTCTCTGAAAAGTCGCGGCTACGAAAATTCTTCGGCTAGTCAAACTTTTCTAAGTTTTATCATTAATTTTTCCTTGAAACATCCGGCGACCCCCGTTTTTATTGTCATTACGGAATATTCCGAATTTTTTTTATATCCAGAGTTTATATCAGCCATTGAGAGTGCTTCAGTGTAGAAATTATTAGATAGGAATGTGGCAAGCGTTATTTTTCGTTAAAAGTTCGGTAGCTCGGCTAACATTTACCAGTGTAAAATTTCACCAGTATACCGCAATGTATTTTTACTTGATTAAAAACGAAAATCAGTTAATTGTTAAATATTCGGTTACTATCTCGGGAATATCTTAATTACATAAATACGCAAAAATGTAATTATGCTCGAAATATGTAGCTGTTCGTGTGCGCGCGCATGTTCATTCGTCTCGCGCCTCGAGAAAATTTCGTTCCGTTTCATCATTAGAAGAAAAAAAAAGAAAGTGTGCTTGCTCTTGCGGGAAGGTTCCTCCAGGGGGATATTACGATATCGTGCCCCCTAATTCTGACCACGCAGCCTTCATATCTGACCCAAAATAAAACTTTTTCAAAAATAGTGATAATCGAAATTCGACGCTTAAGGGGGTGAAACGAACGTTTTAAAGTTTGTTCGAGACAACATATTTTTTTTCAGATTTGCTTGAAACTTGGTGTAAATACTCTACAATACAAATAATTGAACACGTATTCCAGCATTTCCTAAAATTCGACCCTTAAGAGGGTTAAATGGGGGTGTTAAGGCGTTACCCCCACTTGTAGCGCAAAAAAAGGCCTTTTTCATGAATTTTTTTAAAGAAAACTACAAAACTTTTTTAATCGATCAATATATCATCTTCAAGAACACATCTTGAAGAACTTTCAGTAATTTTTTTATTGAAAAATATTACATTGTTTAGTGGCAAATGGCCGTCAATGAAATAGTGTTTTTATATACACGGTTTGCGGTGACCAACATTGCGGCGAAGTGGATCATCTGAAAAAAAAAATGCGGATGGATTTAGTCAAATATAAGTATAAACTAGTCTTTAATCGAAGGATTTTAAAAAATATTCATTTTTCACAAAATGGCGGACAGTCAAAGTTAATGGTTCGATTTTAACGAAAAAAAACGGCCGTTTTTTGGCTATAAAACGGCCATTTTTTTTCGAAAAAAAAATCGAACGATTGAAGTCTACATTTTTATGTATTAAATAAGCCTGCAAAATTTCAAGAAGATCGGTTCATTAGTGTTCGAGTAATCTTGGTCACCGACTTCAGAAATGCCATTTTGAGAAAAACGCGTTTAAAGTTTCAATTTCACAACGGATTCTTCTCTTTCAACGCTCATATCTCAGTCAATTTTGTTCGGATCGACTTGAAATTTTCAGGACATATTCTCAGATACTTATACTTCAAAAAAATGCAATAAAAAAAATCGATTTTTTCAAAATCGCAAGTGCGGGTAACCCCTTGAAGGTTGTATGAGACAACATATTTTTTTGTCAGATTTACTTGAAGCTTGGCATAAATACACTAAAATACAAATAATTAAACACGTATTTCAGCAATTTCCAAAATTTAACCTTTAAGCGGGTCAAACGGGAGTGTTATCGTTTGTATGAGAAAACATATTTTTTGACCAGATTTACTTAAAACTTACCAAATTTATTTTATATACAACACTATATGTTTTCCTCGCTGTTCGGTGCGTGTAGACAGTCAAGTGGTACTTTTAACCCCTTAACTTTGTTTGTTTCGGTTTGTTTGGGTTTGCATAAATACACCAAATGAAGCCAAACAGATAAATGTTTAATTATTTGCATTCGAGTGTATTTATACCAAGTTTAAAGCAAATCTGACCAAAAAATAAGTTCTCATATAAACTTTAAACCCCCATTTCACCCCCTTAAGGGTCGAATTTCGATCATTATGACTGAAAAAGTCTTATTGTGGGTCAAATATGAATGCGTGGAATCAGGGGCCACAGATATCGCAATACTGCCTCCTTTAGTCTCCCTTAAATAAATAAATTTAAAAAAATCTAATAACGGTAACGTCAATAACTGAAAGCGATATCGACAGCATAGTTACGAAAATTTCCTTTCAGCTATCATTATTATTATCATAACCATTATTATTTGTTTCAAAGGTAAAAGCAAACGCCTTCTACGCTCTATTCCTGAACTTCCACCTTTGCGTTCGCCTTGTGGGCGCGACAGGAGCGCTCGTTTTGTTTTTTTCCTTCACGAGCATGACACTGCACTCCTGACTGTGGTGGAAATTGCGAGTGAAAAAAAAGAGGCGAAAACGCGCCAGTCAAGAAGATGTGCGCGAAAAGTTTGACCTCGCGCTCGTCGTAGAAGGCAACGAGAGGCTCTGGACTGCTCGGACGGTGAAATAATAACAAGAGGAAATAACACAGGATCGATCGAACGTATCGATCCGAGGGAGAAAGATTTGAAGAAAAAACAAAATATCGGGAGAGTCGTCGAAATATCGCGGGAAAACAATGAAGAACCCGGAACACGAGAGTGGATACTTCGAGGACGGAAGTGACGTCGAGATTATCGCCGAAGAATGCACCGTGAGTGAGGATAGAACGTGGGGCTCCGGATCTAGCGGACTCGCCAAGGCGATAAGACATCTGGACGTGAGGGATTCGCCCGCATCCCCCGAACCCATTTTCCACGACCACCGACACGATCGAGGTAAACCAGAAGAGCACAATTTTTTTAGGGAAAATATCATACGCGGCTTTTTTCGAACGATATTCTTAGGGAGCCAGAGCCGATGAGAGACACTTGAAATTTCGCGATGTGCGTCGTCATTGGACCTCAGGCCACTCTGGAGGCCGAAAAAATAGACTTTTTGGGGTTTTTTTTGTTTTTAGAAAAACTACAATTAAATCGAGATAACAAAAAAAGGGTGTTTATCACACATATCAGTGACCGTATACGATAATTTTTTTGAAGCGATTAATTTCAAAATGGCGACTGTGCAGCGTTTGTCTCAAAACTGCATTTTTTAAGTTGGCGGGAAACATAACTCAGACAATTTTCAACCGATTCACTTGAAATGTTGAATATATCTTGAAAAATACATTCTCTATGGAAGTACGTAGGATTTTTTTTTTTATATTGCATAGTTCATTTGTTATTAACAATTATCTGACGATTTTTCAGGCAAATTTTTGGAAAGTGAAAAATTTCGTCAGTTAATTGTATTTTTATAGCTATCCAAAATGTTTTTCGATAGAGTTAGGTTGTAGGTCTCTAATGAGGATCTTCAAAAAAGTTTATCGTGGTTTTCATATGGAATAAAAATGTGCAACAAGGAATAAACAAATTTCGCTGCATTTCAACGATGCAAAATTCAATATTGTCTTTTTTCGGGATCGTAGACCTCTACTAAAGATAGGAAAAATTATTTGAGGGATTTTCGTACCCTGAGTCAACCAACGAGATTGGGAGCAATTGAAGAAACGTTATCTTTCGTTGCATTCCAACGATGCATGAGCGCGGGGCCCGAAAAACCGGTCGATTATTAATATTTTTGCTGAAGAGAGTTTTGGAATGACGAGGTCGGAATTTTACACATAATTAATACATAGTCTTGCCAAGGTTGAGTTTTTTTTGAATTGACAAATATTGATAAACAGTGAAGTTATTATTATTTAAACTCAGTGCTGTCGTTGCAGCATGGCCAATTGGTGTAGGTAGTTCTGGCAAATAGGACGATTTGAAATAAAAGATAAAACGAATGTACTTTTAGTTTAATAATGAAACTTTCGTAAGACCGGATACTTTTTTGACATTTGTGAAATTTTGAAAACACCAAGCTGTAGAACGAAAAATTTGATTTTCGACCGAAGAACAACTTATTGGTTGGATTTGGCCGAGATACCAACAAAATTTTTGTCCCTTTCGAACAAACAATTCTTCTTGGTGTATAAAAAAACTTCGGTCCGAACAAAAAGAGAAAAAAAACCGCTTATCATTCGACAATGATTAATCTTTCTATTTACGACGCTGCTCGAAAAAATATTACGTACATGTCAACTATTGATGATTGATGGTGTTTGTGAAATACTGATGCTTGACAAACAACAGATTAATTTACGAACAAATGTATTCGTTTTTCTACTGTCACGCCAGAGCCTCCCCCCGCGCCTTTTTGGTCCTCCATTTTTCTGAGCTTCCGATTTGGGAATTGCAAATAATTCACAGTAATATCATTTAGGGAATACTTTTTGCAAAATTATTGCGCTACTATGCAATTACTAGTTTCGGGAAAAAATTACCGTATTAAATTTTAACACGATTTTATCAGTCACATTTTCGATACTATTACAATATATATATATATATATATATATATATATATATATATATATATATATATATATATATATATATGTATATGTATATATATATGTATATGTATATGTATATGTGTGTATATATATATATATATATATATATATATATATATATATATATATATATATATATATATGTATATATGTATATATATGTGTATATATGTATATATATATCAAATATCGGTAATTATTGGTTCCGGTTAATTATATTTGTACAATGAACAGCAAATTTCCGAAGTTTTTATTCGTAATGGGGTTAGAATTCGATGTTACAATTTTCACTTGAACGCACTATTCTTTATTGTTCATTTAATTGCCAATGTACGATTTCAATTTATCAATTGAATCGATAACCGTACATTCGTACGTAAAATTAAGGGAAAAAACCACTGTAACGGCCCAAAAAGGTCGTTTTTCTGATTTTTTTTGTCTACTAGATTATTTATCTGGAATTTGGAAAAGCGGCATGTTATTAAGCATACATTAAACTCACATCGTGTGAACTTTTATTTTAACAAAATAATCATTGTCAACGTTATTGTGGTATAAAAAACAAAAAATGTGGTTCAACGGTCGGATTGATAACTTGACATGGTTGGTCTGAAAAATAAAAATAAACAAGTTTCATAATGTACATAAATGTAGATCCCGTTTTATGTAGCCGTTTTTTTTTTCGAGAAATTTTTTTCTCAAAATGGCGGGTGTTAAAAAAAAGTTCGATTTTTGCGAAATTTTTAGTTATATTCGGGGGTTTAAAAATACTAAATATAAAAAAACAGCTACGTATAACGATAGCTACTGCAAGTATGGAAATTTTGGTTTTTTGTAATTGAAAATTGGACAATTACAGCTAGAGATGATTCCGATTATGATTCCGGCCGGAGAGAAAGTTCGATTCGAGAAAAAAACGATTGAAAGTTTGAGTATACGTAAATCGTTGCGCTACCTGCTCTCACCAAATCGCCTGCAACTTATATTCCAACTTGACAATATTTTCACATATTCTCGAATATATACACTTTGAGGCAATGAAAAAAAAACATCTATTTTTTTTACCCGTCACAGTGATGTCCCCGTCTTAAGGCGTTACCCCCACTTGTAGCGCAAAAAAAGGCCTTTTTCATGAATTTTTTTAAACAAAACTACGAAACTTTTTTAATCGATCAATATACCATCTTAAAGAACACATCTTGAAGAACTTTCAGTAATTTTTTTATTGAAAAATATTACATTGTTTAGTGGCAAATGGCCGTCAATGAAATAATGTTTTTATATACACGGTTTGCGGTGACCAACATTGCGGCGAAGTGGATCATCTGAAAAAAAAATGCGGATGGATTTAGTCAAATATAAGTATAAACCAGTCTTTAATCGAAGGATTTTAAAAAATATTCATTTTTCACAAAATGGCGGACAGTCAAAGTTAATGGTTCGATTTTAACGAAAAAAACGGCCGTTTTTTGGCTATAAAACGGCCATGTTTTTTCGAAAAAAAAATCGAACGATTAAAGACTACATTTTTATGTATTAAATAAGCCTGCAAAATTTCAAGAAGATCGGTTCATTAGTGTTCGAGTAATCTTGGTCACCGACTTCAGAAATGCCATTGTGAGAAAAACGCGTTTAAAGTTTCAATTTCAGTTTACACGAAGAAAATATTTTTTTTTGTAAACTTACATAGAGTCATCTATTCCGGCCCCATACAGAAGTATGGGTCCGGATACTTATACTTAAAAAAATGCAATAAAAAAAATCGATTTTTTCAAAATCGCAAGTGGGGGTAACCCCTTAAGGGGACTTTAGACGCGAAAAAGGCTATTTTCATGATTTTTTTACAGCTTTACATCATAGATATTGATACAAAAGTTGTTACACTTAACAAATACACTTTAGAAATACATTTAAAAACAAATATTTATTCAAGTCACTATTTATAGACAAAAATGGTAGTTAAAAAAATTTCCTAAAGAAATTGTAGGTCTGCGCTGTTGATGAAATCTCGGACATGGATCATCCCGAACAAAAAAATCAAACGGTTTTAGATTCTGTATGTTAATGGCTATAGCGTATAACCACACGATTTTTCATATATGCAAAAATACCAAAATGGCGGACATTTTGGGAAAAAAACAAAAAAAAAGAGATTTTTCACCGTTTTCTGCAAAAAAATAGTAACTATCAAATTATAGCTATAGTTGTAAAGAACATATGGTAAACATTTCATAAGGATCGGTTCAGTAGTTTCGAAAATTTTATCAACAAACCGTCGAAAAACGTCGTTTCGCGAAAAACGCGTTTAAAGTTTGTTTGGGTTACATAAATACATGAAAAAAAAACTTTTCATGTATTTCGAAAGTGTATTTATCAAGTGTAACAACTTTTGTATCAACATCTATAATATAAACCGATCAAAAAAATTCATAAAAATAGCCTTTTTAGCGTCTAAAGTGAGAAGACCCCTTAAGGTATTCCTTTCGCAGAGGGCTGTATTTGGGGGCATACCCTTCCAAATCATTGGTAAATTACAGTGACACTCAACAAAAATAAGTCACAATCAATTATTATACCCAACGATAAACTGGAATAAAAAATTTCGCGTAAATTTAGTATAGTTAGACTTTTTTAAATTTTCATTGAAAAGTCGCAGCTACGAAAATTCTTCTGCCAAGTACTCACTTTTTTCTGAGTTTCATCATTAATATTTTCTTTAAGCATTCTGTGGCCTCCTGTTTTTATCGTCGTTACGGAATCTTGAGATTTTCAATCTTAATCGATTTTTTGAACGCTTCATAATTATGGTGGGTGCAATTTTTCGTAAAGGAATTTATAAAATTTCGGCTCCCACAAACAAACCTTACGGGAGACAATGATAAAATTGGACTGTGTGATATTGTTTTTTAATCTACCTCCATTCGAATAATCAATCGAGCGAGATACGAGCGAACCTTACGAGTCTAAGTGCCTTCGCAGTGTTCTATAAACACGTGCGAAAGTTCGAGGTTCCACTCGACTGATATTTGGGTCACGGATTGCCGTCTGACCCGTTTTTCGAATGAAGCAGTCCATTTTATCTCACCTCGTGTGTATTACCACGACGTACACTGCGGGTCACTCGCCAGCAGTTTCTCCCCCCCCCCCCCCCTCCCAAGTATCTCTTGTCTGCCCGCAGTGCAAAAAAAATACAAGACTTGTACGGGTCTCGTCGCAATCGGCGCAGATCGGTGTGCTGTTGAGCCTCACTATCATGTTCTCCCGTGCGAGGTAAAACTGCCAGGGCATTTCATCTCTGTGTCGCAATCTGAGTATTAGGCGATGAATAATTACGCCGTGGGGGTCCCCGAAGCCTCGGAGATATGAATGCCACCACTGTAGGGTAAAAATGAGAGGGGTCGGATCGCGTGAAAGCTCAGAGGGACGTACGAAGGAACATGAGATATTGAAGAGGGAAAAAAAACGGCTGGCGAATGTAAATTTGCTGATAAATGCGACATTCCAAGCAGCTCTTTGAGATATCAGACAAAAATGATTGTGATGGGCGTTGTATTTTCCCCCATTGAGTAATTAAAAAAAGCCAAGTAAGAGGTGGAACACTCGTAAAGTAAGATTCCGTTGGCAATTGTTCGTGCAATCATTTGAAGCATCTATGTTTAACTTATTATGTAGTGTAACCCCCTGAAAAAATTACAAAAAAACTATCCGAGAAAAAATGCGGTGCGCTTCAGGGCCGGGATTCGAACCCGGGACCTTTCGATTGCCGGTCGACTGCTCTGACCACTGAGCTATGCCAGCCCGCTTACCTCACCGTTCTGGGATAGTCTCGATATTCGTAACGCAACGTTACAGTGGTTATTATTATGGCTGTATACCACAATCATTTATTACATAGTAATTTTCTGTTTTATTTAATAATCCGCAATTCTAGGGGGGGGGGGGGGCGTTTTTTTAAATTGCAATTTGCAAGTTTGCATCGTTGAAATGCAACGAAAATTCTTTCCAATTTCTCATTTTCGTGAATATCCAAAATCGTACTGTGCAAATTTCGACAAATCGCTGAATAAGAATCCTAAAAAGGGATTTACGAAGCTCAAGTCTGCCATAGGAAATTTGGGAAATAAAAAAAAATTGCTTCGCTGCACTCCAACGATGCAAACTTCAACCCTATTGTCTAGCCCTATCAACATTGCGATTATCGCTTTAGTCCGAGAGGAACCTCGAAATTTGTCAATATCGCAATAATTGCAATTTTTGCGTAATTTTCTGTTGGGGGGGGGGGGCGTCATTTTTTGTTTGATATTTTATTGACGAGGCTCCAAACAATGTGGGACAAAGTTATTTATGCAGTCCTCTCATGAAGTTTCCACGAAGTCAACTTGGCGATAACGCGATTGTCCGTATCTCCTGACTTTGTTGGTGTAACTTAACCGAAATCATTTTAACGAGTTAGACCTAGCCAGTGGCTGGAAAAAAAGGCATTTTTGTGATTTTTTCTGGGGAAACGTGTGCAGGTTGAAATTTGTTTTTTTTTTCTTTCACATCAACGAGTATAGGTTTAAGGCGTTACCCCCACTTGTCGCGCAAAAAAAGGCCTTTTTCATGCATTTTTTAAAAGAAAACTACAAAACTTTTTTAATCGATCAATATGCCATCTTAAAAAACACATCTTGAAGAACTTTCAGTAATTTTTTTATTGAAAAATATTACATTGTTTAGTGGCAAATGGCCGTCAATGAAATAATGTTTTTATATACACGGTTTGCGGTGACCAACATTGCGGCGAAGTGGATCATCTGAAAAAAAAAATGCGGATGCATTTAGTCAAATATAAGTATAAACTAGTCTTTAATCGAAGGATTTTAAAAAATATTCATTTTTCACAAAATGGCGGACAGTCAAAGTTAATGGTTCGATTTTAACGAAAAAAAAAATCGAACGATTAAAGACTACATTTTTATGTATTAAATGAGCGTGCAAAATTTCAAGAAGATCGGTTCATTAGTGTTCGAGTAATCTTGGTCACCGACTTCAGAAATGCCATTTTGAGAAAAACGCGTTTAAAGTTTCAATTTCAGTTTACACGAAGTGTAAAGTTTCAGTTTATCTCAGTCAATTTTGTTCGGATCGACTTGAAATTTTCAGGACATATTCTCAGATACTTATACTTCAAAAAAATGCAATAAAAAAATCGATTTTTTCAAAATCGCAAGTGGGGGTAACCCCTTAAGAGTCTTTTACAATTCTAGGATTGGAAAATATTGACAAATGTGGTAAATGCAATGGTTTGTGCAGACGTCATTTGCAAAACGTGCTCGGAAATAAATCATCCGAAATAAAAAAATCAAACGCTTTCAGTTTTTGCATGAAATTATCTATTGCTACGACGAAGGATTTAATGAAACATTGATTTTTGAAAAAATGGACGCGAATTGAAAAAATGGAAGTGAAAGTGTCAATTTTCGGTGAAAATAACGCTCTATTTTCGTTGATAAAAAACTATACATCGACAAACAAAATTCCTTCGTTCAAGCACTGTCTTTTGATGTGTAAAAGAAGTTTGCAACATTTACAGTTGATCAGTGTAGTGATTTTTTGAGATATCGTGGTCAGCGATTTTGAAAGTTATTTTGAAAAAAATGGGTTTGTGGTTTGCCGGTTCGCGGAACCTACCTACAAACATCCATAACTCCCTCAATTTTGAACAGACAGCCTTGAAAGTTTCAGAAAATATTTTTGAAATGTTATAGTCTTAGAATCCGTCGGAAGCTAAGAATATTTTTGAAATGGTACATTTTTAAAATCCGTCGAAAACTAAAAATATTTTTGAAACATTATTTTTTTCTATCGAAAGCTCAAAATTTCAACTAGTTTGAAATTTTTGAAAATATTCGAAAACAGAACATCTGAAAATTGGAAATATTTGAAAATATTGCATTTTTTTTAAATTTGACATAACTTAATGGAAAATTCCGATCAAATGCTAGCACCTAGAATTCTTTCGATTTTTTGAATCCACAGTTAAAAAATTGAAGCAGGGCAAGGCAGTTTGTACTTTATAGCGTACTGTAAAGCTTGACATGTCGCAAACGGAAATTAAAAATGATAATGTTAAATGGAACCTCAATTTCATTTTGAAGAACCTGTCCAATGATACCCCACTCGATCATGTGCGCAAAAAAAACTTCGCCGCCATTTTACATCGGAGAAAAAACCCTAAAAACAATATTCAGAATTTTTCTACCTATCAATCGAGATCCCCAACTGAAGACTTCACTTGCAAAGTTTCGTACATATAGGTCGAAAAGTGTAGAAACTGTGACGGTTGTGACAGACAAGACAAAGTTACTAGTGTTCATTGTTTGACTACGTAGCCCTAAAAATAACCTTCATTAAAGGGACACTTTTCAAATGATCCTACACCAAAAAAAAACTTCCCCTCAAGTAATAAATCTGAACAACCGTTCCAAGACCTATATACATTTTATCGCGCACTAATCAATCTCTTGGTAGCCTGTCCACGTGACGACAAAACAATTGGTCCATCCGTCACAATTGTGTTTCAGCATACAAATATTGTTACATAACGTATACGATCGAGATTATGCTGTAACAGATATCCCTCCCGTTGCATAATCTTTTCCACGTGCATATCCAATATTTGCACGCGTATTCTCACCGGGACAAATAAACAAGTCATCAGAATAGTGACGAAGATTAGAGAAAAAAGTGGTATTGAAGTTTGCATCTTTGGAATGCAACGAGAATTCCTCTTGATATTATTATTCCTTTAGTTATATCAACGGGTAATAAACACCTTGTTGGAGCATAATCAAGGGTCATTTTCTCCAATTTATTTGAGACAAACGAAGCGATAATTTACAATTCAGTTTGCAATACATATTCATATAAGTCTTGAAGTGCAAGCATTTTTTTTCCTAATCATTTAAAAACAACATGGCGGCGCAGTGGCTGATGAAAGGAAACTCCTTTTTTTTAATGACCTCCATGGGCGGAAGCCTACAGGTCACACTTTTAAATCTAGAACAAAAAACGAAAAAAAAATTTCAAGAAGATCAATATCTAGTGAAGTAGGATTTATGAGAAATATAGATTTTTCAAAAATGGCGTCAATTTGAAGGATTTTTTTTTCTTGAAAATATCGGCGAAAAAATTAGTCATAAAATTTTAATTGATCGAAGAAATCCTACGTACTTTACTAGAAAATGTTATTAGAAAGCTACAGTTAAAATTTTGAATCGATCAGTTGAAAATTCAAGGCGCTAGTTTTCCGCCCGACTCGAAAACATGGTGTTTGGAAAAACGTTTTTAAAGACTTTTTGGCGCCAGCTGTTACTTTAGTTTGATAATTCGAGTAGGTACGACATCTAGCGGTCGAATTTAGAAAATGAATAAGTACCGACAGTCGATAATATGTATTTGCCGCCCTAATGACCTCTAAATTTAAAAAGCGAGCATTCGAAGGTCGCTCTCAAATTACCTGCAAATCAGCACTATGACCTCACTCGGTAAATGGAATTTTCGGGCCCACATAAAGCCTTTTGGATATTATTTTTAGATACTCAAGGGATCTTATAAGGGAATGAAAAAAATTCAAAAGGCGTTATTACCCCTTAAGGCGTTACCCCCACTAGCACTATGACCTCACTCGGTAAATGGAATTTTCGGGCCCACATAAAGCCTTTTGAATATTATTTTTAGATACTCAAGGGATCTTTTAAGGGAATGAAAAAATGGAAGAAAAAAATTCAAAAGGCGTTATTACCCCTTAAGGCGTTACCCCCACTTGTAGCGCAAAAAAAGGCCTTTTTCATGAATTTTTTTCAAGAAAACTACAAAACTTTTTTAATCGATCAATATACCATCTTAAAGAACACATCTTGAAGAACTTTCAGTAATTTTTTTATTGAAAAATATTACATTGTTTAGTGGCAAATGCCCGTCAATGAAATAATGTTTTTATATACACGGTTTGCGGTGACCAACATTGCGGCGAAGTGGATCATCTGAAAAAAAAAAATGCGGATGGATTTAGTCAAATATAAGTATAAACTAGTCTTTAATCGAAGGATTTTAAAAAATATTCATTTTTTCACAAAATGGCGGACAGTCAAAGTTAATGGTTCGATTTTATCGAAAAAAAACAGCCGTTTTTTGGCTATAAAACGGCCATTTTTTTCGAACATAAAATCGAACGATTAAAGACTACATTTTTATGTATTAAATAAGCCTGCAAAATTTCAAGCAGATCGGTTCATTAGTGTTCGAGTAATCTTGGTCACCGACTTCAGAAATGCCATTTTGAGAAAAACGCGTTTAAAGTTTCAATTTCAGTTTACACGAAGAAAATATTTTTTTTTGTAAACTTACATAGAGTCATCTATTCCGGGCCCATACAGAAGTATGGGCCCGGATATTTATACTTCAAAAAATGCAATAAAAAAAATCGATTTTTTCAAAATCGCAAGTGGGGGTAACCCCTTAAAATATAAAATCTTTTTTTAGCAGTTTTCGGTTACAAATTTTTAATAAGGTTTTTCAAACATACTTCGGTGACTTTCGTAGCGTAAATGTACTGAAAAAAATACATTTTCGTTGCATTCCAACGATGCAAACTTCGGTACCATGGAGAAAAATGTAATCGTCCGATACTTTTTTTCTTATCTCGGATCGTATATATAGATATATTTTTGATAAACTGTACCGGACGGGACACCGGTGTTCCTTCGGTCTCGTACATCAATGCCATAGTTTTTTAAAGCGTCAAGTCGACTTACGTAACGTCGGGCATACTACGCGTGTCCTTGAGCAGCTTTGTGTCGGATTCGAGATGTTGGAGGGATGTCCGCGGGATTTCAAGAGCTAGATACGTTTATCATCACATCTCGCAAATATATGTACGCGAATCGATCGTGCGCGGTTATGAAATTCGCCGTACATATTTAGCCTGATCCAGTGGAGAACCCAATGGTCGCGCGGCTACTCTGACATTTAGTAAAGGTTGGCCCTCCCGCGTCACGTGGTCGCGAGACAATAATCGCACGGCGTAACGCCCGCGATCCAATCGATTAGAAATATCCAAACCCGTGCCCTTTGCGTAACGACTGGAGAATATGAACGCGAGACGCGTGGCAGTGGGGCAAGTGAATATACAGGGTGTCCTGGATCTGAATGCGTTCCTTGAAGTGGGGGATTGAGGGTGAAATTCTGAGTCGATTGATATAAGCATGTGTGGGTCTCAGATCAACCGCTGAATTATTATTAATTTTTGACGGCGGGCCAATCAGGTGCGCCCGCGTTTGAAACTTAATAATTATTCAGGGGTTGATCTGAGACCCACACATGCTTATATAAATCGACTCAGAATTTCACACTCAACCCCCCCATGCCAGGAAACGCATTCAGTTCTGGGTCACCCTGTATATCACATTTATCACCACGCGACTACTCAACGACTGACTTTACGTATTCGAAAAGGTACTTATTCATGAACCTCCATCACCCGAATCAATTGGAATTTATCCTAATGCGGATAATCAAAAATTCGGATAAACGAGACACAATTTTTTTCCGAAGAGCGTGTAAAACGCGATTTTAAATGGATAAACAATTTGTATGAAGAGGTCAGGCTACTGTGACAACCCAACAATCAGGGTTATTTAAAAAAAAAAATTTGAGGGTAGAAAGATGATTGGAAAATCGTTTGGACATTTATTTGCACATTGACAAAACTGTTTACTGAATTTCCTTTAAAAATATTAATAATTAAAGAAGTTGAACAATCTCGTGAAGAACCTTTGAACGTGAGGGCCTCAACGGTGTACTTGATTTTGGCCACCTGGTTAATCGGAAACAAAAAAAGTCGTTTTTTCTTACAATATATACTAGTGGCTAAGACTTGGCCGAGATTTTTTTTGTTATCGAATTTTAATCGACAACAAAAAAAGATTCACATTTTTTTCGATTCTTTGAGGGAACGTGACATCATTGTTGTTAATAACTGATGGAAAAAAATGTTAAGAAGAAAAGCGTCGGTCAAGACTAAACTACTATTACACTGAATAAGTTTGCCAAATTTTAAGTCAATCCGTTCATTACGTGTTGAGAAATCGGGTACACGGGTACAGTTCTATCGTTGCATTAATATGTTTACCTTCAATCTGCGATTCCTCCACTGCATGTTGGATATTCCTCTTCAATTTGAGTTGTCTCATGCGACGTACGGTTTTTTGAACATTTCACAATAGCCTAACCCCTTAACCTTCCATGGTCACATTTCTGGAAAATTCTGCGCTGGTCACACGGGGTCGAAATGACCCCTTACGTTTTCAAACGGTTTCTGTACCTTCACTACCCATCCAATTGAGTAAAAAAAAAATATGTACCATACATCTTACATTCTAGAATATTGAAAATGCCACCCTAGCGTAAGAAATCAAATAACGAAATGATTTTTAAAAATCTTATACATAACCCGAGTCGAAGCTTTCAGCCTATTTTGAACGCATTTGACTGGAAAGCCTCAAGATGAGCCTCAAAATGTCACCCAAATCAACTTTTGTGCTCCTTCTTTGCTGCTGATAAGGCCTACCTCCTGTACAAAACCTTATACGCCTACCTCACCCGGTTCAAATCCTCTTTCGATTGCATCGAACCTACCGTCTGTCTTGACGAAACATATGATTACGAGAATAGTAATAATTATTCATTTACTGATCAAATTTACAAATAAACTAAGTATATATTTTTTAATCCATCAATAAGGTAAAACGATAATTCGCACTAAGTAGTTCACAAAAACCCCCATAACTCGCTCAATTTGTGAGATTTTTACAATTTTTTTTGCTAATCAAAGACCCCAGCCTATAAAACTACGATATTCAAGTTGGCATCGTTGGGATGCTACGATTTTTTGTTTTGTTTCCAATTCCAGTTTTTTTGCCAGATGAAGGGCTATACGTTTTTCAACGTCCTCATTGGAGACCTGCAACCTAACTCTAGCGAAATATATTTTGGATAACAATAAAAATGGAGGAAGAGGAAATAAAAATGAATTTCCGTTGCATTCCAACTATGCAGACTTCAACAGCACACAAAAATGAGCAAAAAAGATCGCATTTTTTTAATTTCAAGCTTATACAGACCCCTCAGCAATATAAAGTCTATTACTATATGTACTGGACCATTAGCCGATTCGTAATCACAGTGACCTAACGATGTACAGGGTTCCTGGTTACTCAACGTATTCCTTCTGAAACCTGTTGGTCGAGGCGTTAAGCAATAAATTTACCCTATTTTGCCTGATTGCCTCGAGAAAAACTCAACCCTCCTCAAGATATTCGAGTATTTAATTTTTTACAAAATAAATTAACGGCTCTGAATTAAAAATTAGTTGAAAAAAAACCTTATGCACGATTTCTGTTTTTATTTATTCTACTGCACAGCTGGCACGATAGTCATCAATTACTATCGGAAATTTAAAAAAATTGAGACGTAGGTGGCAAAGCCAAATCGAAACGTGTCTCGATTTTTAATTTTTGCCAAGCTTTTACATCTTAATTCATTACTATTGCGTTAGCTGCGTACTCCAAGTAAAAAGCGAAATATCGCGTCAACTTTTTTCTCGTTTAAGGCGGGATATACATTTGACAGGAAAAAAATAAGCAATATTGCGGGATTTTTTAAACTAAGAAATAATTATTCTACAATTATCAAACTTTAGGTGTACTTTGATAGTATATTTAAGTATACAAAACAATTTTTTTAAATTAATTCATCATCAAAATGACGGAGCTGTGGCAGAGTCTTACAGCAAGGACATGTGACGGTAATTAAAATGAAGAAAATGCAAATTTAAGAAAATGGCACGCATTTACAAAAAAAATCAACATTTCACGCAACATTTCTGTAAAATGTGGATGAAAAAAGCTTTTTTTTTTTTTCAATTTTTCAAAGATAATTCTCGTCAAGTAGAAGGTACCGATATTATCAATATTTCTACCACATTTCAACTCAATCGGCTTTATAGTTTTTGAGCGGTGAGGCACAGCGCTGACGGGCTGCGATGTTTAAAGTTTTCCGAATTTCGCTTTGAAACTTTAGGAAAATATTCTACAAATAGTTCTATCGTTTAAACAAAAAAAAGAAATCGATTTTTTGATCGTTGTAAATGTATATCGGGCCTTAATTTATATTCGCGTTTATTTAACAAACTTTGCTACCCCAGATAGTTCCTTTGCTCTTTCAACCTCATTCGAAACAAACGCGGAACTCCATCCCCCTCCATGCATCGTGTTCATTTGAACTTTCTTCTTCGATACAATCGAAAACGAATTAATGTTTTCGAAAGCCCCTGTCATCGCGATAGCTCCGGCGGCGGCTCGTAATACGTATAGCTGGAAGACATTAGACTCGTTTTTCCTTTACATTCATGATCGGCTTGTCTTTCAATCGGGACGTATCACACTTTGTTGATGTATCGGGTGTCGGCGTGGGTTGGCTTTCTTTATTACGGGCGATTCGACGGTAACGATCTTGCGAACAGGTTGCATCGAAAATTATAGTAATATCCCTCGCAGCGACGATTTTCTTTTTGCCCCGTTGTTTACAACTTTAGCCGTCAGGTTGGTCGAATGCATAATTCGTGTTCTCGAAATGGCCTCCGGCGGTCGCCTCGAACTCCTGCCGTCAAGTTTCCGTTCTCTGTATATCCAAGTTTAGCAGTGTCTAGGCGACGACTGCAGACCACTCGAGTGAGATCAAAATTCAGGAGTGCCCGCATGTACATGTGTGTGTGTGTGTATACAGGGTGTTCCGTCATGAATGGATAATCCTGCAACTGTCGACAGTTCAGTTCATGTCCCACTATATTCTGGAATTTCAGTTTAGTAAAAGTCCCACCGTTTTCGAGATTTTCGGCTTTATTTATATTTTTTGAAAAAAATCATCTGCTTTTCGTTTTTCGCATGCCATTTCTACAAATGATGTGAATCGACAACAACTAAGCAACTTTTTAAAGCAATTGGCGTCGTACATTTTTTTGACACCGCAGGCTATCACAGCCAGATGTTCGAATTGGTTTGTATGAACATTGTGAACAAGACATTTTTTCGTGAAGTTTCTTTAAGGGGTATTCTCACTTTAAACGCTAAAAAAGGCTATTTTCATGATTTTTTAAAATAGGTTTATATTATAGATATTTATATAAAAGTTGTAACACTTAAGGCGTTACCCCCACTTGTAGCGCAAAAAAGGCCTTTTTCATGAATTTTTTTAAAGAAAGCTACAAAACTTTTTTAATCGATCAATATACCATCTTAAAGAACACATCTTGAAGAACTTTCAGTAATGTTTTTATTGAAAAATATTACATTGTTCAGTGGCAAATAGCCGTCAATGAAATAATGTTTTTATATACACGGTTTGCGGTGACCAACATTGCGGCGAAGTGGATCATCTGAAAAAAAAAATGCGGATGGATTTAGTCAAGTATAAGTATAAACTAGCCTTTAATCGAAGGATTTTAAAAAATATTCATTTTTCACAAAATGGCGGACAGTCAAAGTTAATGGTATGATTTTAACGAAAAAAAACGGCCGTTTTTTAGCTATAAAACGGCCATTTTTTTTTTTCGAAAAAAAAAATTGAACGATTAAAGACTACATTTTTATGTATTAAATAAGCCTGCAAAATTTTAAGAAGATCGGTTCATTAGTGTTTGAGAAAAACGCGTTTAAAGTTTCAATTTCAGTTTACACGAAGAAAATATTTTTTTTTGTAAACTTACATAGAGTCATCTATTCCGGGCATAAAAAAAACTGCACTTCAAATTGCACTTCAAAAAAATGCAATAAAAAAAAATCGATTTTTTCAAAATCGCAAGTGGGGTAACCCCTTAATAAATACACTTTCGAGATACATTTAAAAAAATTATTTAAGACACTATTTATAGACGAAAATGTTAGTTAAAAAAATGTCCTAAAAAAATTGTAGGTCTGCGCCATTGATGAAATCTCGGAGATGGATCATCTGAAACAAAAAAATCAAACGGTTTTTGATTCAGTATGTTAATGGCTATAGCGCAGATCATACGATTTTTTATATATGCAAAAATAACAAAATAGCGGACATTTTTCGAAAAAAACGTTTTTTTTTCACCGTTTTTGGCAAAAAAATAGTAAATATAAAAATTTTAAAAATCCTTGACATGCGCTATAGCTATAGTTGTAAAGAATTTAAAATTTCATAAGGATTGGTTCAGTAGTTTCAAAGATTTTATCAACAAGCCGTCGAAAAACGTTGTTTCGAGAAAAACGCGTTTTAAGTTTGTTTGGGTTACATAAATACATTAAAATTTTTTTAAAATGTATTTGGAAAGTGTAATTATTCAGTGTAACAACTTTCATATCAATATCTATAATATAAACCTATCAAAACCATTCATGAAAATAGCCTTTTCTTTTAGCGTCTAAAGTGAGAAGACCCCTCAACATTTACGGTTAAAAAGAAGACTTTTCTATATAAAGGAAATAGCCAAGAGTATTCTTCTAAAAACCGCATCAAAAGAAGTTAAAATTTGTAGAAATGTCATGCGAAAAACGAAAAGCAGATGGTTTTTATCTCGAAAACCGTGGGAGTTTTACTAAACTAAAATTCCAGCAGTAGAACATGATCTGACCTATCGACAGTTGCAGGATTATCCATTCATAACAGGACACCCAGTATGTATATAGTGCATGTTCAGTTTCGAAATCGCGCTAGACTCTTTTTTTTCCATACTTCAGGTCCACATCTCACATAGCCTTACCTGTCTTGCGTGTGTATATATAGGGTGATACACTAGAAGTAAGTCACTCGAAAACACGACGCTGAAGTTTCCATCGTAGGAATGCAACGACAATTCATTGGTTCTAATTGCTCAATTCTTTCCCCTGACTTTGGCTGTATAAATCGCTTGAACGATTTCCCGTATTCTTATCAGAGGTTTATGACCACAATCCGCAAATATGGTTTTGGATAATGTTGAAAATAGAGAAATCAAAAATGAAAAAAGGAAGTCGTTGCATTCCAACGATGCAAAACGTTTATTAGAAAGAAACGTTTATTAGAAACGGTTCCAACTTCAACGTTATTCGAAAACACTTATAAATATTAATTTCAGACGCAAAAATCATAGACAAAATTTGAATACTTTGTAAACATCTACATTTTGGTAGCCTTAAATTTTTTTCAAGTCGAGCTGTCAACCTGACTTCAAGGTCGTCTCCGCTTTTTCAAAAGGAAGCCCTTTTTTTATTGGTCACAAATATAGAGCACAAGAAAACAAAACCAATGACCTGCAATATCACAACCTTGGGATTACCTGGAAATACCAATAAATTTGCAAACCGGCAACTAGAGCAAGGCAAGCAAAAAGGACGGTGGTTTCAGACGTAAACGATGTTTTAATTGCATAGCATGTTCAAAGATTTGTTCATCGACCGCGAAACATTTTACGACACAATTTCTGAATTGATGATTCTGTAGCGTTCCTTTCTTGTAGTGTCCAACTTCCGTGTTCTCCTTTATTTTCATGTATGCCTCGTCCATCAACATTCCCTTACTTTCGAGTTCGAGCTGCGATAATTTGATAATGCAACATTTTTTGGAATTCCAAGGTCATCCCAAGGTCATGATATTGTAGGTCATTGTTTCATGTAAGGTTTCATTGTGCTCTACACTTGTGGCCAATAAACAAGGGGTTTCTTTTGAAAAAAGTGAAGGTGACCTTGAAATTAAGTTGACGCCTCAACTTGGAGAACAATCTAAGGCTACCAAAATGTAGACATTGATAAACCAATCGAATTTTGTCTTTGACTTTTTCCTTTAAAATCAATATTTATAGGTGTTTTCGCGTAAGTAACATCGCGCAGGATCGTATCGTTTTACCAGACCACCATTTCACGTCGATGTGCACGAAATGGCGGCCGCAAACGATCGCTCTACGACAACATGCACTCGGGCCACGGTCTTCACAAAATGAGCCACGATATATCGACCAAAGAATTAAATTTTCGACTACGCAATCTGAATTGTAACGGGATTTTGAAAAATCCCTTTCATCACGAACTTTCATACGTACAAACATTGTTTTTTCTTTCTTTCTCGTGTGATTGATATAGCTGGGCGTCGAAATAAGCTACTGGTGGAAAGAAAAAGTAATCTCGCGCAGAGAGAAATGTTTGTTTTCGAGGCGAACGGATGTACTTGTGGCGCGAGCTCTTTTCCGGTTAGTCAAAAATTTGAAAGTCTCGTGGAAAACCGGGCGAAGCGTGACGACGTTATTCAAGTTGGACACGCAGACATACACACACGCACACGTGGACGAGAAACTCTTAAATAAAACAGAAAAGAAAGAGATAAAGAAATGAGCAGGCAAGAAAAAACAAATAAAAATTAAATAACGAGAATTATTCACGAAAAAAAAAAGAAGTTGACTTGTTTTGATGAATTCAATCGAGCGAGACGTGTTTGTTTATATCCTCGTATTATCCAATTATATTAATTGTACATAAATTAAAATATCTCATTATTTCAACGATTCTGTGTGTTGAACGTCGATATCTACAGGGAGTAAAAAAAGTATTTGCACTCTCCGCCTTCTTTCTCCGTGTTTTTTCTTTGGAAATTTCCATTAACATACATTATTCATATCGAAATGAAGATCCAGTTTTTGTATTCAAAACGAGCTATGTCATAAAACAGTCTGAAAGTATTATATTTTTTTCGAAAAGTTATTTCAGACGAGCGAGGTTTGCAAATACTTTTTTACACGGTAGTAGTCAGCACTGATGCTGTGCAAAATATCCAAGGAAGAATAATTAGAGCCTGTTCGTTTATTCAGACTGACGTGATTAAGGCGTTACCCCCACTTGTAGCGCAAAAAAAGGCCTTTTTAATGATTTTTTTAAAAGAAAACTACAAAACTTTTTTAATCGATCAATATACCATCTTAAAGAACACATCTTGAAGAACTTTCAGTATTTTTTTTATTGAAAAATATTACATTGTTTAGTGGCAAATGGCCGTCAATGAAATAATGTTTTTATATACACGGTTTGCGGTGACCAACATTGCGGCGAAGTGGATCATCTGAAAAAAAATGCGGATGGATTTAGTCAAATATAAGTATAAACTAGTCTTTAATCGAAGGATTTGAAAAAATATTGATTTTTCACAAAATGGCGGACAGTCAAAGTTAATGGTTCGGTTTTAACGAAAAAAACGGCCGTTTTTGGCTATAAAACGGCTATTTTTTTCGAAAAAGAAAATCGAACGATTAAAGACTACATTTTTATGTATTAAATAAGCCTGCAAAATTTCAAGAAGATCGGTTCATTAGTGTTCGAGTAATCTTGGTCACCGACTTCAGAAATGCCATTTTGAGAAAAACGCGTTTAAAGTTTCAATTTCAGTTTACACGAAGAAAATATTTTTTTTTGTAAACTTACATAGAGTCATCTATTCCGGGCCCATACTTCTGTATGGGCCCGGATACGTATACTTCAAAAAAATGCAATAAAAAAAATCGATTTTTTCAAAATCGCAAGTGGGGGTAACCCCTTGAGACAATCAATGCGAATCAGATTGCAAGTGCATTGAAAGTGGTGGCCATCACTTTGACCACCTTTTATAGGAGTAAGGGTTTGCACCGTTTTTCAATCGATTCTAGGCTGAAAAACATTGAAATTTTTATATTATCGATGTTTTTTTATCCTTATCTTGATCGATCATCTTGAAATTCCGTGTGTGAACTTATTTTTAGCTCTTTGATAAAATTCTGATAAAAAAGTGGTCCCATTTGAAAAAAAACATGAAGGTGAGCTTTTGTGAAAAAAGTTTTCTCCCAAGTCTGATTTTTCTCATTTTGTAGGCTAGTGTAAGAACACCAAAGTGTCGAAAGTATTCGAAAAAACGCGGTCTCGATTACCCCTCGACAACCTTGTCACGTATATGTCAGACGTTGAGCAATTTTCACAGCAAAAAATGTTCGATTTTTTACGAAATGTTTATGCGAAAAAACCTTCGATTTTTTACCAATTTTTTATGCGAAAAATATTAAATATAGAATGTTGAAATTTGGTATGTTTACTAAACGGTCTTCATTGAGGATGATAATATTTTTTAAAGATTGGCCGGCGATGATATTCTTCGTTTGCGGAAATCCTAAACAGGTGATCTGAAGCGAAAGATCAAATATATTTTTACTTTGTACTATAGTGTGTATAAGTCGAACCAGAAACGAAAAGAAAAATTGGAAAATAAAAAAATAGTGAGCTATCGAAGGGGAAGTTTAGTTTTTTACCAAACATTTTTGCAGTCTTTTGTTCGTAAAATGAAAACGTTTGAATATTTTTCGATAATTCCAGTTCAACTAATGAAGACGTTTGTTGTACACGTGCCTATGAAATTTCATAACAATTGCTCATCTAGGGTGTTTAGGAGCACTTCCGCAAACTCGGAATATCGTCACCGGCGCATATCCCCCTACTCCCAGTACCATGTTTTTTTTTCAAATAAAAAAAATATTATCATGTTCAGTAAAGACCGCTTAGTAAATATACCAATTTTCAACATCATATATTTCATATTTTCCGCACAAAGAATTGGTGAAAAATCAAACATTTTTTGGCCCAACAACGATCTCTGTTTTATTTCTTTTTTTTTCATTATTCTCTGACACTTTTTTTGCAACTTGAGGCCGTAAATATGCAAAAAAGAAAATACGTAAAAATGTTCAAATGACTTCCCCATCCTAAATCGACCAATCAGAAATTTGATCAACGAAAAATAATTAATTTTCGTTTCGTTCGAACTATGCAAACTTCGAGACCGTTTTTTTTCTACCAGGGACGATAAAAAATCCGTCAAAACGTCAAGCCCTTCCTCGACCATAATATTTTCGAGACCTCGAAATCTGTTATCCTCCTTTTTTTTTAATTTCGTACATCAGGTCGCAACGTAAGGGCATGTGAAAAAAAATCTTTTCAAAAAAGCGTACAAACTACTGCGTAATTAGCGAAAAATGAAATATATTTCGGGAGGCAAAAACACTTTGTTTTACTTTCCAGTGTAAACGAAGCGAGCCACGTCGAAGGTTGTAATTTTTTGCATCGCCCCGGCTGGGCAAAAGACTCGAGGTGACTCGCGTGAAAGCTCGAAACATATCAAGCATAATGCAGGAATAAAGAGAAAGAGATTACGCGCGGGTTATGGCGCGTGTGCTCTCGCATGTCGGGACGACGACGGAGAAAGTCTTCTTATAGTTCACTACGTCTTTTTTTTAATGTTTTTTTTGCGCCCGAGCCCAAGTTTCCATATATTTTTGTTTCTCATAATCTGCGCACGCTCTACCTCGTTGGCTTGCAAAAACATTTAACGCGACCGGCTGTGTTCGCCCAACGAGCAAAGTCTACAGCGCGCACAGACGGGCGGAAAAAAAAATTACCAGATTAATTTTATACGCAATGTGGAAGATTTTTTATTTGTTGTCGTTTTTTTGGCTTCTTTCTCGCATGAATGAATGAACGATAAACTCGCCCGGAGCGATTTTGACCACACTGACCGAAAAATTCTATTGATATTAATTAACCGCGTCTATTTATTTTTTATTCGAATTTTCCTATTGCATTCCATTATTGGAATTATTTATTTTGAGTATATTTATTTATTCAAATCAAAATCTATTTAACCCTCGCATGCCCCACTCGGGTCTAAGAAACCCGAACAAAAAACGTAAAATCAATTTTTTTTTCGCTTTTCTCTAGAGAAAAATTTTTTTAAACGAGCATATCTCAGAAGTTCTTAATTTTCACGATTCGGTCGATGCATAGACAGATTATTCGACTAATTGGCTATCGATCTAAAAAAAGCCATCGAAACACGACTATTTTACTCGGAGTTATGATTGAAAATGTGAATGGGGTCCCACAAAACCCGAGTGTGGCAAGTATGTTCCGAAAAATAAGTGTGGCATGCTAGGATTGATATCGTCTAAATGGGTCTGAAGTTTGCATCGTTGAAATGCAACGAAAATTCTTTCCAATTTCTTATTTTCGTGAATATCCAAAATCGTACTTTGCAAATTTCTTATAAACCGCTGAATAAGAATCCTAAAAAATGTTTGCGTGATTTTCGAAGCTCAAATCTGGCGAAGGAAATTTGGGAAATTGAAAAAAAAAAACAAATTGTTTCGTTGCACTCCAACGATGCAAACTTCAACCCCATTCGTCTAATAATTAAATATTTTATTTAATCTTAATAAATCTGTGATTCGGTTTTATCTGTTCAGAAAACAATTTAGTTGAATCCACTGAATATATACATTTGATTTTTTGTTTAATTTAAATTAAATACAATTTTCGTAAAGTCAACCATTTTTCTATTTGATGTACATAGTAGTCTGTCTTTATTGCAACGCACGCATCAAAGGGGGGTGGGGGTAGCGAGGGTGGATAGAGAGAAATTATATATAAATATAGGTTATGTTTGAAAAATCTATAGCATGTTATTCCATAAAACTCTCTAATTATAACAATGATATTAACTAATTGACATAGTTTATGTGATACCACAAATAATTATAGGAATTAATTTGGTCTCATGCCATTTCTGCGACCAAGATGTTACAAGCACTCGGTTCTCGGTTCGATTCCATATCGGCGAAATATTTTCTTCGGAAAAAATCATTTCGGAAGGCCAGGGAATGACGAAATTACGACGCAAAATCATTGTGGTAAAACTCTTAAGGCGTCACCCCCACTTGTAGCGCAAAAAAAGGCCTTTTTCATGAATTTTTTTAAAGAAAACTACAAAACTTTTTTAAGCGATCAATATACCATCTTAAAGAACACATCTTGAAAAACTTTCAGTAATTTTTTTATTGAAAAATATTACATTGTTTAGTGACAAATGGCCGTCAATGAAATAATGTTTTTATATACACGGTTTGCGGTGACCAACATTGCGGCGAAGTGGATCATCTGAAAAAAAATGCGGATGGATTTAGTTAAATATAAGTATAAACTAGTCTTTAATCGAAGGATTTTAAAAAATATTCATTTTTTACAAAATGGCGGACAGTCAAAGTTAATGGTTCGATTTCAACGAAAAAAAACGGCCGTTTTTTGGCTATAAAACGGCCATTTTTTTCGAAAAAAAATCGAACGATTAAAGACTACATTTTTATGTATTAAATAAGCCTGCAAAATTTCAAGAAGATCGGTTCATTAGTGTTCGAGTAATCTTGGTCACCGACTTCAGAAATGCCATTTGGAGAAAAACGCGTTTAAAGTTTCAATTTCACAACGGATTCTTCTCTTTCAACGCTCATATCTCAGTCAATTTCGTTCGGATCGACTTGAAATTTTCAGGACATATTCTCAGATACTTATACTTCAAAAAAATGCAATAAAAAAAATCCAAAATCGCAAGTGGGGGTAACCCCTTAATTGAAGTATTTCATTTCATTTTGAATTTAGGAAATATTTTATGCATATAGTACACTTGGATTTACAGTGTATATTGTAAGCTAATAAAGATATATTTCAATCGAATCTTTATTTATCCAATTTGAATATATTTAATATTTAAAAAGCATAGCTGACACAAATTAAAAAATATCTTTAAAGCAAATGAGATTGTAGTAGGCCGTGAGACAAGGAAAAAACCTATTTGATTTAAATAGATCCCATTTAAATTAAATATTATTTTTTTGGCATTGCATGGCGTGCATCACGGGCCTGCTGGATCGTTGACGATCGAGCAGACGTCTCAACGAATTATCAATATTTTCGCGAAATTTCGAATGCATACGTGCCCGCATGTGTGTGCGATTGCCGCGGGCTTTTTCGACGACTGTCAACATCGCGCGCGAAAAACTCGAATGATGCAGCTACTCTTTTTTCGACGCTTGCTGCATCGCATGTGTGCACGAGGGCACGGGGAAATTGTGCAAATCCGGTGCCGAGCAAGGCGATCATATTTTTATCGACTTTTGGATGAATTTATCGTCGGAAAGCCTAGGCCAATGTCGTTTATCAGGGGTCCGATAATAGTACTTGATATCTGACGTCGATTGGCAAATCGTAAGTGCATTGAGGGGTTAGCCTACCGTGACGACCCGAAAATCAGGGTTATTTAAAAGAATACATTTTTAAGGAATGAGTAAGATGATTGAAAAATCGATCGACATTTATTTGTATGTACATTAACAAAGTTGGATAGCAAATGTCATAAAAGCATATTAATAATCGAAGAAGTTATTAACAAGGAAGGACTCAACGGTGAACTTGATTTTGGGCACCCGGTTGACCAGAAGCGACAAAACGAGTTTTATTCGTAAAATAGATAATATTGGTTGAGGCTTGACAAAGATTTTTTTGTTATCATGTGTTAATCACCAAAAAAGTTCGAATTTTTTCTCGATGTTTCGAGGAACAATTACATCATTATTGGTAATAATTAATGGCTGTCTTAAATCTGTATATATAGATTTGCTAATTTGAATTTGATAGAATAAATAACTTCCTTATTATTTGATAAATTTGCTTAATAATTTTTATTAATAAATGACAATATTTCTTAATAAACAATAAAATATAATAGATAATAAAAAGATAATATTCCGTAATAATATTCCGTATATAGATTTGCTATTTTCAATTTAATAGAATAATAATGGCTAATAAGTCAATAACTAATGAAAAAAAAATGTTCAAAAGAAAAACGTCGCCCACGACTAAATTACTATTATACTGAATGAGTGTATCATATTTCAAGCCAATCCGTTCATTATACGTCGGGAAATCGTGTACACCGTTTAAAAAACATAATTTCGACAGGAACGCGTTTAAAGTTTACCTTCAATCTGCAATTCCTGCATCATGGAGCTTTCTTTTTAATTTAAGTTGCCTCGAGAGTCGAACGAGTTTTTGAAATTTTCGAGTTAGCCTAACCCCTTAACGGATTACACCTAACTCATCACGGAAAAAAAGAAATAGTACAAAATACAGGGGCTACACAGTTCGCATTGGACTCGAGCGATTGCACAGCGATATTACCTGAAACACAGTGCTCAAAATACAGTGTGCTCAAAGTAAATTATTACAGTTTCTATACTGTCCTCTTTGGACTCGAACCGCTCTACTGTATCTTTTACTGGAACACATAGTCCAAAATACAGTGTAGTCAAAAGTAAATTTTGACAGTTCAACACTGTAATATAAATTTAACAAAACTTGTAATATGACAGTTGGTTAATCTGTATTATGTACAATGAATGCGCCAGTTATATTGACAGAGTTTATGTAGGTGTTTTAACAGTGAAGTCCTCTGTTCTAGAAACTGGTTAGCAACAGGTATAGTTTCAGTTTTGAACCGTTGCTTTTTACAGTGTGAACACGGGAAACCTTCTTGTTTTAATACTGTAATTCAAACTTGGTGAACCCCGTAATTTAATAAGGCCACAAATCGTATATTATAGAAAATTAGGGGTAAAAATAACATTAGATAGCGCTGAAAGAACAATTAAAGCGCTGAAAGAACTGCCAGTCCTTTGTGTCGTGGTCGCGCCACGCTCGAGACAGGTCCTAACCAGTGAATACCGTTTACAACGTCACACTGTAAATTTGATTATAAACATAAAATTAAAAAAGTTCGGCGAAACTTTCGCTTACAATGTATATTGTAAGCAATGTAATATATACACACACACACGCACGCGCGCACACACACACACACACACCCACACACACGCACGCGCACACGCACACGCGCACACACACACACACACACACACACACACACACACACACACACACACACACACACACACACACACACACACACACACACACACACACACACACACACACACACACACACACACACACACACACACACACACACACACACACACACACACACATATATATATATATATATATATATATATATTAAGAATATACTGAACTGAGTGAGACACACAAAAAAACGTTTATCCATAAAAGAAGTTTGAGAAAACTGTGTAGAAAATATTAAAAAATCAGTCACATACACAGGAACGTACCTTTTTGTAAATAATTCTCTCTTTTTTATAATTTCTTGAATTATGTCGCACAAATTTCAACATTCGCATCCTATCGACCACGCACTACTAACTGGCAATCCTTTGTGTCCTGGCCACGTGCCTCACTCCACGCGCGAGACAAGTCCTAATTACACAAGAACGTACCTTTTTTTAAATTCTCTCTTTCTTTATAATTTCTTGAATTCTGTCGCACAAATTTCGATGTCCGCGTCCCATCAACCACGCACTACTAACTGGCAATCCTTTGTGTCCTGGCCTCGTGCCTCATGTGCGTACAGCATAAAAAACAGTGATCGCATTTAAATTTTACAGTTGAATATTTTTACTGAAATCACTGATGTATTCACAATATCAAACTGTAAATAAACCAGTCTAACTGTAGAAATCTCAGAGTGCACAGATAACGTCATGAACTGTCGAAAGAAGAGTAAAACTACCGTGCCACACTGTGAAATTTAATGAATCACTCTGTACTCAATACAGTGTACACTGTAACCCTTGCAGTTTGCGTACAGTATAAAAATCAGTGATCTCATGTAAATTTTACAGTTAAATATTTTTACTGAAGACACTGATGTATTCACAATACCGAACTGTAAATAATCCAGTGTAACTGTAAAAATCTCAGTGTGTACAGGAAAATTCGTCATTTTTGTAGGACAGGATTTACATTACTTTGTTTTACTGTAAAATGAAATATAGCACCCTGTTTTTCATGCGGTTTATACTGTGATTTTCGCTGTTTCTTTTTTTCCGTGATTGCCGGAAAAAGAGGAATGCCTTGAATTTATTCTGGAAAAACGTGTGTAGTTGAATTTTTTTTCTGCGTTAAAGAGTTTCGTTTCAAGTATCTTTTACAATCTTTTTATTGAAAAATATTTATAAACGCGGTAGATACAATGGTTTCTGCAGACCGCTGTTGTAAAAACGTCCTTCGTCTTTCGATAATAAAATCAAACGCATTGGTTTTTGCATAAAATTATCTAGAGCTTGGACGAAGGATTTAATAAAATATTGGTGTTTAAAAAAATTACCACCGTGCAAAATAAAAGTATCGTATTTCGGTGAAAAAAACGGTCTATTTTCGTTGATTAAAAAAAACGAAACATCGAAAAAAAAGTCTATTCAATCACGGCTCTTTGATATATAAAAGAAGCTTGCAAGATTTTTTTGAGAATCCGTCGAAAACTAAAAATCGATTTTTTCAATACTGTCAACTAGGGTAAGCCCTTGAGACTACCAATAACACGAGAAGTCGCTACTGACGAAATTTCATTATTTTTTTCCGCGCTGAATTCCGAAATGATGACCCAAAATCTCTCAACATACGAATCTTGAATTATAAGGCTTCCGGCTACGTTCGAAATCGACGGAATTAAACAACCTTGCAGATGCAAGTCTCAATCGAAAGCCATTTTTCAAAATTCCGCGACGCGTCGCTTTCGAGCCGCCATCTTAATTATTTTCTCATCGTCGCATAACCATATGGAATCTCCACGTCATCTGCCCGGAATCGTAAAAATTCGTGTCTCTTTTTTTAACTTAAAATCGAACCTCTTTCGTTTCCAAAGAACGAACAGATGTGCTAAGAATGAAAAAGAGGTAAAAAAATGACGAAAAAGAAAGATAAAGACCGACATAATCGTTGCGTGGCATATATTTGGCTCGAAAGGTATCGTGTAGGTGTGTATATACGTGAGAACGTTAGGCACAGGTATCGCCGTGCACCGAAAAGAAGGCGGCCACGTGGAAAGCCCCGGCTGATAACGGGACACCGTGCACGGTCCCGGAAGTCGTTTGGTAATCTTACGGTAACGCGTTCTCGTGACTTTCGACTTCGACGTGCAGCACTTGAAAAAAATCGGCTTCTCCTCATTTTCGAAACACTGTCGTTCGTTTTTTTTTCTCGATTCGTTACAAAATAAAATTCATCGGGTCAATCGTTTAGTTTAAGGGGTTATATGCAGTCAGGAGGCCCAAAAAGATCGATTTTTCAAGAATCTTTCTTGAGAAGACCTTTAAATCTATTACCGTTAAAATTTGTACACATATTATGGTAACTTTTAACTGTATTTTAACATTTTTTATTTGTAAAAATAATTATTTTGAAAGCTGCTATAGCTGATCTCCGGGAGCACCTCTAAAAAAAGCGTCTTGCGGTGAGCACGATATCTCTGGACTGGATCGTCTAAAATGAAAAAACCAAAAATATTTCGTTAATATAATGGATTATCTTGTAATTGATCGAAGGAATAAGCAAAATAATAATTTTAGACAAAATGGTGGCTTCTCAAAGAAAAAATCGATTTTTGACCAAAATTTCGGCCTTCAATTGTTTATGAAATGGAAAATATTTATCGGTGAGAAAAAACTTTCGATTAATTACTAAAAAATATACTTGAAAAGATTGTGTTAAAATTTGAGACTGATCGGTTCAGCCGTTTCCGAGAAATCTTGCTCATCGACTTTAAAAACACTGTTTTGAGAAAAACGCGCTTAAAGTTTCAAAAGCACTTTCGAACGCTCTGACACGTCATTACAAATGTGCGTGTAACTTCGAGAATATTCGCCGGATTGACAAGAAATCTTCTGTGTGTGTACTTACATATACAGGGTGTCCCAGAACTCAACGTCAAGCCGAAACGGGGTGACAGGATTGATTGTAACCATCATGAGAAAAATCAAAAAAAAAATCTGGACATTTAAGAAAAACCTAGAAATTTGGTCAAACTGTAACCATTTTTCGGTTATTGTGGTTAATTTTTATTATTTTTGTTCATTTAAACTTTGGAACCGTAACCCTAAATAACATTTCTAGAATCACAGTCAAAAATAATGACACAATTGCCCCAAGTTTCCTAGAATTAAGACTGTTTTTTGTTAAACTATGAATTTAAAATTTTCAAAATAGATTTTTGTTCTGATTTTTCTCATGATGGTTACAATCAATCCTGTCACCCCGTTTCGGCTTGACGTTGAGTTCTGGGACACCCTGTATGTACATTACGAGGATAAAATTAAAAAAAAAATCGATTTTTCAAAATTTTTAACTGTATATAACCCCTTAAAGGGTCGACGAAGACGAAAAAACGCGACATTGAAGTTTGCATCGTTGGAATGCAATGATTTTTTTTTTTCTTTCTAATGGCAAATGCTTTTTCCCAGACCAAAGCTACGGTAATCATTTTTCAAGATCCTCACTGAAGACTAACTCTATCGAAAAATTTGTTGGACAACAATAAAAGATGGAAAAAAAAAAATAAAATTTTCGTTGCATTCCAACGATGCAAACTTCAACAGCACGAAAAAAAAAACGATTAAATTGGCTGTACTTTCATTTCGTCAGTTTATCTAGAAACACGTTTTATTTTGTTGCTTTGCCACGAACACTTTCGACATTCGAAACGCCAAAAAGTGTAAATACCCGCGACATGGAATTGAACGAAACCGCCGGTTGGTTAGAATGTAAAAAACGAAAAAGGAAATCGTTGCGAACTTGAATGGTGGTTGGCTTTCGAGGCGACCTGATTCTACGTTGCTTCGACGATATTCGGAAATGTCCGCCTCAGAAACTACCAATAAGTATCGCTCGAACGATCAAATTCCGCAGCTCGTAGAATTTTGACAAAAAAAAACAATAACATCTTCATCGTTGATGACAAGTAGTAGACAAATTAATTTACATAATAATCGATTGAAAAATCATATGCATATGTATAAATGATTTTTCAAACTGTTATTATTAATTTTTATTTTCTTATTAATTTTTCATCCAATACAAAAGTATCACACAAGTAAAAAAAAAATCTTGCTGCCGGCAAAATTCGTATGCTTTTTTTGCAAGTGACTGGTTAGACCTATACTAACCTAAATTTCAAGGTACTACACAGGGCTTTCCAATTAATTTTAATTTCATAGTGAGTGTCGTTGGCAGGTCATTTAAGAATTTAAAAACAATTATTTACTCTTATAAATCAATTCAGTGATATGTCGACGGCACCAAAGCGAAGACGAGCTCCTTCGCACTACCCCAATACAGTTTATTATTCATGCGGAAAAATATATTTTTCAAACATTTCGAAAAATGATTACCGATTTCGTGAAAAATGCTTTTTTTTCTTATTTCGAGATAGAAATAAAGGTTGAAGATAAATTCGCCGAAAATCTTGGCTCGTTGAGTGAAGAGCAGGGAGAACGCTTCCACCAAGGCACAAAAATAATGGAAGATAGGTATCAGGGAAGATGAGACACACACATATGATAGCTGATTACATTTTAAGTTTGATGCGCGGCTGCCTCGACGAGTCTCACTTAAGGCGTTACCCCCACTTGTAGCGCAAAAAAGGCCTTTTTCATGATTTTTTTTAAAGAAAACTACAAAACTTTTTTAATCGATCAATATACCATCTTAAAGAACACATCTTGAAGAACTTTCAGTAATTTTTTATTGAAAAATATTACATTGTTTAGTCGCAAATGGCCGTCAATGAAATAATGTTTTTATATACACGGTTTGCGATGACCAACATTGCGGCGAAGTGGATCGTCTGAAAAAAAAATGCGGATGGATTTAGTCAAATATAAGTATAAACTAGTCTTTAATCGAAGGATTTTAAAAAATATTCATTTTTCACAAAAATTAATGGTTCGATTTTAACGAAAAAAAAACGGCCGTTTTTTGGCTATCAAACGGTCATTTTTTTCGAAAAAAAAATCGAACGATTAAAGACTACATTTTTACGTATTAAATAAGCCTGCAAAATTTCAAGAAGATCGGTTTATTAGTGTTCGAGTAATCTTGGTCACCGACTTTAGAAATGCCATTTTGAGAAAAGCGAGTTTACAGTTTCAATTTCAGTTTACACGAAGAAAATATTTTTTTTTGTAAACTTACTACATACTACAGTCATCTATTCCGGGCCCATCCAGAAGTATGGGCTCGGACACTTATACTTCAAAAAAATGCAATAAAAAAAATCGATTTTTTCAAAATCGCAAGTGGGGGTAACTCCTTAAGAAAATCACGAAAAAGAAGCTTACTCAAAGTAAAAATATTTTCAACAACTTAAATTTTTCAAAAATTCGATTTTATGAAGAAAAAAAATGTATATTTTCGTTTCTTACATAGAATATCAATATTAAGTGTTGAAATATGATCCGTCTAGAGATAAGATTTAGAAAAAAAAATCTAGAGTTTTGCCGCATTTTTCGATGCATATCGCACGCACTCATAGACCGGTGCGCGTAAAAAAGTTAAATAACAGCGGGAAATTTACATGACATATCCGCCAAGAATGTCAGATTTCGTTTTCAACGAAACACAATCGTCCTCTTCATCCTCTGTGCTTTCCTCGCTCCCCCTTCGCCGCTCTTTCGTGCGGTTGGAAAAAGAACCGTGGGTTTCTCGATTAGCGGTCAACCTAAACCTCGGCATGACCGTTAAGACTGTGGAACGTGAGATCGATATAATTCCGTTCGCGGGGAACGAGAATGAAAAAAGGCGAGAGACGGACAAGGCGAGGGAGAGGGAGACCAGTGAAAGTCTCGCCGGAGTTTTCTCGTGACACTTGTACAGTTTTGAATCATTCGCAATCCTCTTCACAACAAAGCACAGTCGACAACCGGAAATTTTCAAAGCACTGATTTTCCATTTGCATAGTTGCGTTTCGTGGGGAAAATTAAGTGCTGTGATAATTTTACGGACCAATACTACTTACGTAAGATTTTTTTATGTTTTTTAATGGCGTATGAAGAAATGAAGAAACGGAAAATGACTCGAGGAAAGACGAAAGTATATATGCTGCAGATAAATTTAAAGAGAGACCGAGAGAGAGAGAGCGAGAGAGAGAGAGAGAGAGAGAGAGAGAGAGAGAGAGAGAGAGAGAGAGAGAGAGAGAGAGAACAAATTATTCAGATAAAGAGCAAAGCTGCGATAATTTTGCATTAATGTGTAGCCTCCACCTTGCCGCAGGTCGTGCACTTGTTTTGCCTCCTCTCCATCCCTCTCTGTGCTTTGTCGTCATTGGCGTAACCAGCATTCTTTTCCGGGGGAGGGGCTAGAGCGATCGGCCTAAAAAAAAGTGGTTATGTGCACAATCATCTTTTTTTAAAATAAGATGATTGGAAATACGACATAATAGTCGATAATCACGCAACACACTTGACGTATGAAGCCTTAATCATACGTTCATGTTAACACTAACACCAAACTCTTGCAATACCTTAAAAAATAATCAACTTATTTTCTTCATTATTTAATCCAGTTACCAGTCTTCAAACTTTACTGTCCGCAGGTAAAATTTTCAGCCGATCGGCCCAACACTTGAAAATTTCTTACATTTATTTAAGTCACTATTTATAGGCGAAAACGGTAGTTAAAAAATGTCCTAAAAATATTGTAGATCCGCGCTGTTGATGAAATCTCGGAAATGGATTATCCGGAACAAAAAAATCGAACGGGTTTGGATTCAGTATGTCAACGGCTATGGCGCATATCATACGATTTTTTATATATGCAAAAATAACAAAATGGCGCACATTTTTCGAAAAAACAACAACAAAAAACGCGTTTTTTTACCATTTTTGGCGAAAAAATAGTAAATATTAAAATTTTTTAAATATTTTTTATTTAAGTCTTGGTATTCTATTATTTTCAGTCGATCGGCCGAGCACTTGAAATTTTTTCAAATTTATTTGAGTCACTATTTATAAGCGAAAAAATGGCGTAAAAAAATTGAAGGTCTGCGCTGTTGATGAAATCTCGGAGATGGATTATCCGAAACAAAAAAATCAAACGGTTTTAGATTCAATATGTTCATGGCTATAGCGCATATCATACGATTTTTGATATATGGAAAAATAACAAAACGGTGGACATTTTTTGAAAAGAAAAAAAAAACAACAACATCAACAACAAAACAACAAAAATCGTGTTTTTTTCACCTTTTTCGGCAAAAAAATAGTAAATATCAAAACATTAAAAAATCCTTCATATGCGCTATAGCTATAGTTGTAAAGAATATGTGGTTAAAATTCTATAAAAATCGGTTCAGTAGTTTCGAAGATTTTATCAACAAGCCGTCGAAAAACGTTGTTCCGAGACCAACGCGTTGAAAGTTTGTTTGGGTTACGTAAATACATAAAAAAAAATGTAATTGCATTTCGAAAGTGTATTCATTAAGTGTAACAACTTTTACATCAATATCTATAATATAAACCTATCGAAAAAATTAATGAAAATAGCCTTTTTCAGCGTCTAAAGTGAGAAAACCCCTCAATATATCAACCATAAAATTATAGGTAAATAAATGTTTTCATACATTTTTTGTTAAATAAATTAAGCAACTCGGTAGGAAAATAGCTTTGGCTCGGACACGAAATATCGAGGTTTGCAAACGAAGTGTAAATTTACGTAATGAAATGGCTACTTTTTAGCCAAGTTACGAAATTACGACGAAGGAGGTAGTTGAAGTTTTATCGAATGATTTCTTAATTTAATTGTTGTGGACCGATTTTTTTCTTGGGGGGGGGGGGGGGTGTTGCCCACCTTTGTCCTCTCCTGACTACGCCAATGTTTGTCCTATACAACGTATTCAAAAGTGCACACTTTGTTGCCTCGTTTCTGTGTGCTCAGGTATGCGCGCGAATTTGTGTATGTGTGTATCGATGTACTTCCATCGCGAGAATAATAACGTCTGCTGGCCTTGGTGGCGAAGTCTGATCCTCTGGTACGCCCCCCCCCCCCCCCCCCCCGCAACGTGTACACATACCTGCAACTTGATTGCTTATCGTCACTCTGATCGAATTCGAGCCGAGCACGCCAACGTGTCTCGCCGATGATGAGCACCCTTGGACTTTTCCTATATTTCCTTTTTCTTCTCATACGCACACCCATCCGGATTTTCCGCTGGATAGCTTTACTCGTGCGTTTCCCGATCACGCTACGCGTTCGTATGAACGATCTTACGCATTGGGGCTGCGGTATGTCGTAAGTTATTGACGCGAGGGAGCCGCGCGTGAAACTGCTGACATAATCTTTATCGCAAACTCATAGATAAGCATAGCAGTGTGAGTAATAGCGCAAATTGGCAACTTGCAAAGTCATCGCGTTTTCCACGCCGATGCAGTTTCATTGCTCGGGCGAACTTGGCTTTAACCTTCTTTAAACAGGGTATATCACAATGAGGTCTCGTCGTGTGCAGTGCTGTAACTTTCGAGAGACTAGAGATACATAAGTCATTGGAAGGAAATGGGTCGAACGAAATTTCGTTCGAGTCTCGGGTTACTAGTTTTTTTGTATGATATTCGATTTGGGTATTTGCTTTCATCACGTTTATGTTTATTGGTTTATATTCTATCTTAATTATGGTTGTAGTTAATGACATAATGTTTGTATTTATTTATTTTATATAATTTGTTTTTAAATGGTTCGGTTGAGTAGATCTTCTGGGGAAAACCGTGTATTTGGGACTGGTAAAATTTGGTCTGTTTTTAAACGTTATATGTACCTTTTTATTGACTATGATGAAATTATACACTTGAGGAGTTATATACAGTCAGGAGGCCCAAAAAGATCGATTTTTCAAGAATTTTTTTTGGGAAGACCTTTCAATCTATTAACGTAAAAATTTGTACAAATATTATGGTAACTTTTAACTGTATTTTAACAATGTTTATTTGTAAAAATAATTATTTTGAATAATTCTAATCATCATAATCAGGATCATCTAAGATGAAAAAAACAAAAATATTTCGTTAATATAATGGATTATCTTGCAATTGATCGAAGAAATAAGCAAAATAATAATTTTTGACAAAATGGTGGCTTCAAAAAAAATCGATTTTTGACAAAAATGTATGCTTTAAATTGTTTATAAAATGTAAAATATTTATCGGTGAGTAAAAACCTTTGATTAATTACTAAAAAATATACTTGAAAAGATTGTGTTAAAATTTGAGACTGATCGGTTCAGCCGTTTCCGAGAAATCTTGCTCACCGACTTTCAAAACACGGTTTTGAGAAAAACGCGTTTAAAGTTTCAAAAGCACTTTCGAACGCTCTGGGACGTCATTACAAATGTGAGTGTAACTTTGAGAACATTCGCCGGATTTACAAGAAATGTTCTGTGTGTGTCCTTAAATACATGTACATTACGAAATTAAAAGAAAATAAAAATCGATTTTTCGAAAATTTTAACTGCATATAACCCCTCGAACGCCGTGTACATAACTCGAACGATTTTTTTATTTATCGGGATGTATATAAGAATAGGATTATATTTGGGTCAAAAAGGATGTTGCTTTTGATTAAATGTTGGGAATAAATAGAACGGTGCACATAAATGAATAGCCTTCTATATACGAACACCTGATATTTATCTAAAACAGCAAAATTATTTAATCTTGTGGCACACAGCTGCTCATAATTGGCAAAGTAAAAGCGAAAGAGAAAAAAAAAGTATACAGCATTCATTCGGGCCAACTAAATCGGTTTTCTCAGGGTAGAGAAGCTCGGATAGCCGATTCATTTTGCATTTGGGGCGCATACAACGAGAGCCCTCAAGAGTCATCGAGCGCGATTTGATATTCACGCGAATTACAACTCAAGTGCCGTTTGCTCATAATATTTCTTCGTGCGCTCAGCTGGTTACGAAGCGCTTCGTAACGGGATTACACACTTTTTGTCACCGATCAATTTTGACTCGTGAACCGAGAACAAGTCTAGGGCGAAATTATACGTAATTAGACGGAATAAAGCGATTCATCGATATCGGGCATGCATTGCAAAGTGATTAGAACCACCGCATTAGAATACTCCAACCTGTTGGGAATTAGTAGCAATGCGATTGAGGCAATTGGTAAGCTGTGATCATTTGAAATCCAATTGAAACTTCGGCGTGGATGAGAATGAAGAAATACAGGAAAATGTGAGAACGTCCCCGTCCTCGCTTGCGATTCAACAGACGCGAGAATAGAACGGCTCACAGCTGACGTTCGAGGTAATAGCACTAAATTTCTTGGACAAAGATCGTTCAATCGAACCGCCGAGAGCTCGCAACGTTGGCGCGACGAATTTTTCTTCGTAGGCTGCCAAACGCAGTCACCGAAGTAAACAAACAATAACATCTTTTTGACAACAAGAAAACAACGTTGTCTTTGTCCTCGTTGGTCTTATCCAACTTAATCGAATTGCCGGTGATTTTTATCTTTTTTCGATGGGCGAAATCTAAAGTCGTTGCGATCAGCATGTACTCTTAAGGGGTTAGGCTCGAAACCAGGGTTATTCGAAAAAATTAATTTTGAAGGAGTAAGCAAGATGATTGAAAAATCGTTTAGACATTCATTTGTATGTACAGTGACAAAATTGTTTGGCGAATTTAATTTAAAAACATTAATAATCAAAGACGTTGAAAACAATCTCGTGAAGGACCTTTGAACGTGAGGGGCTCACCTACTTGATTTTAGTCACTCGGTTAAAGTGAAAAAAAAAACTTTTTTTTCTTAAAATAGATAATATTGGCTAAGACTTGACCGAGCTTTTTTCGTTATTGCGTTTCAATCATAAAAACAAAATTTTCCTCGATTTTTCGATGACAAATTACATTATGATTGTTCATCTGAAACTAAAACAAAAAGAAACGAGTTTATTTCTTAAAATCGATAATATTGACTTGACCGAGTTTTTTCTCGTTAGCGTTTCAATAATCAAAACAAAATTTTTGAATTTTCTTCGATTTTTCGAGGGCAAATGACATTATGATTGTAATATGTATAAGTAATGGAAAAAGAATGTTACGAAGAAAAACGTCGGTCAAGACTAAACTACTATTACACTGAATAAGTGTACCAAATTTCAAGTCAATCCGTTCATTTGATGTAGAGAAATCGCGTACACCGTTTTGAAAAGCGTAGTTGCGAGTAAAATGCGTTTAAAGTTTTACTAGCAGTTATATCGTTGTAATCATAAGTTCCCCCTTCAATCTGCAATTCCTGCACATTCCTGCACGTTATTTTCACAGTAGCCTAACCCCTTAAAACGCACTTTTTGGACAAAAATTACTTATTTTGTTAGGCAAAAACATTTTTAAATTAAAAGTAATAATTCTTATTTGGAAAAACTGAAGTTGATGCCAAGATAACATTGAAAATTTCAAACAAATAAAAAATAAAAATAAACCACATTTACTTTCAGTTTTTGAAGATGTTGCAAATATTTAACAAAGTGAACTTGTGCGTTAACAATTCAAAATTCGTTGAAATTGAAAATTAATTTCTTTAATCAAATCTTCAAAATATATCACAAAATGGAAGTAAAATTAAAAACTGTCTCGGGCACGAATTAACTATTTTGTTGCGCTAAAAGCATGTACTAAATAAACCGTAATGATTCCCATTTTTTTAAACTGACGTTGATCCTGAGATAACATTGATAGTTTCCACCAAATAAAAGATGGAAAAAAACCCATAATTTTTCTCTTCAAAACCCTAAAAGTTTTGTTAGGAACATTTGTGACTTGGTGAAAAAAAAATTTTCCTACTTTTTAGTACATTAAATAAAAGCTTGTTAAAAAAAATTAACACATAAATTATTTTCTACTTTTTAGTCCTTAATCGATTTTACTAAGGCTCTGAAATGTTTGCAAAGGGGAATAAATCCGTCCAAACGAACCGGTGTTATTATTGGTTGATTGTGAGGAGAAATCCTGAAGAACTGTGATTAGGTGGCATCTGTCATAGATGTTGGCTAACCCCCTATTGGACCTTACCTTTTAACTTATTTTACCTATTGGACCCTTTGAACGATTGTGCGATCCGAGAGCACTTAGAGCCAATTAATATTTTCTCATGCACTTTCCATGTAGTCTCTTTCTTATTAGCTTTTCGCAGTCCAGATTTTTTTAAATTGAATCATGCATTGTCACTGCTTAGATGCATGTTTGCAAAATTTCAGAGCTCTAAGTAGTCGGGAAGTGGATGAAATATCGATTTTCCGTTTTGCATCTCACAGAAAGTCAAGTCATCTCACGCCAAGTCAAGTTAAATAAAAGCTTGTAAAAAGCGGCGCGTTTTTAATTTTCGCCACCCACCCTCTCCTCGCGGCCATCCAGCTCCGCACTCCCCTAAAGGGCCCTGGCGCTGCAAGCAACGTAAATCTCGTCAGCCGATGGAGGCCAAGGGCACGAGGTCTGCCCCAATTGTGCTTTACCCTGCGAGCTCCCCCTGGTCTTTTCTTCGAATGCTCGGCCTCTCCCTCGTGCAAAGTGTCCGCGACCGTGGCGCACGTTTTCATCTGCCGGAGGAAAATCTTGGAAAATAGCAACGGCGTCCCTGGCACATGGGAAAGCAACGGTACGACTGTCGAGGCGAGTGAGAGACAAGTCTGAAGTTCCGTTTGGGCGTTTGCGGGAGAGTAAGAGAACCCAAGAGAGAGAGAGAGAGAGAGACAGAGAGAAATATCACACGCGGAGATTCTCGAGACTCTCTCTCTCTCCCTCTCTCTTTTCCTCGGTTGGCCTCAACGACGACGCGGTGGCTGACTCAGGTTATAAACCGAAAGAAAGTCGGTCCCGTTACGAAATAAGCGAGTGAGAATGCCGGCTATCTGGGTCGGGACAAAAGCGGAACTTCCGCGAGCGAACGCGAACGCGCTACTACTCGAACGAGCAAACGAATGCTTTTGCCGCTGATGATCGTTGCTCCGCGGCCTCGTAACGGGCCTCTTGATTTTACGAAAGAGAGCGAGAGAGCGAGAAAAAGAGAGAAACGGAGGGACAGTCGTAGAACGTCGAAACTGTGGGCAAGCCCGAGCAATCGCTAACCGCACGAGCAACGTTTCATTTGACTCTTATATGAGAGATTCAAGCTGAAAGAGGCCAATAGTAACCGATACCTTGCTCTTTCTCTCTCTGCCTCTCTCTCTCGGCCTCTGCCTCACCCCTGCCTCTGCCTCGCCTCTGCCTCACCGCTGCCTCTGCCTCGCCCCTGCGTCTGCCTCGCCCCTGCGTCTGCCTCGCCTCTGCCTCTGCCTCACCCCTGCCTCTGCCTCGCCTCTGCCTCTGCCTCGCCTCTGCCTCTGCCTCACCCCTGCCTCTGCCTCATCCCTGCTTCTGCCTTGCCTCTGCCTCGCCTCTGCCTCTGCCTCGCCTCTGCCTCTGCCTCTGCCTCACCCCTGCCTCTGCCTCATCCCTGCTTCTGCCTTGCCTCTGCCTCTGCCTCGCCTCTTTCTCTGTCCCTCTCTCTTTTTATCGCTCTCAACGACGACTTATTGGTAACGCTGAATTTTCGATGGTTTCACCCGAACTGGAGATTGTACTCTGAGTGAGCGAAAATCGAGTGTGCTGCTTTTTCTTCTGCTTGTCAATACCTCAATTGCGCCAACTATCGAATTGATTCATCGAATAAACTCGTTAGCTCATTTTTTTCTTCACTGACAATGAGCGATATTTTAAGTAATTTGATTCCATTATTAAGGGGTTAGGCTACTGAGACGATCCGAAAACCAGGGTTATTTAGAGAAATTAATATGGAACGAATAAGATGATTGAAAAATCGGTTGGACATTTACTTGATTTTGGCTACCCGGTTGATCTGAAGCAAAAAAAAACGAGTTTTTTTCTTCTTAGAATAGAGAATATTGACTAAGACTTGATCGAGCTTTTTTGTTATCGTGTTTCAATCATCAAAATAAAAATTCGAATTTTTTTCTCGATTTTTCGAGGAAGAATGACATCGCTAATAACTGATAAAAAAAAATGTTAAGAAGAAAAACGTCGGTCAAGACTACTGTTACACTGAATGAGTGTACCAAATTTCAAGTACATCCGTTCATTAGATGTCGAGAAATGGCGTACACCGTTTTGAAAAACAGTTTCGTGACAAACGCGTTTAAAGTTTGACTAGCAGTTTCGTTGTAATAATAAAGTTTACCTTCAATCTGGGATTCCTGCACCATATGTTGGACCTTCATCTCGAATTTGAGTTGCCTCAAGCGACGAACGAGCGTTCGTTCCCACAGTAGCCTAACCCCTTAATGGCTCTCCGCGGTATTACAGAATTCAGGATGATGTGAATTTGCTTTGGATTCGTCGCGAATTTATACCAATGTCGAGGGTAATTCATTGTAGCAGAAGGAGAATGTCACTCTACGTGAGCGTATTATTTAGAAACGTGAAATATTCAGTAGCACACTTGTGTATATGTGTGCTACTGAAGTGCATATTATAGCACGGGTGAAACGAGCACCGCGGTTAAAGATCTAATGACTCACGATACATTGTCTTCCGTGAAAGCTTTCCCGACGATCCCGAATTACCCCAACGGGAATCGATAATGGCCGGATATTCGGAATTGAGATGGTATACATTAACGGTGAGCGGCCTCGCGCATCACGTGGAGAGAAATCGTCAATGCCAAAATTTATATTTAGCCTGACAGCAGTTGGTTTTTATTCGCAATTCTTTCATTGTTCGCAATCTTTCGTTATCGCTAGTTTCACATACGATTGTTATTAATATTGTTGCTATTCTTATCATCGCCGTAATAATAGTAGGAACAACAGCAACAACAACAACAATAAGAATATCATTTTGACGCTAACATTGGCGTACGCGGAAATCAGAAACTACACATAATTCGTGCTGTCCAAAAAATTATTTTCCAGTCAATTAGTCCAAGATCGCCTTCACCGACATACTTTGAAGGCTCTAAAAATATCGAACCTTTCATTTGCTCAGCGCCTCTTGTCAACCAAATCTACGAGCTTATTGATTTATTCGCCAATATCGATGGTCCGGTGCAGTTTTTTTTCCTTAAGGACACGCGATGTAGAAACAAAAAAATGTTCAAGTTCTCAATTAACTTAGGAATCCCCTGGGAGATTTTAATTTAGTGTGTGAGATCTCATCATGAAATCACGAGTGGTGTCACATGATCATCCCGATAGAAAAAATTAATCTATGAATTCCCGAGCAGCGTAATCAACACTGTTTTCTACTCGTCCAACTTTTTTCCCCCCCGTTTACGATGACATTCCGTGACTATACGTTTATCCCGTTCACCAGTTTTTCCTGGATTTAATCAATTTAACGAATGGAACACAACCGTGCCCGACGTTTATACAGACAGGGGCATGGGATGCACGTAAGCCAGTGCCGAGCAACTTGGTGTAGGAATATAATACACCCACACTCGAAACACACACACACACACACACACACACACACACACACACACACACACACACACACACACACACACACACACACACACACACACACTTATATATATATATATATATATATATATATATATATATATATATATATATATTCGTAGTAAGTAACACAGTATACCTCTGTGAGGAACATGGAAAAACTAGGTCGATTCGCCGATGTATGTGTGCAACACACACATATAATAAGGTGAAACAGCGGCGTGCACGTGTGGCTTGTAACTCGTGTGCCTCGGCACGTACATACACACTTGTTCGCTACTCTTTCGATACTCTGTTGGCTGTACTGTCCATGCACACTGGGCTTGTATACCGGGTGAGGCAACATCTATTAGCAGTAGAAATATCTTCTAACCTGTCAGACTTGGGTGAAAATTTTTCCTACAAAAGTTGCATAGTTCGAAGGGGCTCATCGAGCCGTGGCGAGGAGATTCATCCAGGTGGAGGCAATTCGGAAATTTCAAGGTCACCTCCAGTTTTTCAAACGGGACGACTATTGTTTTTCAGAATTTCATCAAGGATGTAAAAATAAGTTCGCACAGCAAATTTCAAGCTGATCGATCGAGATTCAGTATAAAAAATTGATAAAAAAGAAATGTGTTTTTAGCGTAGAATGGATTGAGAAAATGGTGCAAACGCTTACTTCTATGGAAAGTGATTAAAGCAATGGCCACCACTTTAGATGCAGGTTTTAAAATAGGATTCGCATTAATTGTATTGTATTTTGGTAAATAGTTACAAGTGGGACCTCAGCCCTAATCGACTCCAAAAAAATTTTCACGTGTTCGGGGCTATTCAGCAGTTTTAAAATATGTTTTTTTATGATGGGGGAGGTCAATTGTACTAAAAAAATATATATATTTCCGGAAAATATTCGATTTTTGAAATACTTTTTCTGTATGCTTACTCTAATTTGACTTAAATTGTGTGTTTGGGTTTGTCTGAATTTGGGTTGAACTTGAAATCAGGGTTGAAATTGTCTTTCCCCGACTTGAGTATTATAAACAAAGTGCCCTGAAATACATCGACTCGGTACAAAATTTCTAAACCCCTTTTCTAGCTGGAGCCCCACTTGTAAATATTTACCTGTATTTTCAATCACGTCAGTCTGTATTGACGAACAGGCTCTGATTACGATGTTGAAGTTCGGATCGTTGGGATGCAACGAAAATTCTCCTTTCTTTTTTCTTTAAATTTCTCTATTCTTAATATCATCTAAATCATTTTTTTGCAGATTTAGGTTATACATCCCTAATATAAGGATCCTCAAGAACGTTCCAGTGATTTCGTGGCCTAAATGCGCCAAAGATAAATTGGGCGTTATAAAAAAAATATATTTTCGTTGCATTCCAACGATGACTTCGACACCATGAAAATTCACAATTTGGCGACGGGTCGGTTTGAGGAAAGGAAAATTGAGGAATTCAAATGGGAAGCTGGAAATGTGGAAAAATGAATTAAAAAAAAAGAATGTGGATGAAAACGCTGGATTTTTTTTTCGTCTCTAGGTATATGGTAATAAAATTATAGCGAATGTGGGGTCGATTGCGCGTGAAACGTTCCAGATATGTGTTTACAGATATCTCGGGCTTTGTAGAGAAATACATATATATATATATATATATATATATATATATATATATATATATATATATATATATAAGTGAACACACGTATACGTAAAGGTGTATGCACGATCATGGCCGCTATACACACTCCACCACCTTGACACGAATTGTCGCTGCTACGGGGATAAATATCGAAGAGAGGGGGGTACCTACGGGCTTTTACGACATACAGGGTGTCAGGAAGGTCGATGCAAAGCCTTAAGGGGGGTGATAGATCACCTCGTTCGGAACATATCTGACCTAGGTTATCTTAGTCCAAAGTCTAAGGATTTCGAGTTATCATGGTAAGTATGATTTTTGCAAAATTTTCCAAAATTAGGGACTAACTCGTTCATAATGTTCAAACAGACAATAATTGGTAACTAAAAACTTATTTGCGTCTTAGCTTAATCTGTATTCAATCGACAAACACCAATACAATCATCTGCATCCACACAACTAACTAAATGGGACGTGTTGAATGATTAAAAACTTGTCAAAAAATAAAAATACCTCTTATGTTAATGCTATTTTTGAAAAAAAAATAGCATTAACATAAGAGGTAAACGAGTTAGTACCTAATTTTGGGAAATTTTCGAAATATCATATTTACCATGATAACTCGATCACCCCTTAAGGCTTTGCATCGACCTTCCTGACACCCGGTATATCGTCGTCGTCGATGCATTTCGACCCGTGAGACCCAATAGTATCACTCCCAATGCGTGTTTCCCGAATAAAATGATTGCCGAGCACGAATTCTTGCGCTTGACGTCACAAACTGCCGCACGTTCCAACGAATGTTTTACATATTTCCAGTGAACCTTCGTGCTAATCTGTAATATATGTATTTCGCGAATTAAAAAATTCTCTGTCGCTTTTCTCTTTTTTCAGATAGGGATTGAAAACAAAAGTTTTTTTTTCGGAATAACCGCGAGATTCTCGGTGACTCCGATTATATTATATTGCCATAGTTGAGGGGAAAAATTCCAGACGTTTAGCAATTTTTTTGTGGAGAAGAAAAGAATTTTCGATAATTTTAAATTTTAGTTCATTAGTGAACAGCAGTATTCAGAATTCTGCTTTTTTTACGTTGCCATCGTGGAGGCAAAAAATGCAGACGTTTAGCTTTTTTTGTGGCGAAGAGAAGAATTTCCGACAATTGTATATCTTAGTTTATTTGTAAAAAAAGAGGATTCCGGATTCTTTATCTTTTTTTGACGTTGCCATAATGGAGGCGAAGTAATGCAGACGGTGAGCAATTATTTTTTTTTTTAAGAAGAGTAGAATGATATATTTTAGTTTATTAGTACACCGCAGTCTTCCGAATTCTTTATTTTTTTACATTGCCATAATGGAGGGAAAAAATGCAGACGTTTAGAAATTTTTTGTTTTTTTTTTCAGTGGAGAAGAATTTTCGACAATTGTGAATCTTAGTTCATTAGTAAACAGCAGTGTTCCGATGTATTTTTATCACATTGCTATAATGTAGTAAATAAATTCAGACATTTAGCATTTTTTTGTTTTCCTTTATAAGAGAAAAATTTTTGACAATTATAAGTCTTATTTTATTGGTAAACAACAGTATTCCGGATTGTTTATTTTTGTTCTGGCTCAACACAAGAAAGGAAAAAGTCCGCCATTTTGAGTTCCGCAGTCAAACTATTAAGGCATTAGCCCTACTTGTAGCGCAAAAAAAGGCCTTTTTCATGATTTTTTTTAAAGAAAACTACAAAACTTTTTTAATCGATCAATATACCATCTTAAAGAACACATCTTGAAGAACTTTCAGTAATTTTTTTATTGAAAAATATTACATTGTTTAGTGGCAAATGGCCGTCAATGAAATAATGTTTTTATATACACGGTTTGCGGTGACCAACATTGCGGCGAAGTGGTTCATCTGAAAAAAAAATGCGGATGGATTTAGTCAAATATAAGTATAAACTAGTCTTTAATCGAAGGATTTAAAAAAATATTCATTTTTCACAAAATGGCGGACAGTCAAAGTTAATGGTTCGATTTTAATGAAAAAAACTGCCGTTTTTTGGCTATAAAACGGCCATTTTTTCGAAAAAAAATCGAACGATTAAAGACTACATTTTTATGTATTAAATAAGCCTGAAAAATTTCAAGAAGATCGGTTCATTAGTGTTCGAGTAATCTTGGTCACCGACTTCAGAAATGCCATTTTGAGAAAAACGCGTTTAAAGTTTCAATTTCAGTTTACACGAAGAAAATATTTTTTTTTGTAAACTTACATAGAGTCATCTATTCCGGGCTCATACAGAAGTATGGGCCCGGGTACTTATACTTCAAAAAAATGCTATAAAAAAAATCGATTTTTTCAAAATCGCAAGTGTGGGTAACCCCTTAAGAAACGATTTCTTCGCTTTTTTTGAGGCTCATGGTATGTTTCATTACTACTTTTGGCTGCTACGTGGTATTTCGTTTTTTTAAAGCCAACGAAGATTTTTCTTTCATTAATACTGGTTAATTAATTTCAATAATACATTAATACGCAGAATACGAACCAAGAAAAAGTGAAAAATGTTAAACATCGATGAAATGCTACGCTTTGAAAAAAAAAGATTGAATTTTCCGAAAAAAATGGTTACATTTTGCATTTAAAAAATACGTTTTTTGTTATTTTCAAAAATATTTAGGTCCGTGTTTTAGACAATAAGGTTAGAAAGATTTATACCAGATTTCGTCAGAATCGGTTCATAAGTTTTATAACTATACGTCACGCCAGTTTTGAAAATGCAGTTTAGAAGACCGTGCCATAGCTTCGCCATTTTTAAAGATCAATAATTAAAAAAATTCCATACAACATCCAAAAGTAGTGATTAACACATACCCATAAAAAATGGTGAAGAAATCATCCCTTTAAAAAAAATCATGAAAATGAGCAAATTTTTTCTTCGCCTAAAGGTATCCTCCCCCTTGAAATCAATATACTTGCGAAATGCGACGTTTATTTTCTTGCGCAAAAAAAATTCACTTCGTAACGCTAACATTATCAGAGTGCATTCGTCGTCGTGTTCACTTTCAATGCGTCTTATAGCTCCGGGTGATATTTTTAGTTGTAAAAAAGTGGAACAAAAACGAACGGGCCGATATGTACGAGAATATTTTCGTCAGGGATAAAGATTCGAGCCCCATATAAATATCGTATGCGGGTCTTATGCGACTCGTTTATTCGCGCGTTTAGCGCTATATGGAATACACGAGAGTCAACATGACGCTCTTGAAAGCGAGATGTTTATTAGCGAGTGTATACACTAAAAACGAAAAATGAGGTCGTTTGTATTCGACCAAGGTCTGGTGTTTTTTTTTTTCAATTTCGCGACAAACTCGTCTTTTTTGTTCGTGAAATTGCAATAAAAAATGATAATAACGTTTCGCGGAAACGGGCGGCTGAGAATCATGCAAAAATTACGATACAGCGGTCGTTCGCGTTTTGTTTCCTGTTGTCTCGCACGCATTCGACTTCTGGACGGTAGAAGCTTCGTAAAACTTCTACCCAACGGGTGTTCGTTGGTATAGTTGCCTGATCAAGAGTAATTTGCATTTTCTTTCGTCGTTTAACAGGAAATATCTTGTAACCCAAATGAACTCAACCAAATGGTCAATTTTCTCCGAGCTTTCAAAATTTATTTGAATTACTTAGCTAAATCAATTTGAATTACTTAAATAAATCAATTTTAATTACTTAGCTAAATCAATTTTAATTACTTAACTAAATCAATTTTAACTACTTAGCTAAATACTTCGAAAATCGTTCCATTTTTTTTCGGGAAGCTCATCTAGAGTTAGTTTACCCATAACGCCAATCCAAAAGATGGCAATCCCAATACCATGGGAGATGCGATTTTTTTCAACTTTCATCCCATGTTCAGGGTAGATTCTGCTCGTCGAAATCCCTTAAATTGTTTAGTACGACCATTTATAGGCACCTAAAAACGTAATGCGCAACGAATCAATTGAAATAAAAAAATTGAATAATACAAATTTCGTTACGTGGCAACGATGCAAACTTCAGGCTCATAGAAATTTGCCAAATTTCGAGTCTCGTAGTTTTTCAAACCTGGATCCAGGCCCACAATGTGAAATATGTGGAGCTATGGAATCGAACGAGAATGCATCGGTACGACGTTGCACTCGCGGATCTACAGTTTTATCGATCGAACGAATGAGCGCTTTACAGGCTTATAAAATAATCAGTGTGAAAAAGCCTCGCGGCGACGATAAGAATCACAAAAATCGTGATGCTTAACGGGTTACACCTAACTCGTGGCTGGAAAAAAGAGGAATTTTCGTGATTTTTTTTCTGGCGAAACGTATGCAGGTTTTCAAATTATTATTTTTCTACATTAAAGAGAATCGTTTTAAGTATCTTTTACAATTTTTGCATCGAAAAATATTTATAAATGCGGTAGATACAATGGTTTGTGGATCGCTGCTCGGGAAGAAATCATCCGAAAAAAAATCAATCGCATTGAGTTTTTGCATCAAATTATACAGTGCTTCGACGAAGGATTCAATAAAATATTGATTTTTTTTAATGACCGCCGTGCAAAGTGAAAGTATCGATTTTTGGTGAAAAAAGCACTATTTTCGTTAATAAAAAAAAACTATGCATGAAAAAAATATTCCTTCGTTCACGCATTGCTTTTTGATATGTAAAAGAAGCTTGTAAAATGTGAAATCGATCGGTGTAGTGATATTTCAAATATCGTGTCCGCCGATTAAAAAAAAAGTAATTAAAAAAAAGCGTTTAAAGTTCGCGGAACTTACCTATAAACGACCATAACTCTCTCAATATTGAACGGATCGTCTTGAAGTTTGTAGAGAATATTTTTGAAATATTATTGTATATTTTGAGAATCCGTCGAAAACCAAAAATCCATATTTTCAATAATTTTAACTACATACCCTTGAGCGGGATTACGTACCTCGAAATTGTTCGCACTTGCTCGTCGAGATTTTTTAACACAAATTATTCATTAGTCAGAGGGAAAAGGTGTTAAAAAATTTGACATGTTCAAAAAGTACATTCTCGGCGAAGCGAAATAATTCGAAAGAATGATCATCGAGTTATCTTTACGCCACGATAAAAATTCAGCACTTACCCAAAAATGCTACGCTGTCTGTTTCAAAAACGTACCAAAATTCAAATTCAATGATTTTTTAAATTTCGTTCATAGGTAATCGCCATTGCGTTATCTTCTATTTTCATTCGTGGCGTGTTTGTTCGAAGGAAAACAAATTTTGCAGCTTTAAAATCTCTTTCGATGCGTTCAAACGCGATGAGTTACTTGGATGAAGTTAATGATGTTTTTTTCGTTGTTTGCGTGTTTCAGTCAACTTAGCAGATAGCGGGGGCCAAAGGGTGGACATGGCTCACTTCGATCTTCTCAAAGTTCTCGGCACCGGAGGTAAGAAACTGTATTCTTTTGATCGTTGAACATGCGACGACATATTGCACTTTGCATTATTTAAGGCGGGAGCTAGAATTAGAAAGTCCAAAAAAGTGTTTTTCGAGAACCTTTTTAGAAGGGAAAAAGACAAGTGCGCCCGGTAAACGTTGAGGTATCTTTACATGTATGAAATATATTTTAAAAATTTTCAACATGACACAATAAATGACTGCAGATTTATCAGCCTATTCCATGTGGGTCTTGCCACTGCAGTCCCCAATCGGCGGGAAAGATGCAGCTCGGAATTCTTGACTGAACCAAATAAACCAATAAAATTTTCAGTTGTCATGTATTTTTCTTCTGGGTGTATCAAGAAAAAGCTGAAAAAATCGTAAAATTATATTATAACTTTTCTCAGGTTTGAAAAAAAATGTGTTTAAAAAAACACTTCAACGTGCTATAAAAATTATTTAAAAAGACTTTTTCAACGACTCTTTTAATTCACTTTGAAGAGATTTCCATACTGAAGAAAATAAAATTTGGCTTGATTCAATAGGTCGTTTAGTTTTTTTCGCTATCACGCCGGCCAAATTGGAAAAATCGTTAAAATGAAAACTGGAGAAAACGCGCTTCAAAATTTTCAATAGGAGGAAATATCAATATCAAATATCAATCACTTTTCTGCTGTTGGCCTTGCATCTTCAAAAATATTTACAATTGGCCTCTGTAACTTTCAAATATATTCTTGGATAGTTTATCTATCGATTTAAGCAATAAAAAAAAACGATTTTTCGGGGCTTCTAATTCAGGCTCCCGCCTTAAAACACTTTTCATTATTTGCCATAATAAGTGCATTGTTGTCAAAAACGTTCTGCTTCCATATAAACTTATTATTGCATTAAATAAACTCATAAAATAAATTGATCGCATTTGCGATTATAAGTGCATTAGGCAAAAAGTAGCAGTGGCTAAAATCACACGATTCCGTATGATTTTTATTCTCTCTCCATACTATCAAGAGACGCGGCAGCGTCTAGACGCCGAGTAATAAAAAATAAACATTTCAACGCCACTGATTCAGTATACTCGAAACTCTCGTTGATCGTGATAGCCTCGTATGAACGAAGCACTGAAGGGAAATCGCTCGATCACTTTCCCCAGCGGATTAATTTACAATTACTCACAGATGAAATGTCTTGACACGCGCAAGCAGAGGGGCATTGTTATTTTTTCACGTCGGACAAGCACTTGCTTATTCCTTTGCGACGTCGCTGCTCCGCAACAGTTTAAAGTACCTGCGAGGGTTTTTTTTTTAACGGAGACTTTGTTCTTGGAGTGCCATATTTCAGGTGTTTACATTTTATTTTTTTTAAAGGAAACGAGTAAAGCTTTTTGAGTGCGGTTTTTTTCTTGCTTTTATTCATGATATACAGAACGTTAAAAAAATTTTTTTGAAAAAAAAAAACCAAAATGGCGACCGTTGCAGCTCCGCGAAAACAGGTCCTCAAATCGCGGGAGGTAAACGGCTGACATCACTGCCCCCTCTTTGTTGATCTGAAACACAAATTCAAAGCATATTATCAATCTGTGACCCTTTGGTCATGGAATGACGGATGGGTTTTTCGTTCAGTACAAATTTCGGAAAATGGCGGCAATTTAAAAAGAAATCGAATTTTCGCGTTTTTTTCGCATAAAAAGATAAATAATAAATGCAAAAATGTATCTATCGAAAAAACGATCCGTCATTCCGTGAAGACATATTTTCTGAGTATGCTCTCCAAATTTCAGGTCGATATGTTAATTACAGCGGTCAGGAGAATGTCAGCCATTTTTAAAAACGTGTTTTCGAGAAAAACGCGTTCAAAGTTTTGTAATGTGTTTACACAAATGTGTTTATAATTACCGCTAATCGGCAATGCCTGGTCCATAGAGGCATCCCTCCTCTTCTTCTAGCAGCTCATGTTGAGCTCAAATTCATTTTTTGAAAATTTCAAGGACAAAGCCTCCCTTAACGAATTAATCTACGATTGCTCGAAGGATCTCTTCGTACCGACTATGGACAAGTTCAACACGACCAATTGTGACGGAACAACATTGTTTGTTTTTTTTACTTCATCCAAACGCATGCTTTGCGGCGAGATTTTTTGTCAGCTTTTCGACCAGTCACTCCCTAGCTCGTGGCCGGAAAAATGAGAAATTGTCGTGAATATTTTTTGAGAAGACATGTGCGGATTTTTAAATTATTTTTTTTTACATCAAAGAGTATAGTTTCAAGTATCTTTTACAATTTTTGTATTGCAATTTTTTTATTATCGTGGTAGATAGAATGGTTTGTGCAGACCGCTGTTTGAAAAACGTCCTTTGCGGTGACCACTGCTGCTCGAAAACAAATCATGCGAAAAAAAATCAGACGCATTCAGTTTTGCATGAAATTATCTGATACTTGGACGAAGAATTCAATAAAATATTGATTTTTCATGAAATGGCCGCAATTCAAAGTGAACGTACCGAGTTTTAGTGAAAACATCCTCTATTTTCATTAATGAAAAAAATCTACGCATCGAAAAAAATAATTCCTGCGTTCAAGCACTGCTTTTTGATATTTGAAAGAAGCTTGGTTAATTTGAGCTTGAGCGGTGCAGTGATTTTTGAGATATCGCGGTCACCGATATTGAAAAAGTCATTTTGATAAACCCGCGTTTAAGGGGGGAGATGCCTTTAGGCAAGGAATAAATTGGCTGGTTTCCGTGATTTTTTGGTAGAAGGAAAGATTTGTTCACCCTTTTTGGGACGTAGGGTATGTTTTGTTACTACTTTTGGGTGTTGCATGGTAGTTTTTAATTTATTAATCACAATTATTGAGGCACGGTCTTTTATATTGCATTTCCAAAACTGGCGTGACGTATAGCTACAAACTAATGGACCGATTCTGATGAAATTTGGTACAAATCTTTCTAACCTCATTGTCTAAAACATGATCCTAAATGTTTTTGAAAATTGAAAAAAAAAGGTATTGCTTTATTGCGAAATGTGGCCATTTTTCGGGAAATTCAATTTTTTCGTTTCAAAGCGTACCATTTAAGGATGTATGGCAGCTACTGCAGAGTCGTTACAGAACTGATTATGCAATTTGCAAAAATCGCATTTAAAGACTAAATAAAATAATTGTAGTATTCATTGAAGCGAAAAAGGAGATTTACCACAGCTCAAAGTAAAACATGCGGTACAGAAAGAAGAATTTTCAATTTTTAACTGCCAATTTAGTTGCTAATTTGATGTACGTTTTCCCTGACGTTGTCGTGGTTACGACATACGAGCTAAAGAAATACGAAAACGGTCCCATTTAACTCGCAATATCTCGCAAAATATATGTTCACATGTCGATTTTTTTTTAACGTATCATGCATATTACAGCGATACCGCACAAAAGTTTTTTTTACAAAAGAGTACTCCGGAAATACCTTTTTTGCCAATGTAAAGGGAATTTTGGACGTACAGTCCTATGTTCCCCGTGTTAAATGACCCAACTTTGAATTCGTTTATCTCAGCATTCACGTGGGCAAATTTTGTTTTTTTAATCTCAAAAAGTTCTCGATATTTTCCTTTACAATATCAGTGAGTTTCAATTCGAACAGTAGTAAATAACTTAGTTGCCATACATCCTTAATCTATTTTCAAACCTTTCCTCACTTTTTTAGTTCATATTCTGCGTATGAGCGTTAATGAAAGAAAAATCTTTGTTGGTTTTTTTTCGGATTAATCCCGCCTACGCTACATGTCACGCCGTCTGATAACATCCTCTGCAACCCGGGGCCAGGTTGAAATTCCGAACCTCGAATGATCAGAACGCTCAAAACTCCGAAAGAATACTACCCCAAAATATCAAAACTCCGAACTGAACACCGTCAAAATAATTCGGCTATGGAAGTGTTGAAAGTTTAAAAATTTTCAATGAATCGACGAATTATTCCAAGAATTTTTTTTTATTAAGAAGTGATTTTACGACAATTTTGAAATTTGTCTAGACAATGTTATACGTTTTACATCATTTACTGTCAACTGTGTAGACTTTCGGCAAAATCTTGACGAACCTTATAATTTCGGAACATTAAAATTAGGAATTTTAAACCGTCGGCGCATTCAAAGTTCGGAATTTCAACCCGGCCCTCATGTCAAAAGATCATGCCAGCAAAAGTCTACACAGTTGACTGTAAATGATGTAGAACGTATAACATTGTCTAGACAAATTTCGAAATTGACGCACAATCACAACTCAATAAAAAAAAATTCTTGAAATAATTCGTCTATTTATTAAAAATTTTGAAACTTTTAAAACTTCCATAGCCGAATTATTTTGACGGTGTTAAGATTTTCGGAGTTTTGGTCTTTCGTGTAAAATTCTTTCGGAGTTTTGAGCGTTCTGACCATTCAAAGTTCAGAATTTCATCCCGGCGCCATCTTCAATTTTGGAACATTAAAATTTTTAATTTGAAACCGTCGGAGCATTAAAAGTTCGGAATTTCAACCCTGCCCCTGCAACCCGTTTAGACTGTGCCATACCTCCGCCATTTTTAAAGATTAAGTTTTTAAAATACCATAAAACAGCCAAAAGTAGTAACAAAAAATACCCTAAGTCTCAAAACTGGTGAAGAAATCTTGCCTCTAAAAAAAAAACATCAAAGTTACGTAGCTCCTTCAATTTTAAACGGATCGACTTGAAATTTTCAAAGGATATTTTTGAAACGTCACATTTGAAGAATACGTCGAAATCCAAAAATCGATATTTGAAAACATTTCTACAAAGTGTAAGTAGACCCTTGAACGACTTTTTATAATTTGCTTCAGCGTACGGCAAAGTGTTCCTCGTGCGAAAGAGAACGGGCGCGGATACCGGACGGCTTTACGCGATGAAGGTCCTCAAGAAAGCCTCGATTGTGCAGAAAAAGAAGACGACCGAACATACGAAAACCGAACGACAGGTTCTCGAAGCTGTGCGAGACAGTCCTTTTCTCGTTACCCTTCATTACGCCTTTCAGACTGACGCGAAACTCCACTTGATTCTTGGTGAGTCGATGAAAACGCGATAAACAAACAACAAGAAGTATCGAACGATGGGTCGCCGATTATCGAAGGCCAGTACGAACGTCCGTATTTACGTATTTCTTTTTTGTTTTCAGATTACGTGAGTGGGGGCGAATTGTTCACCCACTTGTATCAACACGAACACTTCACCGAGGACGAAGTTCGGATTTACATTGGAGAAATTATACTTGCACTCGAACATCTCCACAAAGTAATTATCGCATTACGTATGCACGTGTGTTCATAAATACGAGCCTTTGTCCGCGGATTCGTTCGCATGTGTGTCAAAAATGTCGACCTCTGGAGGCTCTCGTCAAGAATTCAGTTATTAAAAAAAAATGTTCGATTTTTTTAGTTACAATTGATCTTTTGTGATAAAAAAAAACAGAATGTCAAAAGGGTTTTTCTTTGAAATAATTCTTAAGATAATTATTAATTGTTTTATATCACGATAATTCAAACTGTGGATGTTGGCGCCAAAACGCCACGCTATCGGCGCTGGCGCTTGTGACGTCACCGTTCGAACGCGACCGAGGGTACACAAGTGTACAATTTGGTGTCGTTTTACATCGGAAAACATCTTGAGCATTTTCAAAAAGCCGAAAACTAGTTTAACTTTCGTGCAACGATGTGTGAAAGTGGATTTGTGAAAGCAAATTCGAGTAATTTGCCGACCGTGGATTTTGAGGTTAAGAGAGGCTTGATAAATTGTGTCACTTATTGTCGCTACGTATCATAAGCATATTGAGAAAGACGTATTTAAAAAAATATATTTCACTACAGTCTATGTTATGACACGTTAACATTTTTATCTAAGTGGTCTTCACCGCAAAAAATAAGTGGACGATGATTTCGGGTTAAGGGCATGTACAAGGTCAACATAACCTCACAAATTTTCCAACCCAATTTACTCATAGATAAATTTTTTGGGATGATTTCCTTTTGCCCTAAATATCATTCATCTCTGAGGAATCTCTGTTCGAAAATTTCAGCTACGTCTCTCGCACTCATATGTCATGTGGTACATCTTCTACTTTGCCTTAACCCGTCGTGCTGCATCGAACCACCGATTTCGACGTTTTACGTCTTGTGGCACATTCAGAAATACCTTACTAGGGTCACTTCTCGTCGCATTTGTGCAAAGAGGAATAAAACAAGCTATGTCGTTGATAATTGTTGAAAAAAAGAATACCTTGCTTTAGAAACCGCGCATGATCGTTACAGTGAAAAAAAATCATTTAATGACTCAATTGAAAATAGTGAAGTAACATGGTTCAAAAGTTGATAGAATGAGAACCTAAAAGCCCGCATGGCCATACCAAGGAACAGTGGAAACGAAAATATATTAGGACGTTGAATAAGTTCTCGCTGTTTTACAACAGATGGCGTTACCAGAACTGCGTGCGTGTAGTTTAAGGAGCTATTCTACTGTGACGGCTAAAGAAACAAGATATTTTTAATGTTTTTTGAAAACTGTTGCATATATGGGTACAAACTTTTATCACTTGAAGGTATTCTCTTACATAATAGAACACAATGCTTTTTGCATATAAATGTATAATTATTTAACTATTTATAATGGTGTAAAGGCATGAAAAAAAATTGTGTTTCTGACAATGATTAGCGCTTTCCAGGTAATCGGAAACAAAAAATTCAAAAAGATTCTCAATCTGCATAACCGTAGCTATCGCCCGAACTAGAATTTTTATTTTATATTGCAAAATAACAAAATGGCGTCGTTTTTTGCAAAAGTGTTGGTAAAATACGTTTTTTTCGTCATAATTCGGGCGTAAGTATAAGTTGAAATTATTTTTTCTCAATAATTCTAGTTCGGGCGATAGCCCTCCACATGCTGAATATGCAGTAAAATTTTTAGCCCGATTCCGTTATTCCAGAATCACCAACGCTAGGTGAAAAAGGTCGTTTCGAGAAAAACGCGTTTGAAGTTTACTTCAAAACAGCTGTTCCCGACAGCTACCAGAGACGCGCGGTGGGTGGCCGTACTAGAGCGCGCGCACCGACCGCTTTTACTTCGAAGCGCCTGTACTGACAAGGAACATCCCTCAGGTGACACCCTTCGACTTTGTTGAAATTTGGATATGTTATATAGCACCGAAAAGTAAGCGATACGTATTTTTTTTCATCCCGGAAAAACGGTTTTAAGGGCTGAAACGCACCCTCAAAATTGGGGATGTTTTTCGTTTTTCGTCGATAACGTTTTAACGGTACGAGATATTTGAAAAATTCAAATTGCAACAATGTTTATTTTTTTGTGCACTATACATTGGCGAACGATAACGGTATCGACGAAAAACGAAAAAAAAAACACCCCTATTTTCGAGGATTCGTTTCACCCCTTAAAACCGTTTTTCCGCCGATAAAAAAAATACGTATCGGTTACTTTTCGGTGCTTTATAACATACCCAAATTTCAACAAAATCGACGGGTGTCACCTGAGGGATGTTCCTTGTGAGCCGACAAAGTACAAGTCGACTTTACCAGCAATTGGATATCCATTCTATGATGGAATAGAGTTGAAAAATGCAAAATATAAAAAATCGTTTTTTTTCTTCATCTCGTCACAGTAGAATAGCCCCTTAAGATGGTAACGCATCTATAAAGAAGTACTACAAGCAAGCTTGAAATTCAGTGTACGTTATTTCGCCAAAGTAAAAACAACTTTTTTTTTCATAGTGTTAAACATGTCAAATTTCGTGCCAAAAAAAGAATATTTGCGGAAAACTTTACTCCACTATTTTTTTTGCGAAAAAATCTGCAACTGTAGCACACATAATTCTTGTTAAGACTTACGACAACCATGCTCTGTCAAAAACAACATGCAGAGTTTGGTTTAGACGCTTAAAAAATGGCTTTGATGTGTTGAATTGGAGGCATTACTTCACGAAGACTCATGTCAGACGCTAGCTGAACTTGTAGAATTATTAGGAGTTGGTCACACAACACTTTCGAAACGTTGGAAAGCATTGAAATTATTTTTAAAAAAGCGTTAATATTCGCGACAAAAACAGCGTTGACTTATTCAACGTCCCAATATATATATTTTCTCTTTCAGTTGGGAATAATCTATCGGGACATAAAACTGGAAAATATCCTCCTGGATCACGAGGGCCATATCGTACTGACCGACTTTGGTCTCAGCAAGGAATTTTTACCGCACGAGAGGGACAGCAACGCGCGTGCCTATTCGTTCTGCGGCACGATAGAGTACATGGCACCGGAAGTCGTCCGAGGCGGATCAGCCGGTCACGATATGGTAAACACGGATAGAAAAAAATAACAATTACACTGTACGTTTGGATGAGGTCTTCCTGGTTTATTTCGCTGTTGCTTCGGATCGTTACGACCTATCGATTTTCTGCCTTCCGTGCACAATTCACCCCCCAGTATCATTAGAGTATCATGATTGCGGATTATTAAAAGAAATCGAAATTAGTATGCGATAAATTATTATGATACAACAGAGATCATAATAATAACCGCATATTGGTTAAATATTGATTCTGCACGGGAGGAAAGTCCATGGTATTTACAAAAAAGTCCATAGTCAAAGAGGGGATAGTCAAATTCGATTTGCGAACATGCGACGAACATGTGATTCGGGTCTCGTGTTTGAGGATCTATTATCCCCGACATTATTAATTATTGTAAAGAGTTTGATAATGTAGATATGGTTAAGGGGCTATACCAGTGTGAACGCTGAAAATTTCGGCGATTTTCGGGAATTTTTTGGGAAAAAAGTGCTCAATTAAATGTTTCGGAAAATTAAGAATATATTTGGCTATATTTGACCTATATTACATTTTTTTTCATAGAAAAATATTGAGAGCCAAGCGACTTTCGCGCTGCCTTCGGATGCGCCAAAAAGAAAAAGTTCCTCCACTGCTGACATGATTCCGGCCGATTGAGTAGCTGAAACCGAAAAAGGAAAAATTTCGTTAAACTGAAAGATATTTCCTGTACAATAACGTAGGATTTTCGAAAAATATCAAAATCTCACAAAATGGCGTAGCTATGAAAAAACGTCTGTTTTCTTGCCTATAAAATGGTCGTTTTTTTTCAATCCCAAATCGTCGATTTTCATCCAATCAAAAATATCCTACGTCATTGTAGAGTTAATATATTCAAGCGTACTCAGTTCAAATTTCAAGTCAATCGGATAATTGCTCGTTGAGTTACAATGTCAGCAAATTTGAAAAATCTCATTTCGAGAAAAACGCGTTTAAAGATTCAACTATCGATTTTTGCAAGATAAAATGATATTGACATAAATGATATAAATGATAATGATATTCTTGAAAGTATAAACTGTCAGAACGGCAAAAAAAAACGTTTTTTTTAAGTGTCACACTGGTATAGCCCCTTAAGGGGCTACATTTACCTAGAGACCCGAAAAAAATGGCCAAATTCTGAAAAAAAGTATCTGCGAATCGGTTGGCTATAATATAACAACTATGGCTACAAAAGATAATTGTGTCCTCGGGGAAATACAAAAAATCATAAAAATATGGTTGGAAACACCATACATTTATCTCAGTGTGACATTTTGCCGAGAAAGCCTGAAAAATTCGGCCAATTTCGGTAAACCGCATCGTTCGAATAAAAATCCGAATCTGTAAAATAATATATTCTCATTTCCGACGACGATGACGACAGGCCGTCGATTGGTGGAGCGTGGGCGTACTGACCTACGAGCTTCTCACGGGAGCTTCGCCGTTCACGGTCGAGGGTGAGAAGAACACGCAGCAGGAAATATCGCGAAGGATATTAAAGACCGAACCACCGATACCTGACAACTTGGGGACCTCGGTGAAAAATTTCATTTCGCGACTTCTCGTGAAGGATCCACGTCAGAGACTGGGGGGTGGTTCACGCGACGCCCGCGAGCTCAAAGAACATTCTTTCTTCAAAAAAGCTTCGCCGTCGTTCAACTGGGAGGCTCTCGAATCACGACGTATACCACCACCCTTTGTGCCTAGAATAGCCCACGAGCTCGACACGAGCAATTTTTCCGAGGAATTCACGAAAATGGTCGCCACAGACAGTCCCGCTGTTGTACCACCGAATTACGACAAAATATTCAGGGTAAGGTTCAACCTTCGAACGTCGTATTGTATGCAAAATTGTTGACGAAATTTCTCGCATAATATTCACGAACGCTCGCGAATGGGGACTGCCGAACGAGATACATTGAAATTAAGGCCTTAGGCCACTCTAGAGGCCGAAAAATAAGCTTTTGGGGATTTTATTTGCAGAAAAACTACAAAATAAATCGAGATTACAAAAAGGTCGTTTATCATACATATCAGTGACTGTATACGATAATTTTTTTGAAGCGATTCATTTCAAAATGGCGACTGTGCAGCGCTTATCTCAAAACTGCATTTTTTAAGTTGGCCGGAAACATAACTCAGACAATTTTCAACCGATTCACTTGCAATGCTGAATATAACTTGAAAAATACATTGTCTATGGAAGTGCGTAGGATTTTTTTTTTATATTGCATAGTTTGTTATTAACAATTATCTGACGATTTTTACGGCAAATTTTTGGAAGTGAAAAATTTGCCTAAAAATCGTCAGATAATTGTTGATAACAAATGAACTATGCAATATAAAAAAAGCCTATTTTTTCGGCCTCTAGAGTGGCCTAACCCCTTATCAAGTTGCTGTCTGCGACGCGGGGGAGGGTCTCAAAGGAGCTCGAATTAGTACAGTGTCAAGTATTGGGTAAAAGTTTACCTTAGACGAGGATGCTATTTTTTTGCTCTCCCCGGAGCACGGTCGTGTTATTCCACGACCGTGCTCCGGGGAGAGCAAAAAAATAGCATCCTCGTCTAAGGAGAGCAAAAAAATTGACGACGATTTTACCCTAAAGACGACATCTTTAGGGTAAAATTTTATAAACAATCGTGGAGTTAACATATAGAATCTCTTCGTTCTTCAATAATGAATATAATTGGGTATGTTAAAATTAGTTTTTTCAAAACTAAGGTTTACGAAAAAAGGGCTTTGAAGGGGAAAACCCCGTTTAGGGGGTTAGGCTACTGTGACGACCCGAAAATGAGGGTTATGTAAAGCAATTACTTTTAAAGGGATAAGTAAGACGATTGAAAAATCGTTTGGACATTAATTCGTGTGTTAATTATCAAAGTTGTGTTTCAAATTTCATTCAAAAATGTCTATAATCAAAAAAGTTATAAACAATCTCGTGAAGGACCTTTGAACGTAAGAGGCTCAACGGTGTACTTGATTTTGGCCGACTGGCTGATCTAAAACGAAAAATAACGATTTTTTTTCTCTAAAAATAGACAATATTGGCTAATACGAGCAATTTTTTTTTTGTTATCGTGTTTCAGTCATGAAAAAAGTATTTGAATTTTGTCTCGATTTTTTGAAGAAAAATGACAACTATTGTTCATAAGTATTTTTTTTATGTTAAGAAGAAAAACGTTGTTCAAGCCTAAACTACTATTACACTGAATAAGTGTACTAAATTTCACGTCAATTCGTTCATTAGATTTCGAGACATCGTGTCCACCGTTTAAAAAAACATAGTTTCGAGAAAATCGCGTTTGAAGACTTACTAGCATTTTTATAGGTCTAATCATAAGTTTACCTTCAGGGGTTAGGCCACTCTAGAGGTCGAAAAAATAGGCTTTTTGAGATTTTTTTCAGAAAAACTACAAAATAAATCGAGATTACAAAAAAGGGTGTTGATCACACATATCAGTGTCTGAATACAATAATTTTTTTGAAGCGATCAATTTCAAAATGGCGTCTGTGCAGCGTTTATCTCAAAACTGCATTTTTTAAGTTGGCCGAAAACTCAGACAATTTTCAACCGATTCACTTAAAATGTTGAATATATCTTGAAAAATACATTGTCTATGGACAATAGGATTTTTTTTTATATTGCATAGTTCATTTGTTATTAACAATTATCTGACGATTTTCAATTCACTTTCCAAACATTTGCCTAAAAAATCGTCATTTTGTTTTTACGCACGAGCAACAAAAAATCATTTTCGCGCTAGTCGGAATTGTATATGGCAAAATAATTTTCGCGATATATATTTCTATCTTATGTAGTAGAATACGTGAATGTTAGTATTATAAGGGACAGAACTCGAGTTAGGTTAGAGGTCTTCCCAGCGGAGGTAAATTGAATAACGAAATGGGTCGATTTTCGAAAACCCCTTACGCTCCATTTTGAGAGCGTACTTTGTGAAATGTCGCCCACACGGAGACCACACAGAATAAAAATGACTTGAATCAACAAAATTGTTGATCAACAGGTGGCCAATGAAAAATCAAGATAAAATTCTAAACCATTTGATTCTGAGTTGATTCGACGATACAAATCATTCTTGAAACGACAGGATATTCTATCTTTCCATACGTAATTCGTTGGCATCCCCCAACGCCGGATTTATCCAGGCCGAGACATTTTATTGCAGTGCACGCAAAAGTTTGCAAGGGCCAAACGAGGAAACATCGGACGTAAATTTAAAAAACAAATAAAATAAAATATCCCTGTATCCAATTAAGATTGAAAAAATATCGAAAAATTGGACAGCGATATTCAGTTTTTATGGTCTTGAAGTTTGCATCGTTGGAATGAAACGAAATTTTTATGTTCTTTTGTTGCCACTCAAAATATTTTACAAATTTCCTGTGAAAAAGTTTCAAAAAATCCCGAAAACGAAACGTTCGAGTAATACTCGTGATCTAAAAAAGACCATAATTCGTGAATTTACAAGTTGATTATCGAAAATACGGAATTTCCGTTGCATCGCAACGATGCAAACTTCAACACCGTTCAGATTTTCGAATAACTTCCAAATCTTTTGCCTTCTTTCTCTCCCTCTCTCTATCTCATCACAGCATTATGCAGCTTTATCCTCACGACGATTAAAGCCAAATTCCCCTTGACAATGAATAACAGCGTTTGTCTTTTGGTCCTACAGGGTTATTCGTACGTCGCTCCGTCGATAATATTCGGGGAGAACGTCGTAAGCGAGGGTTTGTTCAAGGACGAGTCAGCAGCGAGTGACGAGACGACGGCCCGTTGTCGCGCGGCCTCCTCCTCGTCTTCGACGACGGACGTAATAGCGACGCGTTTCGAGGACTCAACGTTCTTCCAGATATACGAGCTCGATCCGCGCGAGGACGCGCTCGGTGACGGTAGCTTTTCCGTGTGTCGTCGTTGCCGAAATCGTCAGACGCGCCAGGAGTACGCGGTGAAGATCGTCAGTAGACGAGTGGATTGTGGCCGCGAGGCGAATCTCTTGAGGACTTGTCAGGGTCATCCGAACGTCGTTAAGCTGATTGACGTTTATCAGGATCGTGCGCACACCTATATAGTGATGGAGTTACTATCGGGAGGTGAATTGTTGCGCGATACGCGAAGATTCACGGAATCGCAGGCGCGAACGGTCATGAGGCAGCTGGCATCGGCGGTCGAATTTATGCATTCCCGTGGTGTCGTGCATCGCGATTTAAAGCCGGAAAATCTCGTTTACGCGAGCAAATCGACGGATTCGGTGGTGAAAGTCGTGGATTTTGGTTTCGCGAGATTGAAGCGTACATGCGAGCCTTTGCACACGCCGTGCTTCACGTTACCTTACGCCGCGCCGGAAGTACTCGCTCGTCAGGGCTACGACGAGAGTTGCGATCTTTGGAGTCTCGGTGCAATTTTGTACTCGATGCTCTCGGGTAGTCCACCGTTTCGCGCCGGTTCCCCGGATCTTGCCTCGCGCGTCAGAACGGGCGATATTAATTTCAACGACGCGAATTGGTCGCGAGTCTCCGAGGCTGCCAAAGGCGTCACCCGAGGCTTGCTCATGGCCGACCCCAACGAACGTTTGACAGCCACCGCTCTCGTCGTTCATTCCTGGTTAACCGTCGGTCAAGATGATCCCATCACCGAGCATCCAGTTCTCTCCACTCCCAGAAACGATCAAGGCGTTTGTCATCGCGAAATGTGCAACGCAACGTCGAACAGCCCCGAAAAATCCATTGATTTCCGCTTGCGCGAAGTCGACGGTGCGAAACTCGCTCAACGTCGAAAATTCCACAAACGCTCGACCTCCAGTTCCGTCTCGTCGTCGACGTCGACCGCCTCGTCGTGCCCGTCGGTACAGATACTCAGGCCACCAAGCTCCGCGACCTCGACGACCGCCACCACGACGACAACCACCTCCTCGCACACCACCACCCGTCTGTCTTCCGCCTCACCTGGACAACCGAGCGCCTTCGACTTTGGCGAGGACAAAGTCAACGAATACCTCAGCTCCATATCCTCGTCTTCGGACTCGAATTCACCCAGAAATTCACGCAGAATCGAGGACGGGACGGAAAGCGACGCCGAACAACCACGAGCCAAGAGACGAAAACGCGATATTCGCGAGGACAAGAAACAAACGACGCACGGCGCTATTGGCTCCAACGAAGGACCCGTCACGAGATCGAGAAAACGCAAACTCGAGGCTAACAGCTCCGACAGCTCGATCGAATCTTCGGATCCAACGCCCAATGAAAAACACACTCCCAATGCTCATAGAAAACAGAAAAGCGGCAAACGACCGAGGAGAACACTCGCCATCGTAGTAGAGTGAAATTCAATATTTTAGGGAGCGTTATTACGTTTACGGATTATTTAATTCAGGCGAGAAAGTGAACTCGAGGGGAGCGCCGAGAGAGAGAGAGAGAAAGAGAGAGAGAGAGAGAGAAAGACATCACCGGCGAGGAAGATCGAGCGTTTTGAAGGTTATTGTTTTCTTGGATGATGGACGGTCGATGAGAATTCAACGTTGAAACTTCCGTAAACTTCGCTACATCGTCTTCGAGAAAGAGAGAGAGGGAGAGAGAGAGAGAGAGAGAGAGAGAGAGAGAGAGAGAGAGAGAGAGAGAGAGAGAAAATCTCAGCTACTCGACACAGTTTCTTAGAAAAAGTGGAACATTGAGCTGGCATTTTATTGTCAATGCGCGCAGTCGACATTCTGGCGAAAAGTACCAACTGCAGCTAAACTCGCGACTTTTTCATAAGAAACTGTGTCAAATTGTATATAGTGCGTTCAGCGAGAGAACAGCGCCGCGCAGCTTTGAGCGGCCTGTGGGCCGGGAGAGGGTAGTGGGGCTTGCTGCTCACATGGAACATCACTTTTTACTCTAGGACCCTACACATGGGTACCGCAAACCCCACATTATTAGTGAGAAACGCTAACATAATTTTTCTTGCTTTGTTCAATCGCATTTTTCACGGTGATAAATTTATGTCAGGTTTTTCTCGCAAAGCCTATTCAATTCGTCAGTTCTCGAGCGTGCGATTAAAAAAAAATCTCTCTGCGACAAACAGTTCGTTAGCAGCGTTGATTTGAAGTGCCGGAGTGTGCGTAAGCCCAGTGTAGGTTATTTGTTTCGTACAGATAGTGGAGGGTCCTAGGATCAAGCGTCCACCTTCGATTTTTGTTGAAACTCATATATGTCATGAAGCATTGAAAACCATGAGACACGTTTTTTTTCACGACGTAAAACGACTCTAAGGGGGGAATTCACCCCTAACAAAGGGGTCACCTCTTAATTTAATTTTTTTCAACACTCGTATAGTGGATTTTTCATCGATTTACATTAGAAGAATTTCGGTTTTTGTTTTATTCAGCTCGGTGGACTGCTTGTGAAAGTGCAAAATCACCACGCGACCACCTTGAGGGGTGGTTTTCTCCCTTAAGTTTTTCCGGCGATAAAAAAATAAGTGTCTAATGGTTTTCAATACTTTATCGCCGCATATCAGTTTCAACAAAATCGATGGCTCATCAGGCGCGATCTTACCGTACCGAACGAATTTACGTTCGAAAGCGTGTCGTTCTCTCGTTGAACGCAGTATAGATTAAAATATTTCTTCTCTCGAAACTCGTACAGTGGGATTTGTGAAAACTTCGATGTTAGAAGTTTTATTGGCCGCATCTGCGACTACAAAAAAGCAGCACCCGCTGACATTGATTGGAAAAACGCTGGTCTATTCTCAGACGCTCTTTCTCGATCTCCTAACTTTGAAGAATCGTCGCTTCCACCTTCTTGGATATGAACTCTCAGTATACATAATTGTTAATGCCAAAACCGAGATTTATTTGTCTCGATGTAACCATTCGTCCTCGGTCTCGCTATCTCTCTCTCTCTCTCTGGCTAGAATATATAAAGCGTCATACACGGTCGTTGCGCGTCATTCCTAACTTCAATACGATTAGAGCCTTAGATCGATACGCAAATGAACAAGAAACAAAAATGCCATATTGAGAATCAATGAACGCGAAAACGGCTCGGTTCTTCAATCTCCGTATTCTTCTCCTTTCGAGCATCCCGGCCGTAGCGCTTCAGAATCAGCGACGCAGCGCATCAAACGTCGAAGATTGACTTCGACGAAATTTGATACTTACCGTCTGTAGGTATCAAATTATTCGGGTATTGTCCAGAATTATCACGTCCCGCGAGTGGTGAACTTTCTTTTCCCGTTGATTTTATCGTTGCAAAATGTACGAACGTTGAGCTTCTTCTTCTTACTTTATCGAGCTAACGTTGAGCTGCAATCTTGATCGTGTGTCAAAACGTTGACGAAACAAATCGCAGTGACGTGGGCGTTGAGGAAAACGCAGAATGGCGCGGAAGAATGTTACGATGGTGAAGCGCGAATTTTCACATCGAGATAATAGTACGGCGAACAATGGTGATCTTTACGAGTGGAGTTTAATAGTCGTCAAAGTTTATATATATAAATATATATATGTGAATATATATATATGCATGTATTTTTCCTACGGATCTGCTAATAGTGTTTGTATACATAAAATGTGCTTCGAGTTTAAAAAAAAACGCGCGCCTTAACCATTCGCAGCAAAGGGAGAGAAGAGAAAACCGAAGAGAGCGTGAAAAATTTGTCGACCAATTTCCCCGTAATAGCGTAGTTATAGTTACTAATTGAGTCTCTTCCAGTCCTCGCCTCGAGACGAATCTTGAAGTTTACTCCCACTTGAGAGAAAAAATAAAAGAGAGAGAGATTAATTTGGGGAAAACGAATTGTGAATGCCAAATTAGCGATCGCCAAAACGGCTCGAGCGAACTCGATGACGTTCGTCAGAATTTAAAAACTTGTGCGATCGTGAATACATTTCAATGAAATGGAAACGAAATTTGATTTTTGTCAAACGAAAAAAAAAAGGAACAACTGTTTTTTGTTCACCGGCTTGACTGTTTCGTTTATTTTTCATCGCCGGATATGCTTTTCACATTATTATTTTTCGACAAATTAGGACAAAAATGTGCAATATTGCCACACTTGTAAACGTGAATGCTCCGTGGAAGAAAATATTCACATATCTCAGGAACGAAAAAATCCTTGGAAGAAGTATTCGAAATTACGACAAGCCGCTGGAAAAGAAATCGTCTTCTTTCTCCAACGGCTCGCGCGCACGCGTTTTGATTTTTTCTCCGGACCATTCGCGGCCCTCGAATTTTCCGCTCTCCGTTCATGTGCCTCCGTAGCCTAATTTTTGGCTCTTCTTTCGTGAAACTCATTCACAATTCTATAACGAAGTGAGATTATGCCTTTGATAGTTTGAAGAAAAAAATCTATATATACACGGGGAGGGGGGGGGGGTGTTATTTTTGTTCATTTTTCAAATTAGACCAGCTATTGGCCAGCGCGATGCCGAATTCGGACGAGACGAAATCTCCCGAAATATCCCACAGATGAGAAAGTATTCGGGACTCGCGATCGAGTGTTGATATCATTATATACATTTTTTAAAAGAATCGGTAGAGCCAAGGAACAGAATAGGCAACGGTAAAAATGTTCCACAATAGTTTGCGATTAACCTTCTGATGGAACTTTTTTCCATATATTTGTAACAATTTTCGTTTCGTGCCCGTTGTAGCACAGTACATTATTTCATCGTTACTTTTCAACTCGAAATAGGATTATTAAATTACTCGCTACACCGGGCATTTACTTTTTTATTTGGCATCGTTTTTTGCACGTAGTTCGTCGAATTGAAAAGCACGAAAATCAACGCTCTTCGAATGTTTGCGTATGGACATGAATTTATATATATGTGTGTGTGTATATATATATATATATATATATATATATATATATATATATATATATATATATATATATATATATATATATATATATATATATATATATATTATACATAATATACTGAATTAATTTTAAAACAAACCATAACTGTTTACCTGACCGTACGGTAATTCCTGTTAAAAAAAAACAAATGACAACAATGTGTCATAAGCAAAAAGAAAATATATAAATCGAGAAGACATGGTAAAGACTGAAAAGGTTGTAGGCCAACTCAGGGAACAGACATGCTTACGTGCGCGAGACGTCTTATAAAATTATGATATCAATATTAAGATACGTGTTTGACGAAAAGAAACATCTGCACGCACACCAAAGACGACTGAAGTAACAATGTGCTGTAAGACCAAAAAAAAAAAAGAAAACAACAAAAAAATAAACATGTGAATCGTGTGTTAGGCATTGAAAGAGGAGAATGTGTATTCGAGTTGTATTGTAATAATTCCCCGTCGGAATATCGGAATACACGGACACTCAGTGTATTTTATATATATACGAGGTATTCCAAATGAATCCAGTGGACTTTTCCCTGACCCCAATTGACTAAAAGACACCCTGAATTTTTTTACATTTTTCGAAACAACTTTTGGAAAAAAAAAATTCTCCGAAAAAACACGCCGCGATTAAAAAATCTGAAAAAATTCCCACAAATGCGTGATTATGTGTAAAAATTTTCAAGCCGTCACCCGCAGTGGAAGTATGATTTTTTCTGTCCTTTCTGAGCGATTAACGTTGAAAAAAATCCGAAAAAGTGACTGCTAACTGTTCAAGGTCCATAATTGTGATTAGGTTATTCAAAAATGGTCAAAAAATTAATTGTGGGTATGAAAATATTTATGTATTCGCCCGAAGTAAGCGGTTCTCGAATTTTTCGGATTTTTAAAGACGTTAATCGCTCAGAAAGCACAGAAAAAAGCATACTTCCACTGTGGATGATAGCTTGAAAATTTTTACATAAAATCACGCATTTTTGGGAATTTTTTTAGATCTTTAAAGCGGGGCGTTTTTTTCGGAGAATTTTTTTGACTTAGGGTTGTTTCGAAAAAGAAAATCAGGGTGTTTTTTAGAGTCAATGAAATCAGATTTAAAAAATTAATCGAATTGGCGGAGACCATGGGAAAAGTCCACCGGATTCACGTGGAATACCTCATATATATATTTATATATATATATATATATATATATACACATGAAAAATTATGAATCAGAAGAAATAAATATATATGAAGATATATTTAATACGAAACGATATTAAAAAATAAAATATTCTTTACCACGATGATATACACGTACCACACACTCGCGCGCAAGCGCCTACACATACACACACAAACAAACACACATATATTTTTGCTTGGAGCGATAAGAGTCATTATGATTTATTTAAGTTATACAGCGTAGGTAGGAGGGAGATCGCTTTGTTGTACCGGGATCCTACGATTAATGCATTCTGAACAATCCTTGAACATGGATATACGCCTGTGCATATATACATAGAAAAAGATAATATTATTACTATTATTACCGGGGGCATCTATAACAGTTACACACTATATAAAAAAAAACAGATTAAGGCAAAACCAGCTTGTACGTTAATTATGTTTAAAAAAAATGCTGTTCCGTTTGTATTAAGTACATGAAAGAGATACCTTTGTTACTACTGATTGTTAAATATATCATATGATGTTACGAAGAAGCTTTTTTAATCTCATTACCTCCTGTATACGTTAAGGGGTTAGGCCGCTGTGAAAATAACGACACTGGTTCACCGCTTGTGGCATCTCGGGCTGGAGAGGTAGGTCCAATGTATGGTGCGGGAATCGCTGATTGAAGGTAAACTTTAAGGGGGGATACCTTAAGGGGAGAAAAAATGGCTGATTTTCATGTTTTTTTTATAAGGGAAGATTTCTTCACCATTTTTGAGACAGGGTATGTTTTATTACTACTTCTGGCTGTTACATAGTATTTTTTTTTATTAATTTTTCAAAATGGCGGAGGACGTTGTCGGACGGCATGAAACGTATCGTCGGCGGGATTAATCTAAAAAAAACCAACGAAGATCTTTCTTTAACACTCATACGGAGAATATGAACCAAGAAAAAGTGGAAGTGTTGAAAATCGATGAAATGGTACCCCTTGAAAGAAAAAGATTGAATTTTCTGAAAAAAATGGCTACATTCTGCAATAAAGAAATACTTTTTTTTTTATTTTCAAAAACATTTAGGGTTATGTTTTAGACAATGAGGTTGGAAAGATTTATACCGAATTTCAACAGAATCGATCGATTAGTTTTTCAGCTCTACGTCACGCCAGTTTAGAAAATGCAGTTTGAAAGACCGTGCCATACCTCCGCCATTTTTAAGGATTAATAAATGAAAAAATACCATGTTACAGCCAAAAGGAAAGGGTGTCTCAAAATGACCTGACATTTTAAATTGCGCGCCATTTTTTTGTGGCGAACATAGAGTACTAATCTTTGACAATCGGCATCGGGAAGTATTGAGGTTTAGTCACGGAGAATGACACGATCGAGCAATGCATAGAAATTGTTATTTGCTGCATTGTTACTCCATAGTTATTGGAGACGAAGTTTCATGATCGTGTTATCTCGCGCCGCGGCGATGTGAATTGGCCACCAAGATCGTGCGATTTGACGCCATTGGATTTCTTTCTTTGGGGGTTTCTGAAAGGAAAAGTGCATGCCAATGATCCACACAGACCATTCCGGAGCTCAGGGAAGCAATTCGACGCACCATTAATGAAATTAGTCCACAATTATGCCAAAGTGTTATTGAAAATTTCGTCAAAAGAGTGAACGTTAGCAAACAGGGATGAGGCGACTATTTATCGGATATTGTGTTCCAAACATAACCTCCATGTTTGTACCTTATATTAAAATAAAAATATTCGTACTTTTCAGATGAATAATACGTTTTATCAATCATTTAAAACGTCAGGTCATTTTGAGACATCCTATAGTAACAAAACATACCCCAAGTCTGAAAAAGGTAAAGAAATCTTTCCTTTAAAATAAATCATGAAAAACAGCAATTTTTCCCCTCCTAAAGATATTTCTACGCTTAAGGGGCTATACGAGTTTGACACTTTCAAAAAATCAATTTGTTTGCCTTTTTCGATCGTTTATACTTTCAAGAATATCCTGTAAAAATTGCAAGGCCGTATCTCTAATCATGTTATCTTGCAAAAATCGATAGTTAAATCTTTAAACGCGTTTTTCTCGAAATTAAATTTTTCAAACTTGCTGACATTGTAACTCAACGAGCAATTACCCTATTGACTTGAAATTTGAACTGAGTACTCGTGAATGTATTTACTCTACAATGACGTAGGATATTTTTTATTGGATGAAAATTGACAATTTGGCATTGAAAAAAACGACCATTTTATAGGCAAGAAGACAGACTCTTTTTCATAACTACGCCATTTTGTTAGATTTTGATATTTTTCGAAAAACCCACGTCATTGTACAGGAAATACCTTCCAGTTTAACATTTTTTCCTTTTTCGGTTTCTGCTACTCAATCGGCCGTAATCATGTCAGCAGTGGAGGAACTTTTTTTTTGCCGCCTCCGAAGGCAGCGCATAAGTCGCTTGGATCTCAATATTTTTATATGAAAAAATTACGTAATATAGGTCAAATATAGCCAAATATATTCTTAATTTTCCGAAACATTTAATTGAGTACTTTTCTTCCAAAAAATTCCCGAAAATCACCCAAATTTTCAGCGTTCACACTGGTATAGCCTCTTAAGGCGAAGGCTCCCGCCTTGTACCGGCTCCCCCACGCTCGTGCATCGTTATTTCCATCTCCCTCACACTTACGGGTCCAAAGTTGCGATACCATCGCGTGAGTGAACGATGGTGAATTTTTTCGAAAACATTGTTCCCTAAACAAAGGATTCCCACAAAAAAATCGAAAACATAGTGTACCTTTTTGCACAATGTTCTTTCTCATCGTATCTGCGCGTGAAAGAGCGTCCTGTAAGAAAGCGCGTAAAACTACCGCATGCCAAAAGTGTTACAATTCTTCAACCGGTGGACGGATCGATGCTGAAGTTTCCACGCAGGCTCAGAACCATAGAACGTACCAATGCATGCAATTTTTCATCGTCGTGGTGTCCATGCATCCTCAATTGGATTCGAAAACAATAAGATGCGAATAAAGATCGAGAATTCGTATATTGCCGCGAAAAGCACGGCGTCAGCACACGATTGGTGAGTGTCGCGAATAGCGCGTTAACGCGTTTCTCCGGCCAATGGGACTGTTGCGCGGGGTAACGGCCATAACAGCGGCGGGAGTGGGGGAAGCGTGCGCGCGTACAGCCTCTTCTCCCGGCGTCCGGCGTCACTTTTTTTTGTCCGCGGGCAACGAGAAAGCGTTTGTCCGTTGACTGGAGTAGTAGTAAAATCCGAGGCACGCCGGTAGTGCGTTATTATAACCGTAAAGCGAGCCTCCTCCTCCTCCTACATTCCCGGCCGAGTACACACGGGTGCGCGTCGCCTTTTGTCGTCCAACAACGCGTCGTTGCCTACTTTTCTTTTCTTCGACTTCATGATTTGATCGAATTAACGCACACGTCGAGCCTCGAACGATCCGAGCGTGTAGTACGGAGTGTTTTTTTTTTCGTTCTCGTGCTTCGATCAAACGCCGAAAGAGACAAGAAACGTAACCACTTGTCCGGCGACTCGTGCGAGAGTGACTCCGTTCTTTCGTCGCAACGCGCAGGCGAGAATAATTCCCCGATCAAACGAGAGGAAAAGATAAATAAAAATGTCGACGAAATCGAGCAAGAAGACCGCGGCGACGTCCTCGTCGTCGGGGGCTTCGGCACAATCGCCCGAGCCGAGCATATCAACGCCAATCGGACGTCGTCCCGGTAGCCCGTTGAGCCCGACGCGCTACTCGAGGCTTCAGGAGAAACAAGATCTCGCCAATTTGAACGATCGCCTTGCCTGCTACATCGACAAGGTTCGTCATTTGGAATCGGAAAACTCGCGACTGACGCGCGAGGTTCAAACGTCCCAAGAGATCGTAACCCGCGAAGTTTCCAACATAAAGACTATGTACGAGCACGAATTGTCCGACGCGAGAAAATTACTCGACGACACCGCGAGAGAAAGGGCCAAACTTGAAATTGATACGAAAAGATTGTGGGACGACAACGAGGATCTCAAAACCAAGTGGGTTCAATTCATTCGCTTTCGTTGGTGTTTTTTTTTGCCCTTTCCCGGTCCTCTCTTTGTCTTTCAGGTTGAACGCTGCAGAGTATCATGCCCCATGATGTATGATAGATTTTTCGTTTGGGTTCGATGTACGAGATATGTATCTTTTTGTTCGCATTTCGCACACCTTACTCGTGAGGTTGATACAAGCATCCAATTCCTGTACACCTTCTTTTCAGTTTCCGGATCCCTATGAGCCTCGATGCAAAGACAAATGCGCGGTTGACCGAAATTAGAGATGCTTGATTCGTATCCTGTTTGTATTAGACTTTTACAAGAAGCTTTATCGTGCACTAGGGTGAAACGACCAGTGAATGGACACTAGGATTTAAATGGACGGTAAAATGGAAATATGAAAACTTTTAATCACTATGGCTGACAAAAGATATTCTGATAGAGGATAAACTATTCGAAATAATTGCAACAAATAATATTGGAGAAATTGATAAATCAGTAGCTAGACGATAAAATCGTCGGTGTATGGACAAAATTATCAGCACACGGACACTCAAAAACCAGTAAACGGACATGTAGTGTACATTAATACTGTAGAGGAGAACAATTTATTATTTATTTTTACTTAATGCTACGTTTGGAGATCACTGTGTTACACAAGAATTATAATATTCTTATCCATACGAGTATTATATTTGTTATTACGATTCCGAAGAAAATACACAAAGCTTTTTTGCACCTTGAGGTGACATTCTCAAAAACTGCCAAAGTTTGTTTCAACATGAGCTTGAAGTTTGCATAGTTGGAATGAAACGAAATTTCTTTTCAATTTCTTGTCATTATTATGCAATCGTGTTTTGCAGATTTGTTGTATATCGCTAAATGAGAATGGTAAACAAGTTTGCGTGATTTTAGTAGCTCGAATCTGCCAAAGGAAGTTTGGAAAAAAAACTTCAATGTGGACATTTTGAGAAGCAGAAAATCAAACTTTGTAAAAATTTAAGGAAATGAAATGATATTGTGACAACATTTAATGAAATGTACATCGTCATCTCTTGACAGTAATTAGTTTAGCGATTTTCAGCAGATGAGCTAAGTTTTTTACTCTGCTTTGAGAGTTATCAGAACAGAGCCCATAATTCCATTCACGAGAAAGAGGTTAGGATACAGCATTGGTGAATAAACATTTCTAATTGTAGACTGTTATTACGAATTTATTTTAAAATTCTGCAAAAAATCAAAGATTCATTCTATCTTAAGTACTGAAAGCAATACTTAACCTCAAAACTCGTAGAAATTGTGGATTTGGCTTTCGGAACATCTACTGTTCACAGACGTATTGTAACTAAGTCACGCAGTGTGCAGGTACCACAAAATATAAAAATTGTGTGTTGCATCAAAATTCGATTTTAAACTGAGAAATCGGCTTTAACGACACCGGTGATTTTTTTTGCTGAATTATAGTGATTAGTGTTTTTTATTGACAATTCGTATTCTTTAATCATTTTAAATGTCAATTAGATTTACATGACGTTGAAGTTTGTATTGTTGGAAAACAACGTAAATTAATTCCCTTTCAATTGTGCTCCGTTATTGACTCTGTTGGGCCACAAAAATATACTCACACGTCTTTCAGTATCTTTATAGAAGATCGGCAACTTAAATCTTCAAAAACACATTTTGGAGAATAACGGAAATAAACTAAAGAATTCGAAAGAATTTTCGTTGCGTTCCAACGATGAAAACGTCAACGCCATTCGTAGACCAAATTTGTCAAAACAAAAGTTTGGGCTACCGAACTTTCGTTGCATTTCAATTATGCAAACTTCAACATCGTAGCTTTCGACAGTCTTGAAGTTTGCATCGTTGGAATGCGACGAAATTTTTATGTTCTTTGTTGCCACCAAAAATATTTAACAAATTTACGGTGAAAAAGTTGCTAAAAATCCTGAAAAAAACGTTCGAGTGATACTCGTGACCTGAAAAGACAATAATTTGTGGATTTACAAGTTGATTATCGAAAATACTGAGTTTCCGTTGCAACGATGCAAACATCAACATCATGGCTTTGTCCATTTGCCGGTACCCATCCATTCACTGGTCGGCTCATCCTAAATACAAGCATCTGATAAATTCTTGCCTGTACACCTTTTTTCAGTGTCCAGATTTCTATGACTCTCTGCACAACGACAAATGTGCGGTCGATCGAGATAAGAAATGGGTGATTCATATCGTGTGTACTCGTTTTGAGGCCCTTTTCTATCGTACTTTTCCATGGACTGTTTACGCGCAAAACTATGGCGACTAGCCATATGTGTTTTGTCACACAGGCCATTTCTGTAACTTCGATCCCGCGCTACTTCAATATACTTCTACTTATCATGAATTCCAAAGTTGCATTTCATAAAGCACTAATATTTAATAGTTCCTTATCTCACGAAAGAAAAAAAGTATGTGTATCTGCCTGTTGAGATGTGCAGCGCCACGTCGCCGAGGTGTCAAAGTTTTCATCATTGTATGAAATATTTTTTGCGCACATTTCGATTCTAGATCTTGAAGCATCTTAAAAGAATGGCCGAGGGATTTTCACAACGAAAAACCGAAAAAAAAAAGAAATTCAAGTAATTGAAAAAAAAAACAATTGCATTTAAACAATGCAGAGTTCAAGTTTATCGCGACTTCACTATATGTGAAATAGTTTGCCTTGTATGGATAACAATACCCACATACACGATTTACGCACGATTACTCATCTAAACGATACACACACACATATATCCATTTATAAATAGCATTGTAAATGTGCATGCAACTATTATATGTAAGGAAACGTGTTCTTGAAGATATTTAACTTCAAGGCCCATATTTAGGGATGGTGTTGAAGTTTGCATCACTGGAAAGCATCGTTTTTTAAAACCTACTGATGCCCAATTTTTTTGCTCATTTAGGCTACAAAAATCACAGAAACATTTTTGAGGATCCTTATTAGGAATCTCTAACCAGAACCTGCAAAAAACGATTTTAGGCAGTAATAAAAAATAAAGATTTGATGGTATTGCCCGATTTTATTTGCACATTTAGGCTACGAAAATCACAACGTATTTTGAGGATTCTTATTAAGGATCTATAATTGGAATCTTCAACAAATGAATTCAGACATTAATAAAAATAAAGAAACGAAAATCGCAAAAATTAATTTCCGTTGCATTTACGTTAATGTCGATGTCTAACATTATGTAAACCGCAATGTCTTCAAGGTTCCTAAAATAAGTTATACGTCGAAGAAATGTTAGGACGGTTCAAAAACAACCAGATGTTAAAATAGTCAACATTGCATAGACACAACGAGGTTGAAGTTTGCATTGTTGGAATGCGAAGAAAATGAATATTTCTGAATTTCTCTAATTTCCTTTGCCAGATTTTGCCAACAAAAACCTCTCAACCATTTTTCAAAATATTTGTTTAGCGATCTACAATATAAATCTATAAAAGAAGATTTCCTATAATGATAAAAATAAGGAAAATAAAATGTAAAAAGAGCTGTTGTTGCGTTTCAACGATGCAAACTCTAACACCATGAGATATAATAGGTTCAAAATGTCCTTTCCTATAGTCATTCATAAACGCGCTTTCCATGGTCGTACCTCGGAATTGATACCACGTAATGAAATTTAGCGGGGTTTGCACCAGCAAGTGCAAATGGTTAAAACTCTACTATTAATTTCAACAATTAAAAAAAAACCATTTGCACTCCTTGATGTTTCGAGGGACGTAAAAATTGGCTGGACGATCGCGTCCTGCACTATCAACTTCGTGAAATACATCAAATTGAAGTTTGCATCCTCGGAATGCAATAAAAATAATAATTTTTCAATTGCTCTCATTTCTCTGGGCAAATATCCGTTATGAAAATCTTTCAATTATTTTTAATTCGCTTATCTCGAGACCTAGAATCCAAATCCGTAAAAAGAGATTTTGTAAAATGATAAAAATATAAAAAAGAATTAATTGTAAATTTTCGTTTCATCCAAATTGAAGTTTGCATCCTCGGAATGCTATAAATACCATTATGTTTCAATTGCTCTCACTTCTCTCGGCAAATATCCGTTTTAAAAATCCTTCAATCATTTTTAATTCGCTTATTTCGAGACCTAGAATCCAAGTCTGCGAAAAGAGACTTTGTAAAATGATAAAAATATAAAAAATAATTAATTTGTTAATTTTCGTCGCATTCCAACGATGGAAACTTCAAGACCATTGGGATTCGACATAGATGACGTACCCATTAGTGATGGCTGCGACAAGTACACCCAGTCCTGCGGATTACAAGGTTAATGCTAGTTTCGCGACCTCAAAGTCAGGATACCCGTAACCTCGTTTGCAATCTTTTTTCTTCGCTTTAAGATAAAATGTAGGTCACACGTCACGTGAATCTTTTTCGTAGCGTGTGCGAAGTGTGGCCATCGGCATTATTCGCTCGTCCGTATATACACTTGACTTTTCACGCATAAGCGAATTCACGCGAATTTGAAAGCTTGATCAAGGTAGCGACAAAATAAATAGTTCAGGAATGAGGTTGAAAATAATATTTCGAAAGGGACTTCGATGAATTCGTAGGGGGAAAATGAAGAAAAAGAATGTTAAGATCGAACGTTCCGAACTAATGTAGCACGGGGAGCGGGTATATAAATGTGTATGTGTGCGTGTGTATATATATATATATATATATATATATATATATATATATATATATATACGCACGTACGACACGACATACGCTATTGGGTTTATATATAGTGATGACGGTGGACAGATGTGTGTGAAGATATCGTAAAAATGGCTCCGGGCTTTCCATCGGTCGCGCTTATTCACGTATTTTATAGCTACCTGAACTATTATGATTATTACGCAAACTTGTAATATACCTGATAGTGCCGTCTTTCACAATCTGCCCTGTAGAATTAGAATGGCAAATTCTTCAAAAAAAAATTTCGTCTAAAAAGAACATCGAAAAGTTATCGGTTTACGTAAATTCGTAAGAAAACTTTCTCTTCTGCGATAATTATTACATTGATACTCAAACAAATGATATCTTAAAATATTCATATTTTCAAAAACGGGGTTCTTTGAAATTGTATCTTTCGTGATTTGCTGTAGTCGAATGGTTTATAAGTATGGTGCTGAAGTTGGCAACGTTGGAATGCAACGAAAATTGTACTATTTTTTTTATTTCGTCATTTTTTTTATCGTCCAAACTCTTTTTTCCTGATTCAGGTTGTGGATCCTTAAAAAGGACGTCAAATATGTTTCAATGATTTTTGTACCTTTAATGTCGTGAAAACAAAATTGGGCAGTACGAAAAAAATGGCATTTCGTTGCATCCCAACGATGCAAACTTCAATACCATTTATAAGTGAGGTTCAATTGCCACGTTGTTTTTTTTTAAATTATTTCCCAAAATCTGGGCACCTGGACGCAGTTTCTTATGAAAAATCGTGGATTTAATCGCAGCGGATTAAACTCTTGCTGATATCAACTTCGTTCGTTAACCATCAAATTCCAGCTCAATTCGCGATCTTCATAAACTACTGAATCGTCTGAATTTTCATATTTTTGTAGCGGCTTCCACGGAAACGGGAAAGTTGAACTTTTATTAGAAGTAGATAAGTTTAAAAAATCTGCTTTAACATTCATTATTAAAACGCTCGATTTCCTTTAACGGTTTAAACCTAGCTCGCGGCGGAAATGAAAGAGGAATTTTCTCGAATTTTTTCTGGGAAATCGTGTGCAGGTTTTCAATTTTTTTTTACATTAAAGAGTACGGTTTTAAGTTTCTTTGACAATTTTTGTATCGAAAAATATTGATAAATGCGGTAGATATAATTTGTGCAGAGCGCTGTTGAAAAAAAGTCCTTCACGGTGACGACTGTTGCTCGGAAACAAATCATCCGAAATTTTAAAAATCAAACGCATTTGTTTTTTGCATGAAATTATCCAGTGCTTGGACAAAGGATTGGATAAAATTTTGATTTTTGAAAAAATGGCCGCGGTCCACAATGAAAGTATTGATTTTCGTTGATAAAAAAAACAATGCATCGAAAAAGAAAATCCTTTGTTCAAGCACTGCTTCTTCATATGTGAAAAAAGCTTAAAAAGGCGTACAATTTGAAGTTGAACTGTCCATTGATTTTTGAGATATAGTGGTCACCAATCGACTGCACAATTTTATGGTGTTGAATGCAACGAAAGTTCTTTTTTTTTTTCAAATTTATTTCTTCAGTTTTTTCATCTTCCAAATTCTTATCCTGCAAATTTAGGCTGTAGATTATTCATGAGCAGCCTCAACCAACAGTGGAGCCATTTTTATAGCCTAAATTTGCCAAAATAAGTTCGAACTGCTAAACTTTCATTGGGCAAACAATGCAAACTTCAATATCATACAACTTTGAAGACGGAAAAAAATTCGGTGCTGAAGTTTGCATCGTTGGGATGCAACGAAAGTTCTTCATTACATTTTTATTATTATGAATAATCTATATATATATATATATGTGTGTGTGTGTGTGTGTGTGTGTGTGTGTGTGTGTGTGTGTGTGTGTGTGTGTGTGTGTGTGTGTGTGTGTGTGTGTGTGTGTGTGTGTGTGTGTGTGTGTGTGTGTGTGTGTGTGTGTGTGTGTGTGTGTGTGTGTGTGTGTGTGTGTGTGTGTGTGTGTGTGTGTGTGTGTGTGTGTGTGTGTGTGTGTGTGTGTGTGTGTGTGTGTGTGTGTGTGTGTGTGTGTGTGTGTGTGTGTGTGTGTGTGTGTGTGTGTGTGTGTGTGTGTGTGTGTGTGTGTGTGTGTGTGTGTGTGTGTGTGTGTGTGTGTGTGTGTGTGTGTGTGTGTGTGTGTGTGTGTGTGTGTGTGTGTGTGTGTGTGTGTGTGTGTGTGTGTGTGTGTGTGTGTGTGTGTGTGTGTGTGTGTGTGTGTGTGTGTGTGTGTGTGTGTGTGTGTGTGTGTGTGTGTGTGTGTGTGTGTGTGTGTGTGTGTGTGTGTGTGTGTGTGTGTGTGTGTGTGTGTGTGTGTGTGTGTGTGTGTGTGTGTGTGTGTGTGTGTGTGTGTGTGTGTGTGTGTGTGTGTGTGTGTGTGTGTGTGTGTGTGTGTGTGTGTGTGTGTGTGTGTGTGTGTGTGTGTGTGTGTGTGTGTGTGTGTGTGTGTGTGTGTGTGTGTGTGTGTGTGTGTGTGTGTGTGTGTGTGTGTGTGTGTGTGTGTGTGTGTGTGTGTGTGTGTGTGTGTGTGTGTGTGTGTGTGTGTGTGTGTGTGTGGTAATTCTTTAGATAAGTGACTTTTCCGAAAAATGAGCCTAAAATTTTTTTTGCGATTTTCTCATTGGATTATTAATTGGGTTATAAATGATGATATTCAGTCGGGGGAAGCTGAAATTCACCCTCCCTCATAAGAAGTCATGGGGTTTTGTAGTTCGCGGAAACACGTGATAAAATAGGGCATTTTTGAACATTTCGACGCCTCTATTGGGTTTGTTTGGGTTTAAGTATGGGTAAAAGTCATGGGGGTTTGAAGTTCACGGAAACACGTGATAAAGTAGGGCATTTTTGAACATTTCGACGCCTATATTAGGTTTGTTTGAAAGAAAAAAACAATTTGTCGGAAAAGTCACTTATAATTCAAAAGTCAACTTTAAATAATTGTTCAAGAAATAATGAAGGGATTTTTGTTGAAAAAGTGTCTTGAAAAAGTAATTTTGAGAAAAACGCGTTTAAAGTTCGCCGGTTCGCGGACCCTGCTTATAAACGCCCGTAACTCCCTCAATTATTGCACGGATCGACTAGAATATTTTTAAAATATAATATTTCGAGAATCCGTCGAAAACCAAAAATCGATATTTTTCAAATTTTCAACTGTGTAAGTCCCTTAATATACATGCTCGTGGCTGGGCTTGAATCCACATTTCACAAGAAACTGCATTACGTTGTTTAGATTTTCATATTCATTTTTCTCGTAAACTGTAATGTTATGATCGAACCGATACCGAACACGAACTTGGGCTTTGACGTAGAAAGGTGTGCCAAGGGTCAACATTTTCTCCTCAGGAATTCCGTTATTAGCGAAAGCGCATCCATGACACTCTTTTCCAATCTCTATATACTTTTCTATCAAGCCGTAACGCGTAAGGAAACTTTTCTTCTTAAAAACTTATCGTACACCTGCCTTCACCGATAATGGATCTGGCTCGAGTACACAAGGTGCGAATTTCTGTCTGATTAGCGCAAAAATATGTCGTTTATTCGCTACCAAGTGGCGGAGTTTTCGGACGATAAGCAGCAAAAAATCATAAATTTAAATACCCATGACGGCAAAATCTACAGGAAGCGTATCGCGTATATTTGTTTTTCGGCTTGTAGCACGCGCAATCGTCGAAAGCATACCCATAGTTACGAGTGCGAAGCCCTAATTTCATTGATTCCCAACCCGTAGTACGGATGGTACTTGTGCGGTTTGTGGGCCCGCGACGCTCTCCCCGGCGTGTGTAACGCTTTTACGAAAGAGAAGCGCGCGAGAAAAGTTTTTTTTAGTTCGCCATTAAACGGCGCAGGGGGCGACACCGTGAAGCCGCGCCGGCGAAGAATTGCGTCACGCTTACGATACGGTGATGATGTCAGCCCAGCGGCTTGAGGTCGTGTACTATCTTATCCAAAAGCATCGGTCCTCTATGGAGGAATATTGATGCCTACGAAACTCTCGACGTGATCCAAGGTTATTTTTACACGCTACCCGCGAACCCGAAAATTGTTCGTCTTTATTTGTTTCTTCTTTTTTCCTCGCCCGTAGTGACGTTTTTGTCAATATTCTTCGCGCTTGTGGGTCTCATTTTGATACTTTGGGAATACGAACTAGAAATCGAAAGACGCTCGTGTACAAATACACTCGTGCAATCTGGTCGCACACGTGTGCCGCGTTGCAACACGTGTTTCCTGTGATTCGAAGTTCCGAAAGCTTATCCAGGGTTGTTACGCATATGGAAAACCGGGAAAACTCGGGGAATTTCTTTCCTCCTGGAATAATCAGGGAAAAGTCAGGAATTTTGAACATTTTCTGGAATTTTGAAAATTCTCTGGAATTTTGAACAATCTTTGGAATTTTGAACACTCTCTGGAATTTTGAACATTTTCTGGAATTTTGAAAATTCCCTGGAATTTCGAAAATTCTCTCGAATTTTCTCAAAGTACTTTTGGCAAGAATGACGAAAAATGAAATCGACTTGACAAAAAAACAGCAGTATAAAAATAAATATTTTTGTATATTTTTAATATTTATATTATTCATTATATACAAAAAAAGTTATGTCAATGCCAAACATTGAAAATTAAAAAAACTGAAAACTAATTTATCGTAAAGTTCTATACATTTGCATTCGATCTGTCAATACACAGCCACATCATTATTATTATTATAGATAAGTGTTTATATTTATTCTTTATTTATTGTAACCGGCATAAAAATTTCGGTTTATCATAAAGAATAGGTTCTGTATTTGCTTTTAATGTATTTTTTTTACTTTACAATGTTTGAATTATTTTTCGAATTTCAGTTTTTTTGAAATTGTATTTCCATTTTCAACATTTCCATATATTTGATCTTTAAACGAATTATGCTATCCAGTTCAACATAATTTTTCAAATCGGTTAAAAATGTTTTTTTTTTTTCACAAAAATGATTCATTGCTATTTCTACGGATATCATTTTTTTCCGTATAGTTTGTAATGTTTACAAATACTAGTATGGTTGAAACGAGACTTGTGGTGTTTGAGTTACAAAATATCTATTTGATGAAAATGAAAGTGTTCTTTATTCGACCCTAATCTAGGCCATTTGCAAAACCTGGAAAAATCAGGGAATTTCTGAGAATGGGAATGCGTAACAACCCTGTTATCTCTTGGCGTTTTCGAACCCTCGCCCACAGCACTCTGGCATTTCCGCTTCTTTCTGATGCGTCTTCGTATCGACGACTTTGTGCCGCCTGCTTTCTTTTCAACAATCTCGTTTTATTCAAATGATTTTGAAGTTATCATCGTTGGAATGCAACGAAACATTTCCTTTTACTCTGAATTTTCTAAACTTTATTTGACAGATTTAATCTATAAAAAATCCCGTGATCATATTTTAGGCTTTTCATTTAGCGATCTATAACCTAGATCTACAAAATATGATTTTCGATACTAATAAAAATAAGGAAACTGGAAAAATCGTTGCAATCCAACGATACAAGCTTCAAGCCCATTTATTCAATATGAAAGGGCTCCGCTTAGTAACATCATTTTTTTGGTTCATTTCTCGATCCTTGAACCTGTGCGTAAAAACGTATAAAAACGCGTGTAGGATGGTGTCGAAGTTCGCACCGTTGGAACGCAACGAAAATGAATTCTTTTCACACTGCCAAAGCATTTTTTTTGCGGATTTGGGCTACAAAAGTCACAAACATTTTTCGGCATATTTATTGAAAATCTACAATTACAAAATAAAGTGGCGAGAAAATATTTTCTATAGTAGTGAAAATAAATTAAGTTGAAGTTTGCATCGATGAATGAAACGATGTTTTTGTTATTTCTTTATTTTTATTATTATTAGAAAGCCTTTTTTGCCACTTGAGGTCGTAAATCTCTAATAAAAACACGTAAAAACGTTCGAAGGTGTTCATAGCCTAAATCGCCCAAAAAGGAATTTTATCAATGAAAAACAATCACTTTTCGTTGCGTTTCAACTATGCAAACTTTAAGAACATAAAAATGAAAGAAGAAAAAAGAATTCTCGTTACATTCCAATGTTGCAAACTTCAACACGTCGCGTGGGATAATTATTTGGAAAACCGGTGCCCTCTAAGGATGCCCACACGTTGGTTTCGTGCATACGAGCAACGATACAAAAATATGGTATTGAAGTTTGCATAGTTAAAATACAATATATATATATATATATATATATATATATATATATATATATATCATATTCCCGTATTTTTGGGTACATTGAGGCTACGAAAAGCACTGCAAGAATTTTGATAATTCTTGTTATAAATTTATGACCGAGAGTTGCAAAAAAAGATTGTAATTAATAATAAAAATGAAGAAATGAAAAAATCAAGAAGAATTTTCACTGCATTCCAACGATGCAAACTTCAGCACCATTATGGGAGACTGTAACGGAAACTGTTACGTCATTTTGTAAATCAAGTGAATTTTTCTCCAAAATGGTTCGCCCTCCAGATAGAAGACGAAAAACTTTACTTCAGTCTAAAACGAGAGCAGCTTCGAGGATCTTCCTTTTACTGTAAAATCGGGCGTGGAGGGAAGAAAATCATCTTGAAGTTTGCACCGCAACAAAACAACACAACGAAAATTAATTATTAGAAATTAATTATTAGTGACGTTGAAGTTTGTATCGTTGCAACGCAAAGAAAAGGAACTATTTTTATTTGTTGGAATTTTTCTTGCTGTAAAAATAACTGAAAAGTTTTTACGTATTCTCATTGAAAATTGAAGACCGCAATTTGCAAAAAAAGAAGGCTTTGCATAAGCTAAAAATGAATAAATAAAGAATGAACAAAAAATTCATTGCATTGCAAGGATGGAAACTTCAATGTCATAATTATTTTCAATTGATAAAATTTATTTTTAGCCTATTCAGGGTATGAAAATCATTGGAATACTTTTACGTATCCTCATCAGAGATTCACGGGCACAATTCACGAAAGAAAAGATTTTTCATAGTTAAAAAAATAAAGAAATAAAAAACGTCAAAAACATCGTTGCATTTCAAAAATGCAAATTTTAACGCAATAAAAAAAATGGTACAAGAAATAGCTCTCTCTCTCTCTCTCTCTCTCTCTCTCTCTCTCTCTCTCTCTCTCTCTCTCTCTCTCTCTCTCTCTCTCTCTTTTCCTTTCACACATAGGCTCGATTCTCGTGTCCTTCCGTCTTAATACGATGATGCAAAGAACCAAGTGAAGCAAGAACATCTATATTCAATATATGTTTATTTAACCATGTTGCTCAGGGGCAAACAAGTCTACTCGATCGGTCACATCTATTTCAGGGAATGATCATTTCATGTTTTCAGTTTTCGATAAAGGGGCAAACAACGTCAGGGAGTGGGAGATGGAGAAATGAATCTAGACGTCCTTCAACGCCTTTAGGTTCTTTATCCCGTCTCGACAAAAAATATTTGGGTTTCGATGCCACATTGACCGTATCGATGACGTTGAAGTTTGCAACGTTGGAATGCAACGAAAATGATTTTCTTATTCCCAAATTTTCTTCAGCAGATTCGAGCTACGAAAATCGCACAGACATTTTTGAGGATTTTTATTTAGCGATCTACAAAGAATCTGCAAAGTATGATGTTGGATAATAATGGCAATAAGAAATTGTAAGTAATTTTCGTTGCATTCCAACGATGCAAACTTGAACACCATCCGTACAGTTAGATTCGAAAATTGGTACACACTGATAGAAAGTCTTACTTAGCAGTGGAGTGAAAAACCTGTCTAAGTATTAAAAAATGCTTATTTCGAATTAGGAACTGCTCGTTCATCCAAAAAAATTTTTGATCGTTATCCAGATAACAGCTTATAACACTGCACGTGACGGTGGAAAAAAATATATTATTGGAAAAACATGTGTAATATTCGCTTTCAAGGCACTGGCAATAAGTTATGCAAACTCAATGATGATATATACGCACATAAATCCAAACAAATTTACTGTGAATTGGCCAGTCAAACGTTGCACGTATACACTTCATTACGCGATCCGAAAAACCCTGGCGCGAAAAATACGATGTTTCCTATTTAATGGAGATATCCTCATCGATTGCATAATTTTGAAGAGGCAATAAAATATGGTGTGGAGCATTGCATCGTTGGAATGCAACGAAAGATCTCCATTCGATTTTAATTTGGTTATTCTTGTTGATTTTTCATAATAATCAAAATAAATAATTTCAAAATCTAATGAAGAACTTTTGTTGCATTCCAACGATGCAAACTTCACACTCATACACACACACATATTGTAGAACTTTAAATAATTGTCCAAAAGAATAATGAAGGGATCTTCGTAGACAAATTTGGCCAGTAAAAGTAAAAAGATATTCATAAGTATTTACTTTCGTTGCGTTCCAACGATGCAAACTTCGATCTCATATAAAAAAATGGATCGTTCAAAAACGATTAAATATATAACGATTTAACGAAGAAAGGTGTGAAATAGATCGAAAAAAATACTAATCAAGAGGCTGAGTACGAAAAATGTGCCTCCATGTTGAATATAACTTTCGTTATTGAAGCGAGTAATTATGAGAGTTATTATTGTGAAAATTTTGAAGAAAATACATACAAACTCTTATCACGATGAGAAAAGCTGGAAAAACTATTATAACATCGCTTTCTCGCGTAAATGGCTCTGACGCACAAAATTATCCGTGACGTCAGCCCATTACGCTCGAGGAATTCCGTCATCGTTATTTGGACACAGGTTTTCAGGGTGAAAGGGAAGGAGAAACGAAAGACTTCGTAGTTGAACCATTGCGTATGCCAAGGCCCGGTGTGCGGCGATACTTTAGCCTCGTAGAGTTTATCATACAATTTTGCATGTTTCATTCGTGCCGATGTGTGCTCAACGGGTTTGTCCAAAAAAGCAGGTTGATTTTCAATATTTTCTTCCGATTAGAATATCGGGATGACGCGATGAGGATTTTATACGAAATTCATATATAACCTTGCAAAGTTTGAGTATTTTTTTAAATTAAAAAATATTGATCATCAATGAAGGTATTATTAGTCGAACAAAGTGCCGACGTTGCTGCATAGCCAAACCGCTTTTAGCAATTATACTAAAAGTACATAAAATTTTATATCGTATGACTGGAGGAATTTTTTATGTTTATCCATTTCTGAATTTGGGCAGAGCCATTTCATAATACTTTATATCTTATGACTGGAGGATTTCTTTATGTTTATTCATTTCTGAATAACAGATAATTGGTTGTGTTTTTCCTTAAAAAAACACGAACTTTTTTACAGCTAGCTGTTTTCCGAATTTGGAAATTTCAAAATTACGAACATAGCTAGGTGTAAAGAAAGTTCGTTTTTTTTTTCGAGGAAAAAAAAACAATTATTTGCCATTCAGAAATTAGTAAGCATATAAAAAATCATCCAGTCATAGGATATAAAATATTATGAAATAGGCTCTGCTCAAATTTGAAGTGAATTGGACGCATAAATTCTGCGATGCGACTTACACCGTTGCATGAAACCTAGTTTCGCTAAAATCGCAAAAGAAAGAAGTGTTAATCGCAGCGTCCTTGATCTGAACCTTCACCAAAATCGTCAAAACTTCGTTAATTTTTGGAATTTCCACAAAATATTTGATGCAACCTCAAATAAAAACTATAAAACTATGCAAAAATCGTATTTTTCAAGTTTGAAACTCATGCAGATCCCTTAAGAAGAACTGTAAAAGATCCCATCGGCACGAAAAAGTTGACACAAATGCCTATGCTCGGCGCACTGCATGAAATTCCACTTTCGCAGATTATGGTTGATAAATATGTTGAAAAAATGCTCGCGCAATTTTGAGGAAACAACGACATGTTTTTTCTATCAAAGGTAGGATGTCGCTGAAGCAAGGAACTGCCAACATTTTTCTGTGAACATTAAAGTGGCATACAGAATTAATAATTGTGTAATGATTTGGGAAAACAACATGGAGGGGGGGAAATATTAGCACTTATTTAAGATTGCGACAAAGCCATTTCGATATGAATTCTTTACAATCGCTACCTCGAAAGAATTTTTCATCTATTCAGATAACTTCTTCTTGCTCCTGAAACTTGACATTACGCCGTTGTATAGTTCGCGAGGGTGTGTACAAATTGTATTTGAGACCGCACATGTGAATCTTGGCCGTTAAACGGCCAACTCCCCTACCGAGCTTGTTTAACTTGCGACCGGCATCTTATGCTCTCTGTCTTTCTCTCTCTCGTTCACACTTTGATCCCTCTCGCTCCCGGTATGTCTATCCGGAGACTCTTTGTAAAAAGAGGGCTTCGTCTTTCGTTTCTTTTGTCATAGGCCCAAAAGAATCGTACTCTTTGAATTATCGTACACGAATTATAAAAACCAAATGACTCGCTTTCGGAGTGCACTAATAAAACACATCACGAAAATGAAAAGAGTTAGACATTAAGCTGAAAAAAATTTACCCGCAAATAGGGGGTAAAATCCAATCTACCGCTTGACAATAAATTGCTAATCTGAAGGGTGTCTCAAAATGACCTGACATTTTAAATTGCGCGTCATTTTTGTTCGTGACGGACATAGCGTACTAATCTTTGACAACTGGAATCAGGAAGTATTGAGGTTTATTCATGAAGAATTACACGATCGAGCAAAGCATAAAAATTGTTAGTTGCTGCATTGTTACTGCATAGTTATTGCAAACGAAGTTTCATGGTCGTGTTATCTCGCGCCGCGGCGATGTGAATCAGCCACCAAGATCGTGCGATTTGACGCCATTGGACTTCTTTCTTTGGGCTTTTCTGGAAGGAAAAGTGTATGCCAATAATCCACAGACCATTCCGAACCTCAAAGAAGCAATTGGACGCACCAATGATGAAATTAGTCCGCAATTATGCCAAAATGTTATTAAATATTTCGTCAAAAGAGTGAACGTTTGCAAACAGGGAGGAGGCGGCCATTTATCGGATATTGTCTTCCACACGTAACCTCCATGTTTGTACCTTTTATTAAAATAAAAATATGCGTACTTTTGAAATAAATAATAGGTTTCATTAATAAATAAAAATGTCAGGTCATTTTGAGACACCTCTGAAAATAATCTCGGTTATCGGCATCCAACTTTGGGGGAGACCAAGTGTCTCCAACATCGACATTCTACTGAGATTCCAATGTAAAGCACTAAGGGTTGTTGCTAATGCTCCGTGGTATGTCCAACAAAATAATACACAATGATCTACGAATGAGCTCTGTCAAGGAAGAGGCACAGCTACACAGCGAAAAATACGTAAGAAGATTGACGAACCACCCCAACACTCTAGCCCCAACAAGACTGACATTTCAATGTCCCGAACACAATAAGATTTAATAAAATACTTATTTTACTACTTATCCCAACAAAATAAGACTTAAAATAAGACTTAAATAACAAAGTAAGACTTGTAGACCGCGGCAATACGATTTAAGGCGGGATATACATTTACGACGATCAAAAAATCGATTTCTTTTTTTTTCTCTTTAAACGATAGAACTATATATGTAGAATGTTTTCCTAAAGTTTCAAAGCGAAATTCCTCACCGCTCGGATTCGGAGCGGGCGTGAACTTCAAACGCGTTTTTCTCAAAACTGCATTATCGAAATTGGCGTGCAGGATCACTCAAAAACTATTAAGCCGATTGAATTGAAACTTGGTAGAAATATTGATAATATTGGTACCCTCTACTTGACGAGAATTGTTTTTAAATAATACTATTAAAGTATACCTAAAGTTTGATAATTGTAGAATAACTATTACTTAATTTCACAAATCCCTCAATATTGCTTATTTTTTTCCTGTCTAAATGTATATCCCGCCTTAATCACTAAGACTAAATGGTTGAATAACTTGATACTCGATCCTATGCGACGTAAAGAAAAGCGACCAAAATGATCGAATACCCCTACGGGGTAGCTTATAGTTTTAAAAAACCAAAAAAAAGATCGTAAAATCATAAAAATCATCACGAAAATGTAACTTGGCAAGACCTAACCTATATGAGCCGGAAAAACAAGGTACGATTCAATCGTTCTGATCAAATTCTATCATCACAATTATTACTTATTAGTTTTTTTCTCCCCTCGTACTCTTAACCCTTTATATCACATAATGACATATAATTTGCTTAAATCAACGTTACACGACGTCTACAAACCGTTCTATGGTTTTTCAGTACAATTCATGCAAACTAGATGGCGTTAGTTGAATAAAAATTTGTTCAAAGTTCACTTATCGCGAGATTGTAAGATTCGAGTGTGCGTAAAGTTAGTGAAAATCGAAAAAAAATGTCAAAACAACAAACGGTGTGTGAAAAGTTTGGCGTGACTGTACTACAACAAGCAAAACTGCTTCAAAGCATTCCATACATCATGAAGGAATCTTACGACAAAATGTAACAAGTCTGGCACGCTCTCTTTATTGCTTTATAACTAGCCCCCTGATAAAAATTTTCGAAAACCAATTAATACGTGTTTTTTTTTTTTTATTACAACCTACCATAAAGTTAACTATTTGTTAGAGAGTTAATTAAATTATAAATCGTCAGTGATCTCCAATTACTACGTAAAATCCTATTTCTAAATATTCCGCAGTGTACGATGATTTTTGACAGTCGTGACACAATGCGGTTAATCAGGATATCGATCACGTGCCTTGGATACGTTACAGTAACACTAAAGATAAATATAACTTCACTATCTCTCTGCTACTTTATTTTCACGGACATTCTGGGATGACCTAGATATAAATCGACTTCGAAGAGGATCGATTCGCGTTTCACCAATAAATATTAAGGGTCACTAATTTTCTCGAGACGTTGATTCGTTCGATAAAGATTTCTCGTGAAAAACTGTGCTAAATTGCTTACATTTTAAGACTTCTTGCTACCGAATACGATTTAGTGCAACGTACGAAAATTTCGAGGTCAGACATTCATCGGCGAAAAGCTCAATCCTTCTCGAGAATAATCAATCCACTTTTTTGCCGTTCTCTATAGTTTTCTTTTTCCATTTTGATTTTTTTGCAAGATCGACTGGATGATGGAAGTTTTGACGACACTTGGTCAACTTATCAGTGCCCTCAGTTTTGAACTCGTTATGATTTGTTTCCATCCTATTAACGGCCTCTAATCTCCGCAAAACATTTGGCGTTGAAGTAAAATTGTTTGACAACCGGCAACAGTCAACGGTACATCCAAAGAGCGTTGCGCATGCACAAACAAAACGAAACGTGCGCGATCCGGGAAAAATAAAATTCTCTATGTGGGTCGGGTTCGGTTGGCTGGAAATAGCAGCTCCGGCGTATGTATAGATTCGCCACAAAGCCCGCGATAAAACCCGGACGACTTTGGCGTGAACTTCGCGTCGTGTTCGATCTGCTCTGGCGCGTGACATGTTCTTTTTTACGCCATCAAATTAAGGGGCTACATCTACCTAGAGGCCCGAAAAAAATGACCGAATGCCGAATTCGTTTTGTCTGGGAAACTGTTGGTGAAAAAGAAGCCCTTTTTTATCACAAAGGTACACATGTTGAGGGCCATTAAAAAAATGGCTAAAAAATACGGAAAACAGGAAAAACATGGCCGCCGGTAGATGACATCTTTTTTGCGACTTTTGGCGGTGGACACTCCAGCTTAAGGCGGGAGCCTGAATTAGAAGGTCCAAAAAAAGCGTTTTTTCGAGATTTTTTTTAGAAGAGAAAAATTAAGCGAGCCCAGTAAACATTAAGGTATCTTTTCATGTATGTTTGAAATGTATTTAAAAAATTGTTCAACATGAAATAATAAACAACTGCAGATTTATCAGCCTATTCCATGTGCATCTTGCCACTGCAGTCCCCAATCGGCGAGAAAGATGCACCTCGTAATTCTTGACTGAACCAAATAAACCAATGAAATTTTCAATTATCATATATTTTTCTTCTCCGTGAATTAAGAAAAAGCTGTAAAAATCCCGAAATTATAACTTTTCTCAGGTTTGAAAAAAAAGTGTATTTAAAAAAAACACTTTAACGTGTTATAAAAATGATTTAAAATTTGTTTTCAACAAACTTTTTTAATTCACTTAGAAGAGATTTTCATACTGAAGAAAATAAACTTTGGTTTGATTCGATAGGTCGTTTAGTTTTTTTTGCCATCAAGCCCGCCAATTTGGAAAAATCGTGGAAATGAAAACTGGAGAAACCGCGCTTCAAAGTTTTCAATAGAAGGAAATATCAATATCAAATATCAATCGCTTCTTTGCTTTTGGCCTTGTATCTTCGAAAATATTAACAATTGGCCTCAGTAACTTTGTAAATATATTCTTGGATAGTTTATCTATCGATTTAAGCAATAAAAAAAAATGATTTTTCGTATCTTCTCATTCAGGCTCCCGCTTTAAACGGTCCATCCGAAATCTCAAAACCAAACGAGTTATTCAAGTTAACGATAAATACGAGTCGTTGACGATCGTCGATATTTGAAATCATTTTCGTCAACAACGTGGCGACGATTTGAAACTCGAGTATGCAAAATCTACGAAAAAAGTCGTCATTTTTTACATAACTAATAAAAAATGAAGATCGATTTAAAAAAAGTGAAATCGTCAACGGCCTTTAAATATTTCTCATCGTATTTCCTGAAAGTTTGGAAACAATCCATCAAAACAAATTTGTCAACCGCCGGTGATAAGCTCAAAATGCAACGTTTTGATACCACAGCCGATAAGTTAGAAATTTCACTCAGTACTTGGAATTCAATGGTGCATTTGTTTCTTTTTATCCCTCACGCAGATACAATTTCCGTTTCACGACCAATGAGCATGTTAAATATGAGAAATGTTAGTTTCGAAATTCCACCTTGGAAGAGAACAATTTCTTGGCTCGTTTCGGGATGCGGCTCCGTCGATAAGGTGAATCAGGAGGAGGTGGGTGGGTATTTTTAGGCCAAGGACACACGCGAGTTAACCTGTGATGCATACCTAGATGGAAGCGTTTTGATACCGCTGATTTATTTGTTCGACCTGCTGAAGAAACCACGATCGTTTTCTACGTAAAAAAAAACAAACGATATAAATGTCCGGTTTTATAAGATTACATGACATTCTAGACGAACTAGTCACACGCACGTGTGGACGTCCAAAATTGTGGAAAAAAAAAATTGGCGCGTGTATTATTTTATTGTGACTTCTTGAGGGGCTATGGCGACCCCGAGATCAGGGTTATTAGAAAAAGAATAATTTTAAAGGAATAAGTAAGATGATTGAAAAATTATTTGGACATTTATTTATATGGTCATTAACAAAGTTGTGTACCAAATTTGGTTTAAAATATTGGCAAATATTCGGTAGTGGGGCTCCTGCTAGAATCAGGTTAATTTCTGGATGTTTGTTTGGGCTTGTATAACCCAAACAACCCAAACAAACACAAACTAAAATTAGCCTTATTCTAGCTTCCAAATATTTAACAAAATATTAATAATTAAAGAAGTTATAAATAATGTAGTGGAGGACCTTTGAACGCGAGAGACTCAACTGTGTACTTGATTTTGGCAACCCCTTTGATCTGACACAAAAAAACGAGTTTTTTTTCTTAAAATAGATAATATTGGCTCAGACTTGACCGAGTTTTTTGTAGTCGTGTTTCAATCGTGAAAAAAAAATGTTTGATTTTTTTCCGATTTTTCGACGAAAAATGACATCATTATTGTCAATAACTACTGAAAAAAAATGTTAAGAAGAAAAACGTCGGTTAAGACTAAACTACTATTACACTGAATACGTGTACCAAATTTCAAGTCAATCCGTTCATTAGGTTCGAGAAATCGTGTACACCATTTTGAAAAACGTATTTTTGAGGAAAACGCGTTAAAATTTTTACTAGCAGTTCTATCGTTGTTAACCATCTTTAATCATAAGTTTACCGTCAATCTGCGATTCCTGAACCATATGTTGGACCTTCCTCTTCAATTTGAGTTGCCTCAAGAGACGAACGAGAGTTCGTCATTTCCACAGTAGCCTAACCCTTCAATTCTATTATGATCAGACGCTCCGAGTTCTTATTGTAATTTCGTATTGATGGATACAAACATGGACTATCTTCAGCGCATTTATGGATACAAAAGTGGACTATCCTGACGGTGTACGTGAAACACAATACTAGCGTGAAAGTAGACAAAAATTGAAAATCTCGAAAATGTGTCCTGGATGTGAAGTAAAATCAGTAATTAGTGGCATAATTTGTAGACCAAGCCTCAAGTTTGTAGTTAAAGCGTTTTTTCGCGTTATTGCTTCACCCGTATATTTAACTTAATTTAATTTAATATTTAATAACTTAATTTAATTAAATATACAGTTAAGTCAATATTCAACTTTATTAGGGCAAAACTCTTGAGAGTGTAAATACCGCGCGTCGCGACTGCCGCAACGTTTCTCGAGATGCTGAACAGTTTACAGGCTTGTCACACAGTTTTTGAGAATGCACGGAAACATACGTAAAATTTCAATGCGTTTACAATGAATCACACTGCAGTCATGTAGCGTATAATGGTGAAATTTTCGAAAGGTTTTTTTCATCTATAATTTGCCCCACGAAGAATCTTAAACATTCCATACTATTTGTCCATTATGCTTTGTCTCATACTATCTGATGATCTTGAAGTTTGCAACGTTGAAACGTAACGAAAGTTAATTCTTTTCCATTGAAAACATTTCTTTTTGGCCGTTTTAGGCGATGAAAATATTTCAAACGTTTGTGCATATTTTTATTACGGTTTTACGGCCTCAAATTGCAAAAAGAAAAGGTTTCGAATAATAATAAAAATTAAGAAATAAGGGAAAAAGTCGTAGCATTTCAACGATGCGAACTTCAACGTCATTTAAACTACTAAAGTCAAACCGCATGCTTTAATTGGGTAGCCACAATTATGGTGTTGAGCTTTGCATCGTTGGGAGGAACAAACATTTGTCTCGGTTTTTTAAATTTCTCCACTTTGATTACGATCTAAAATATTTTTTGTATTGTTTGGTTAAAAATTAACCAAATAATAAATATCACAAAATAAACGTACTACAAAAAATAGATTCTCGTTGCGTTCCAACGATGCAAACTTCAATGCCATCCACAATTAGACTTGTGGTCCCTCCAACCTCATATCCCATTCACGTTACAAAACAAAGCAACTCCGTGTTTCTATTGAATATTTTTTCTCTTTCGCCTACAGATTGGAGAAAAAAATCAAAGATCTACAAATCGCCGAGAGAAATTTGATGGTATACGAGAATCGTTGCGGGGATCTTCAGTCTCAGTACAATCAGTCTCAAGCCGAGAGAAAAAAGCTAGTTGAGAGGGAACGAGATTTGGAGAAGGAAGTGGAGAGATTGAAGGGACTTTTGGACGATGCACGGAAGCATCTCGAGGAGGAGACCTTGCAGCGCATCGATCTCGAGAACAATATACAGAGTCTCAAGGAAGACATCAGTTTCAAGGATCAGGTTTATCAGCAAGAACTCAGCGAGACCCGTACAAGACGTCAGGTTTGTATGACTTCCTTTTCGTTCGGACGTTCTCACCTTTTCCTTTTCTTCTGTGGTGTCTTAGGAACGAAAAAAAAACAACAACAAAAAATCCTTTCGATGTGCATGATTTGCAATTGCGTGGTGTATGCTTCGTTTCTAACAACTCTCCAGATTTTACCCTAAAAAACTGATTATTGACTGTTAAAACATTCCATTTGAGATTATGTACAGTGAAACCTCGTTTACATGTTTTGCACTTATATGTTTTATCATTTATACGTCAAATTTCTCTATCCCTGGCAGATTCCGTTCATAAAGATGGTAATAAAGTTTCACTTATACGTTTTTCGCACTTATACGTTATTAATTTTATTCCCCAGCGTCGGTTTCGAGGTTCGTTTTTTCTCATACGTTAATCACACGTGATATTCTCTTGCCGGAGAAAATTTCATGTGACTGCGTTTTGATGTATTGTTCGATGTTTGATGTTATGATGTTTCTGGCCTCAGCTATGTATGCATGTACTGTAATCATGTGCGAATTTAACAATTTTTTTCGTATGAAAAAGTGATTCATTCATAAAATTAATTACACATCTATTTAGTATGAATATCAAGCTGTTAGAAAATATATATTTTTTTTCGATGTACAAAATGGCCGACTACTAATATTTTCTTTTATCTTTTTTTTAGGCGCTCCGCGGCGTGACATTTAGCATCCACAATTTTTTACTTAGAACAAAAAACAAAAATTCTCGTCAATCTACATTAGAATACGTAGAGAAGTACGTACGAAATGTAACAAATATTGTTTTGTTCAAAAGTTGTAGGTATTTGAACTTAAGAAATGAATTTTCAGTGAAAAATTTCGTTATAACTAATCATAAACTGCTTATAAAATGAAAAGTTTTCGATCAATCAGAAATTCCGTATGTACGAAATGCAATTAGGAACATAACTTTTAAATTTGAAGTAAATCGAGTGAAGATTGTTGGTTTGTCACGCCAATTGGAAAAAAGCTGTTTCGAGAAGTTTCGAGTAGTCGGCCATTTTGTACATCGAAAAAAAAATATAAATTTTCTAACAGCTTGATATTCATACTAAATAGATGTGTAATTAATTTTATGAGTGAATCACTTTTTCATACGAAAAAAAATTGTTAAATTAGCACATGTTTCTATACCCGTTACTGTGGCCCAACGCCTTAAATAGAAGTTCATACCGGAAAATCGAACACTTGAGTTGGCTCATTACTCAATTTTCAACCATCAAATTTGCAATTGGAAAACCAAACATCAACAAAACAGAGGCACTGCTATTGAAAAACATCGGGCTTTATGCACCAATCGCCATTTTCAAATGTTAAAGAGTTTCAAATACATACTGTATTTCACTTCCACGTTATTCTCACTCATACGTCATATTCGATGTACCCCTTGAAGAACGTATAACTGAAGTTTCACTGTATCTTGTCCGGTCGGCAAAAAAAACCTGCGACCAAGTTTTCTCCCAGAAGGCTTACATTTCGAGCGAAAGATGCTTCTTTGTTCCGAAATATCAGTCGCATTGGAAAACACTTGGATCCTGCAAAACAGCTTCCTCTCTCGCACTTATGCGCAAAAAAGACAGTAGTAAATTGTGAAAAGGCTTGTCCGTTACTTTCGAGACCTGGGGTAGTCCTTTCCTGGAGGAAGAACAATAACTCGAACTAATCACGTGTTATCGTCCCGACATTCAACTCTTCCGTTGATTAGGATTCTGTAATGCAGGTCGAGATATCGGAGATCGATGGACGTCTCGCCGAGCAGTACGAGGCGAAGCTTCAGCAATCGTTGCACGATTTGCGCGATCAGTACGAGGCTCAAATGCGAGCTAATCGCGAGGAGATCGAAATGCTCTATGAGAACAAGATCAAAAACTTGGCTTCGCACGCCCAGCGTAACAGCGGCGCTGCGAGCATCGCTGTCGAGGAACTTCGCCAGAGCAGAACGAGAATCGACGAGTTGAATCAACGTATTAACGAACTCGAGGCTAGCAACAATGCGCTCAATTCGCGCATCAGGTAATGTCAATAGTTGGATATTGCAGATCAGTTGGATTAGTCTTGTGAGAAGTTCAAAATATCAGGTTTCAATTGACTCGCCAACTTATTTTCCTCGAGTCGTGGTGGAAGACAGATGAGCTACAGAAAAATAGTTGATATTCAGACCCGTATGTGTGAGGTTTAACAAAATAGCAAGTTTGTTGTTCACTGGTGGATCTCATGGAGAGCAATGTCCAAATGAAATGACGAGGAAGTTATGCACAAGTTTCCAATTTGTAGACACTTTTCCCAACGTCTTTTCAGATTAACGTTGCGTCAAATTCGAAATGCCATATTTCAACATATTTATTAACACTATTAGGACGTTGAATAAGTTCTCGCTGCTTTCCAACAGATGGCGTTACCAAAACTGCGTGCGTGTAGTTTAAGATGGTAACGCATCTATCAAAAAGTACTAGCTAGCTTGAAATTCAGTGTATGTCATTTCGTAAGTGTAAACAACTTTTTTTGTAATTCTGTAGATAGGTGACTGTTCCGAAAAATGAGCCTGACATTTTTTTTGCTATTTTCTCATTTATTGGTTTATTAATGATTATATTCAGTCGGGGGACGCTAAAATCTCCCCATAAAAAGTTATGGGGTTTTGAAGTTCGCGAAAACATGTGATAAAATAGGGCATTTTTAAACATTTTGACGCCTATATTGGGTTTGATTGGGTTTTTGAAAAATTCGAAATTATTTTTAACGATTTTTTGCTCGTGTACAACTCCCGATTGAATATCATTTATAACCCAAGAAATGAGAAAGTAGCAAACAACAAATGTTAGGCTCATTTTTCGGAAAAGTCACTTATCTCAAGAATTACCCTTTTCTTCATAGTGTTAAACATGTCAAATTTCGTGGCGAAAAAAGAGTATTTGGGGGAATTTTGCTGCACTACTTCATTTTTAAAAAGATGCAGCCGAAGCACACAGAATTCTCGTTGAGAGTTACGGCGACCATGCTCGGTCGGAAATAACATACAGAGATTGGCTTAGACGCTTCAAAAATAATGATTTTGATGTGTTGAATTGGGAACATCGCTTCATGAAGACTCATGTCAGGCGCTAGTTGAACTTGCAGAATCATTGGGAGTTGATCACACGACAGTTTCGAAACGTTTGAATGCATGCTTTTTACATGAAGCATTAATTTTTACGGAAAAAACAGCGAGAACTCATTCAACATCCCAATCGTATGTCTGGAATATTAGGCGAAGAATTAACTGTAAAGGCTTAAGATTAACTGTAAAAATGGAAAATATTTACATCCGGATGTATGTAATTTCGAAAAAGAAGCGAGAAAATTTGGTATTTTGCGTATTGCTTCCTCATTTTATTTCGCTTACGTAGCTTCCCGTCTGACAAAATTTGCTATTCGATTTTTCTTGCTCAAGTTCGAATTTGCACGCTTCTTTCAAATACCATTTAAATTAAATTCACGGAAAATAAAATCAGAAAATTTCAACTGGGTGTCCGCTTTCTCTCACATTTAATACATACACATTCTGGTACAATGAACTTGCATTCCGGTCTCAATCTCAGCACTGTATCTCGAAATTCCAGTGAGTTATAACGAGAACATGGTTTCAAAGATTAGAAAATATTTACAGCAATTGTGATTTTTCAGAGATTTGGAAAGTTTGCGAGAGAGCGAGAGAGCTCGCCACGCCGAAGGTTTGGCGTCGCTGGAAGCCGAATTGGCTCGTATGCGCGACGAAATGGCCCAACAGCTGCAAGAATATCAGGATCTCATGGACATCAAAGTGGCTCTCGATCTCGAGATCGCCGCCTATCGAAAGCTCCTGGAGTCCGAAGAGGCAAGGTAATGATGCGTCGCGCACCTTATCGTAACTTGTTTCCACGATCGATCGATCGCATCTGCGTATTTAAGGCCACATGAGATACGACTTCGCCGATAAAGAAATCCACGAAAAGTTCGGAACTTTTCGCAAAAATGGCTCGACCGAATGACTAAAAGTGTTCACAGTCGATGTCTGATTATTACGGGACACCCATATCATCCGGATATTCGTGTAACTGATAAGAAAAAATACAGATTAATTTATCACAGAAAACAAATAATGAAAAAAGGTTCTAAAGCAATTTTTCGGTTGAGTTAAGGGGCACATTTACCGAGAAAGCCGAAAAAATTGCCAAATTCCGAAAAATATGTTTGGAAACCGGTTAGTGAAAAAGAAACGCATTTTTTTCAACACAAGGTTCATATAGAGATCCTTTAAAAAAATACAGAAAATCAACAAAAACGTGACCACCGGCAGATAATGAAATTTTTTTTGGCCACGTTTGGCGGTGGAACGAAAAATAGCGGATTTTCGCGATTTTTTTTTCGATGGTACGTTAATCAGTCTGATTGTTTTATGTCAAATCAAAGCACTCATAAAAAACAGAAATTAATTATTTAAACGTTTATTTTTTATTTTTTTACATTTTTTTAACGGTTGACAATGTTTTCGAAAAAAAGGAGTCCTCGCGGTGTACATGGTTGTGGCCGTAGATATTATTTGAAACAAAATGGGTAAATAGATTATTAATCAATAGAGAAGCCGCTATCTTGCTATGAAGGTTATTTTTTTATCAAAATTGAAAAAATAGCGACGGTTTGAAAAAAAAATCGAATTGAGCCTATTTTTCGACAGTTTTTTCATTTTTTTAAATGTGAAGATTTAAAAAAAAGCTTTGATAGCAAGATGAAGAATGGCGTGTGGAATGTTGGTTCAAACTCGGTGACCCACCAAGGTAGATGTTGCCCGTTAAGGGGTTATATAAAGTCAGGAGGTCCAAAAATATCGATTTTTCAAGAATTTTTCTTGAGAAGACCTTTAAATCTATTATCGTAAAAATTTGTACACATATCATGGTAACTTTTAACTGTATTTCAACATTTTTCATTTGTAAAAATAATTATTTTGAAAGCTGCTATAGCTGATCTCCGGGAGCACCTCTAAAAAAGCCGTCTTGCGGTGAGCACGATATCTCTGGACTGGATCATCTAAAATGAAAAAACCAAAAATATTTCGTTAATATAATGGATTATCTTGTAATTGATCGAAGGAAAAAGCAAAATGATAATTTTTGACAAAATGGCGGCTTCTAAAAAAAATCGATTTTTGACAAAAATTTAGGCCTTAAATTGTTTATAAATTGGGAAATATTTATGGGTGAGAAAAAACCTTCGATTAATTACTAAAAAATATACTTGAAAAGATTGTGTTATAATTTGAGACTGATCGGTTCAGCCGTTTCCGAGAAATCTTGCTCACCGACCTTAAAAACACAGTTTTGAGAAAAACGCGTTTAAAGTTTCAAAAGCACTTTCGAACGCTCTGACACGTCATTACAAATGTGCGTGTAACTTCGAGAATATTCCCCGGATTGTACACGAAATTTTCTATGTGTGTACTTAAATATATGTACATTACGAAAATTAAATAAAAAAAGGCGATTTTTCGGAAATTTTAACTGTATATAACCCCTTAATCGCAATTTGTAAAGAAGAAAAACCTAGCCAAGATGGAAACACGCATTACAGTCGCACCGTTGCATTTCGTGCAAAGATGACAGAGAAAACTCCCAAAAAATGGGGGTTTTTTTTTTCAATTTTTCTTCCATAGATTGAACATAACGCCTATGCAATCGCCTACTTCGACCATGTCAACGAGCCGAAGCACACCGTCGCGTCACACGCCGATCCGCGGTGGCAAGCGCAAGCGGACGCTCCTCGAGGAGAGCGAAGAGCGCAGCACGAGTGACTATTCGGTAACGGGAACGGCGAGAGGCGACATTGAGATCAGCGAGGTCGATGCTCAGGGACGATTCGTCAAATTGAACAACAAGGGAAACAAGGCGAGTCGACGCTTTCTATTTTACTTTTCATCCATTCTCGCATATTTCTCGATTACCGTGATGCATCAGCGGACTCGTCGATCGATTTGTACGTCAACTCCGCCTTTAAATTTTCTTTAGGAGGTCATTCTGGGCGGTTGGCAACTAATGCGCAAAGCCGGGGCCCTTGAGACTGTTTTCAAGTTTCATAGAACGGTGAAGGTCGAACCTGGCGCTAACGTTATGGTGTGGTCGGCCGACATCGGCGCGACTCACGAGCCACCGTCGAACATCGTTATGAAAGGACAAAAGTGGTTTATCGCCGACAATATGACGACGATCCTTCTCAACAACGAGGGAGAGGTAAGCATTTAGATTGTAACCGTGTGGTCTTTTTTAAAAATAATCGACGATACTGTTAGATCGTGTAGATGCGTCGACGATTATCTTCTTTTATCCAATGTCCCCCGCGAAACCGCGAATCTTTTTTGGGAAACGCTTTTTAAGGGATCACCACGATGTAATGGGTCGAAAAATAGCGAATGAAGAACAGGAAATACATTTTTAAACGTTTATTTTTATTTTTTTGAAATTTTCTTTACGGTTGTAAAGGTCTTTGAAAAAAGGAGTTCTCACGGTGTACACGGTTGGGGCCGTAAATATTCGAAACAAAATTTGTAGAAAGAATCAGTATGAAAGCGGCTATCATGCTATGGAGACTTTTTATTTTCATCAAAATTGACAAAATGGCGGCGGTTTGAAAAAAGTATCGAATTTAGCCTATCTTTTCCTGTTTTGCGTTAAAAAATATAAAGATTTAAAAAAAGCTCCCATAGCAAGATAAGGAATGGCGTGAAGAATGTTGTGTCAAAAATTGAGACGGATGGCTTAAAGACTCTTCCTTTGAGAGTGTACACCGTTTTGAAAACCGACATTTCGAGAAAAACGCGTCCATCCGCGCCGGGTCCCACGCAGCTGGTCGAATCCTTTTCTCTGAAAGAGGCTGTAGCACCCGGAATAATTCGAATTTCCCCCCAACCATTGAACAGCAGGTTAATAACCGTCTATACTATCGGATAATGCACCAAAAAAATCGATTTTTTGAAAATGTTACACTGCGATGATCCCTTAAGGGGTTTGGCTACTGTGACAGGACGAAAATCGGGGTTATTATTTTTTAATCAATTTTAAAGGAATCATTAAGACGATTGAAAAGTCGTTTGGACATTTATTTGCATGTACATTAAAAAGTTGTGTACCAAATTTCATGAAAAATAATTATTAAAGGAGTTACAACCAATCTCGTGAAGGACCTTCTTAACCCAAGGTTGACACGGGTCATTTTGACCCGGACGATTTTTAAAAATAAAATGCTCACTGTCCCAAAATTGATAGTTTTCAATAATTTCTTACAACAATTAAATTGTATACTTTCCGAATTCTCATTATGCAGACATATTAAGAAATATTTAACGTGTATTCCTGATTTTTTTTTCAATAAAAACCGACCGAAGTATTAATGGCAGGTGGATGAAATACCATCTGGGTCAAATTGATCCAGTGTGTCAAAATCGTGCACAAATATAAGTGTGTCAACGGAGGTTTCAAATCGATAATATTGGCGAAGACTTGACCGAGCCTGGTTTGTTATCTTGTTTCCATCATAAAAAAAAAGATGATTTTTATAGAAAAAATAACATTGTTAATAACTAATGAGAAAAAAAATATTCAGAAGAAAAACGTCGGCCGATACTAAAATACACTGATACAATTTGATATACTGAATAATAGTATCAAATTTCAAGTCAATCCGTTCATTCGACGTCGACAAATCGTGTACACCGTTTCGAAAAACATGATTACGATTTTTTTCAATTTGAGTTGCCTGAAACGACGAACGGGCGTTCGTCATTTTCACAGTAGACTACCCCCTTAAGGGATAACACCACTCTAGCGGCAGAAAATAAGGCCTAACTTTGACAATTTATTTTCAGGTATGAAAAAAGGAATAGGATTTCTTTTGAGAGGGTTTATTTAACACGTATTAAAATATTTTTAAAAAATGTATTATAATTTTAATACAAAATGGCGGCGACAGAGCCTATCTTGAAAAACGTGTTTTTACAAATAGCTGTACGGGAGGACGGTTTTCTAAAGTATAAGACCTGGAACAAAAACCAAAAAAAATATAGTTTATATATTATTAGCTATGGGACTATGTAAGGATTTTTTTTATAATATTGTGAAAAATGGCGCACTTTGAAAGCAATAAATCGATTTTTTGCCCTAAAATAAGCAGTAAATTGTTTATAAAAAAACAGTTTACATTGAATGAAAAAACGGCTACGTACTCCCATAGAGAATGTAATTGTGAAGCTACTATCAAGATTTCAAATCGATTCATGCAACGGTGTTCGAGTAATGCGTCCTTCCAGTTTGAAAAAAGGGGTTTCGAAAAAACGCGTTTAAAGTTGTACGAGGCGCCTGGAAAAAGTCCGTCGCCCTGCGGCAAAATCGATAATTGAACGTTCGAAAAAAAAAATTCGCTACAGGACCAATTGCATATTGTCTTTATGACCCCGACGTATTTTTTAAGCAAAAAAAAACGATATTTCAAACATCCTAGAGTGGTGTTATCCCTTAATCCAACTTCATTTTCACCATTCTCTTGCGGTGCGCAATCAAAATGGGACACACTGTATAGAGTCATACATATGTATATTCATTCGCGAGGGTTACTTCCCCCTGACATCCCTCGAGATAATCGAAGTCGAATGTGGGTCGTCTTTGTAAATAACGAATAACGGATTTTCCAAGACCATCGGCTATCGAGGCCAGGCGAATGAGTAATCGAATGGACTTTATGAACATTCCTTCTCGCCGACCCCAATCTTTGTCAAGATGTATCAACACGCTTGATTCGCAGGAAATGGCTACATCGGAACGCAAAAGACAACAGCTGTCGACTACGATGTCGCGACACCGAGAAAACTTGAGAGCGTCGGAGGAACTCCACCATCAGCAGGTAAGCACACCACGTTAATCAGTATTATTTTTTCTCACGTTTTTCTTTTTTTTTCTTCCGCGGCGATGGCATATTACACTACATGGTATGAGATCGAATTGCATATTCGGCGTAGCACGTACAAACTAACTTTGGGCAAATCGAATTGAAGAAAGATCGCGACGAGTCTCAAACATTTCGATTATCGCGAATCGTTTTTTTCCCGATACTATTCGGTCGTATCGAAAAATGTGATATATGAAGAAAAAAAATGACTGTATCGTTTTGAAACGTGGGTATGTTTCGATTTCTTATTATATGATTTTTCGCGAGTAAATTGCCGATTAAACGGAGTTGAAAAAACGATATTTATAAAAATGAGGTAAAATAGTGCGAATTTAAGCTGATTCGCAATTGGTTCTCCAATTTACAATTCTTTTCCATAGAGAACATATCTCTACCCATATTAAGAGGGCGCACGGCTCTGATGGGCACACAATGTAAGTTGTTTACGCAAGCTCTCAGATGTTCATTCGCTCTATCATCCGACTAGATTATTCTATTCGACATAATAATATATGTTTTTTAACATGGCATTCGCGTTATCGAATTCAGGATTTTGAGTTGCTTTCATCATACGCTAATTGTTTTCTTTATCGTTGGCACGCATTCTCAGACACGCTTTAATCAAGCCATTTGCCGAATGAGCAATCACGAAGCAATTTTTCTTGTAATTATCATCTATGGTGTATTCAACGATCGGTCACTTCGCAATCTTGGAACTCGAGTCAACTGTGTTGTTCGCTATTATGGGCTTGGACCATCGAATATCGTCGTGTGCAGCTATAAAAAGAATTTCGCGAAAAAAAAGAGAAAAAAAGTATCGTGATTGAAACAGATCAAAAGGAATAACGGAGAAATTTTGCTTGCATCGCTGTGACTAATGATCGTCGAGTAAAAAGCCACCACATCGTCCAAGGGGCAATATGTTGCAATAAACAAAAAAAAAGAAGAAAAAACATCTCAAATTTAACCAGGCATGCTTGGGCTGGTAATCAAATTCGAAAAGGGTTATCCCGAATGTCGGATCTAATTGTAAAACACGCGTTTTCTGTTTCAGGGCGATCCGCAGGGTGAAGAACGCTGTCGTATTATGTGAGCACCGTAAATAATAATTAAGTATGAGAAAAAACAACGTGACAGAGAGAAACAAACAAAATTATTCTACAAGAGAGTTTTAAATAAGCTTATTAGAATATCGGCGTTTTAAGCTGCAAGAGTCTGAAGTGAACTCACATTTATATTATTATTATTATTATTATTATTATTCACGGATGTATGGGTTCCGTCAATAATTAGCCCATAATTGCCTTCCGCAACGAGTCTCCAATGTCCATGTAACATGAAGAAGAAAAAATGGCTCTCATCAAAGACAATGCGTCAGCTCGGTCATAAACAAAAAATCACGTCTGCCGCGATCAACTGACCTACATACTCTGCCCGAATCGGACGAAAATAACACACTTCCAACAAGCATTTTTCATGTGAACTAACCATAAGGGAAATAACGGTTGATAAAAATAAAAAATTTGATAAAAGCTGTACGAGAAAAGGTGGTATATTAAGGCAGACATATCGTCAAAGAAGCGACAAGGTAATTCGTACTTTCATTCGAGAAAAAAAGACCTTCGTGAGCTTTTCCTCTTTTTCTTCGTTCCCATTTCCTTCGGACAAGGTTCTAGTGTAACTTTTCTCAAAATGTTCTCATTTCGTTGATACACACACACATACGGGTTGATACTCCCGACGATTGAACAAAATGGCCATTGAGGAAAAATTGAGTCCCTGAAATAATGTTTCCATCGGTTTTTCATCCCCTGTGTAAAACGTAACGTCTAATTTATAAATTAAGAGGTAGGGTAAAAATAAAAACCTAAAAAAATCATACACATATATACATACATACATACATATATATGTATGTATATATGTATCCACAAGAGTGCATTTATTCTAATAGTGCCATACATTATTGGCACGGTGTAACGGACAACAAAACAGAGTCTTATTTTAAATATTGTAAACATCCATATATTATTTCTACCGAGAATAAAACACCATCCATTAACACTCGAACCGAACTAGCAATGTTTATTTTGTATTTTCTAATCGAGAAACTGATCGACATGCATTGACCGAGCAATAATCGCATCGCTTTTCCTTTCTATTGTGAAGAATACCAGATCGAGGAAAGAACGGAAAAGTGAATATCCGGTATGGATTGAAATAGGAGATGACTAGTTGGCGACTAGTCCGTTCGACGTTTTTTTTTACCTCAGGATAGGGTATACATATAGCTATATGGCAGTAAATTCTGTAAAATGTCGAACATATATTGACGTACAACATATATGCATAAAAAATATATATATATTTATAATGTATGCTTTTATATATAATTTTTCGACAAAGTTGCACAAAGAGCACGGCATCATTGTAATGAAGAGATAAACCATAACGGTGTGTAATAAAAAGAAGAAAAAAGATCAACGACGAATACTTGAAAGAATTTTTCGCAACGAAATGATTGTGAAGAATGCCTGCAGTAAGTAGGAAGACGTAAGTGAAAAAAAACACTCGATGGCATGTTTAACTCTTTGCTTTATTGTATCGACGTTGCAGGGTGTGGCACAGACTTTTATTCATTCATGAATGGTTTTCGAAATTTTTCTGCAAAATGGATGGACCAACTGACTTGAAACGTTACAGTTATCATCTAATTGATAGAGAGAGGGGCACATTCCTCCGATACTCCTGGTTCACCAAAAAAAAGTTACGAACTTACCATTGAAAACTGTATTCGGTGCAGTTTATCGATCTTCCAATTGGGCTAATCGCGAATCGAAGTGAGGCGTAACGATACTAGAAACGTATTTCGATACTTGACAATTGCGTTCTGTGTAAAAATAAGTGAAAAACATTTACGAAAACAATCTTATAAGTTATTGATCATTTGGACACGGCGTATGCCCTTTTTATACACTTAAAAAAGCCCAGACTCTGTCTGTCTGATTGGTTGTCTGTAACGTTTTTTCTGTGATACCCCCAACCAAGGAAGTAATTAATAACGGCTGAAAAATATTAAACTTAAAAACCCAAAGGGATGTAAAACAATTAGATTTGGGCTGTTTGTATTCAACATCAACAAGCGGTGATTATAGTGAAGTGACATGTAGTGCGAAAGTTTTCAATTTCTATTCGATTTCTTCAGTGATTTCCTAACAAGCTTTCCTAGAAATTTGTGAGCGAAGCCTGCCCCAGCGAGCCCCGCCGCCGCAACCGCAGACTGCCCTAAGAGCGAACAACTTCGTTTTTAATAATAGAAGAAATGGGTTTGGGTTGACGTATTCCGTACATACCAAACTGATCGTAGCATGATATGAATATGTGTGCTAAAAATTCTCAAAACGGCATTTATTTTTAATGCAACATGCGTTGCACGTTTGATCTCTATAATATCCTAATTTCGGAAAAGTAACCCGTCCCAGACGGGTTCTTCCCAAAATATCAGTTGTCACGGAGAAACTGGAAATCGGCTATCTCGCACTCATTGCTACGCCGTCGGTGTGTCACGCTGCGAAATTTCAACGTGGTCACGATGGTACTGCAGAACTCGTAGTTTTTGCCTACGAGCCGCCGCAAGTTACCCCCAGATGTCGCAGCGACCGTCTGCTACTCACACTACACAGAGCGGAGAAACTGATGCGCTAGATTTTCAAGCGTTGTCTATAATATTTTGAGCTTCGTTGGTAAAATTTTTCTAGTTTTACGTCGAAACTCTAAACCCCAATTTCTCCGTCATTTTTTCATGAAATCGGTTCAAACAACGCGCAAAATGTGTCTTTTTCACTGTCCAGGGCCTAACGTTCTTGAAACGTGCATGAAGTCGGTGTATCAGTCAGTAATTCACAATTCATCCTATGGTAACTACAATCTGTAAAGTTTCTTTCATAATTTGGAAAAATGTCGCCGGTCAGACGATTCTTTAACAATATCGCACGTACACGATAAATTTCATCTCAATTGCTTGTATCGTTTGGTGGAAATTAAAGTCTAAAATTTCGAAGCGGTCGGAGGGTGATATATGGCCTTGAGAGGAAGTAGAAGAAAGTACTGAGTGACAGGAGTGCAAGATGGACAGCTGAAATTTTCGAACAGACATTTTGCAGAAAATGATAAAATTTAAGGCGAAAGAAATCATCTCGCTCTGCGTCAGGGAGTTCTCCGAAGCCTGTTGCTTTGTTTTTTCTATAAAAAAAAAACTAAACGATCTATGAGAAAACAGGGTTGGAAATTGTGTCGGTAAAGATGAAGGGAATGTCGGTATATTGTCGGTTGGTTTCGCCGCTTTAGCGGATGGAATTTTCAGACGATTTAAGGCCATGTGTCACACCGACCAAGCGGCCACGAGTGCGAGAGCGATAGCTGATTAACAGATTCCCAGTGTTCTCCTAAACGGTTGATTGTTTGGAAAAAAGAAAAGAAACACCTTCTACTATATTGAACGACGAACAACGTCTTTCTCTTCATTTGCCTGAAATGTGGTCCGTCTGAGAGAGAACTTACCAATAGAATTTTTACCGACTTGACGTGTGAGCCATGTCCTTAAGGTTGTTATGTGGTTTAGCCGTCGGGGGTGAAGTACGAGGGGAGCGCCCTACATTTATGCACGGAGCCGAGTGACTTTTACCAACTGTTAGCTTTCAAATAATCGTCACATTAAACGTACATTTTCGAACTATATTTCTACATCTATTTGTAAAAATATGCATTTTTGAACATTCGGTGATTACTTTAAGTGTTTTCATTACTTTGTATAATTATTTTCTATTACTTGTTCTGGCTCAATTAACGCGAAACGAAGTGGCAACGCCGTAAAGCATGGTATATCATAATTCCCAGGTTGGCAGAAGTGTCGCGAAGTTACAGACATATGCGGCCCGTTCGTAACCTCAATATCGGCCCAAGAAGCTGTCGAAAATGAATATCGTCCCGATAAAAAACATCCGATGGAAACAAAAAGGGTGTACTAAAGCTGTCTATAATCTCGAAGAAATAAAAAACTTTAATAATTTTTCGATATTCCAAAAAAGTGTATGTATGAAGAAAAAAAATCACGTTATTTTGTCTGCCTAGAAATGTCTAGAAATGCATAATTTCTGAACATAGTTATCAAATTAATATTAAGTAATTATTACTACTTAAGAGAATAAGTATCAATAAAATTCGTTAATTATCCTGACCGAGTAGTTTGAGGTTCCCGAGCATGATTACCGAATACCGATAAGATAGGTGGCATTTGTGCCGTCTACGACGTTGCCATGATTGCACAGTCTATGATTTTGTGTGCTTGATTTTCGCACAAATTCGCTATCAAAAAAATTCATAATTTTATAACAGTACTGTGAATCCTCATTTTCACGGACCAATGGTTAGTCCGATAATTAGTCGAACCGTACTTATCTTTTCAGCTCTGTGGTAACATTCACTTAGCAGATATTAAAAATGTACTGAAAAATGATCGGGAGCTTCCCATAAGCGTCGTTTTCTATCATTTTTTGACATTTTCTGTCATTTTTTTGATGCAACAATATGTCAAAAAATGGAAAACTTATTTATCATTTTTTGTTAAAAGATGACATTTTTTGTTAAAAGATGATAAAAATGGAAAACTTATTTATCATTTTTTGTTAAAAGATGACAGAAAGTATCAAACTCTGTGATTTAATGACAGCTGAAATCTGTCAGAATTCAACAAAAATGTGACAACAAATTATGATAAAAATTATCGTTTTCTATCATTTTTTGTCATTTTCTGTCATTCTTTTCGATGCAACAATATGTCAAAAAATGGAAAATTAATTTTATCATTTTTTGTTAAAAGATGACATTCTCTGACAAAAAGATGACAGAAAGTATCGAATTCTGTGATTTTATGACATTCCGTAAAGTTAACATAATATGTGAGGTTCTGTCCGATTTTCATAGATTATTTCCGACAGAATCTATCAAAATATGTACGATTCCATTAAATTATGTTAGAATCTATTCATTTTCACAGTTTCTGACATTTTTTAACAGATTTCAACATTATTTGTCGAATTCCAATAAGCGGATTTCCATCAGGGAATTGCCCACGAAATACGTCGAGTTGCTGATTTTTTTCTAAAAAACGGTACTGTGGATCGTATTCAAACTGCACAGGATGATCAGCAAAGAGGTTATAAAGGTCCAGAAAAAAATTCAGCTCGGTGGTAACATCTTGACTTAACCACATGACAACCTTAAAGGGGAAAACAACAATCTATAAAATGTGGATGTTGAGTGAGCGTTCTTGTCGTGAACGTAGGCCTCATTTATGAGAAAATATTCGCGCGATTTTTCAGGCCCTGCGGGCGTTGTCGGTATCGCAGCTATCTGCGCTACCGATGGTGCCCATAGGAGTTTACGGCGTCCAAAATTTTCAGCGTCTGTCGTGTGTCATTTCGTAGAAGAAGCAGTGGCGCTACCGTCTCGTTTACACTATACACAAATATATTAGGTTAATGATCTACGGTTGCGGAAACAATTCGAAGTGATATTCGCAGGCTATGAAGTAATCCTGAGAATAATAATAATTTCATCGATTGAAAGAAGTTACTTAACTTCGATTTCTTATTTCTTTTCTCTTGTGGAAGAAGCGCATAAAGGCTTTGCGCCCTCGATCGTTAAAAATGAAAGTTTCGCGATATCAGCGTTTCTATTCTGTACAGTTCCAACACCTGTTCATCGAATGAACAAAGCTTTCTCCGAAAAAGTTTGGCGAAACGGAGTCCCGATTAAAAAATAGTCGAGCCCGAGTGTTTGGACAATTGTGCGTAGAGTTATCCGAATAATGAAATTGAAGTACGGCGATATTGTTTCGTAAGTTGAATAATTGCGTGTGTGTCGGATGAACTAGAATAATTAGCGTGAAATCATGGATGATTGTGACGCGACTCTCGACGAAACTTTTCAGGAGCCTCGGAAAAAATTCTGGCAGGTGAGTTGGAGTGCGCAAGTTTTATGACTGTGATGGAGAAATTCGTGAAAATCTGTGTTTTCATTACATACAGAGATCGTCGAGAAAACGGCCCAAAAGTGATGCCATGAGCATCAGCTCTATGGACGTTTCTCTCGATTCTACCCTCGCGTCCAAGACTGGCAAACGACGGAGAATCACAGAATTGGCGAACAACTTTCTATTCTCCAATTCGGCGAGCAATAAGATCAGCAATGTTCTTCAAAAGTCATTCGGCAGGCCCAGCAATGCGTCAATTTCGACTACGGACCAAGAGAATATCGAGGACAGAGAGCCGTTGGGAAAACGGTACTTGCTTTTTTGCTTTTGTTCACTCCAATATCGTTGTAGTCCTCGACCCTAAAGAAACATGTTTGGTACACGTTATCATCAGTTGTTATACCAAGTCAAATTTAATACGAAGTCCTGGGAGAGTCTATGGAGAGATAGAAATAATGCAGTGACAAACACGGGATGACAAAAGAAATGAGGTCCCAAAAGCCTGCAAGTGAAGACGAAAGAGCATTAAAAAGTAACAGTACTTTATAATGATGCTGAAGTTTGCATCATTAAGACGAAACATGAAATTAACTCTTATTATTTGTTCAAATTCCTTTTTTGTCAGATTTAGACTGTGAAAATCTCTCAGCTGTTATTACGTATTCTTATTAAAGATTTACAACCTTAATTTGATAAAAAAAAGGCTTTGGATAATGATAAAAATAAGTAAATGAAAAATGAACAAAAAAATTGTTGTATTCTAACGATGAAAACTTCAACGTCTTATTTTATACACTACCTTTTTGCGAATATCTACGGTTTGCAAATATAGGGCATCTTTTGTTATACTAATTTTACTATACTGAAATTTAAATTGATCTTGGTGCAAAAACACATGTGCACTAAGAATTAGAAGCCAATTATTTTTGTTTGTGCATAGAAAAAAAAGTACAACTATTCATATATATTATTATTATTTTCATTGACTGAACAGTCTAACAGCTGGTCAACCATTCAGTTCTTAAATGAAACGCTTATTAAGTGAACAACATAATTGTTGTGTTAAGGAGTTAAGCTAATGTGACGACCCAAAAATCGTGGTTATTAAAAAAAATTAGTTTTGAAGGAATAAGTAAGTAAAAAATTTTCTAAAAACATATTGATAATTAAAGAAGTTATGAACAATCTCGTGAAGGACGTGAAACGAAAAAAGAACGAGTTTTTGCTCTAACTAGATAAAATTGGCTGAGACTTAACCAAGGTCTTTTTTTGTTCTTGTGTTCCAATAGTCACAAAAAATGTTTGAATTTATTTTTCGAATTTTCGACGAATAATGACATCATTATTGTTAATACCTATTGAAAAAAATGTTAAGAAGAGAAACGTCGGTCAAGACTGAATTACCATTACACTGAATAAGTGTACCAAATTTCAAGTCATTCTCTTCATTAGATGTCGAGGAATTGTGTACACCGTTTTGAGATAAACGTGTTCAAAGTTTTACTAGCAGTTCTATCGTTGTAATGAAATTTTATTTGAGTTGCCCTAAACGACAAACGAGCGATCGTCATTTTTACAGTAGCCTAACCCCTCAAGGAAAAGCGAGCGTTTCACCGATGAATGTTGAGGAAAAAGGTTTCAAGCGTAGATAAGTCCAATGATAGCTCAACTAAAAAGTTTCGGTAAATTCCACTACCTATAAAGATTTTGAGACACTCAAAATGGAAGATTAATCTGGAATATTATTGTCAATTAGTTTTTGTCCGTGACTTCGTTCGTGTGTATGTTGCAAATACAACTAATGTATATTTCGAGAATGGATTTTCTGGTCATGTTGTATAGAGAGTGTTACACCAAAGTTATTATGAGAAACATTTTTTTTATATATCTGACAAGAAAAAAACCTTGCTGTAAGGCTAAAAAAGTTTTTTTAAAAATAAAGTCTAATGAATCCTTATAATCACATTAGCAGCTGAAAAATATGGTCAGTGAATGACTAAAGCTGGTGAATACTGTTTTGATGATGTTGAAGTTTACATAGTTGGGGAATACAACGAAAATTAAGTCTTCTTTTATTGTTTACATTTTGTTCGCCGATTTAGGGTACGAAAATCACGTAAACGGTTTTTTTAACCTTCATTAGAGATTCGCGATCCTAATCTATGAGATAATTTATGGATCATGATAAAAATGAAGAAATGAAAAAAATAGAAAAAAAAATTCGTTGCATTTCAACGATGGAAACTTCTACACAGCCTTTTTCATATCGAGGATTCATTGCAGAGCTTCAATATTTATTTCCACATACCAAACATTTGGAAAATACACCTTCAGTCGTTTTCACGCCAAATTCGCTCGAAGACACGGATAGACAAACATTCGAAAAATGAAAGACTTCCTTCTATCATCGTATTCCAACACTACCAGCTTAATTTTTAAAAACTAGTATACATGAACTACAACTTCCTAATATTAGTAACATAAGCGAAGTGAATATATCAGTGGGAGAAATTATCTGCGGGGCTACATCAATAATTTTTCAGAAAAAAATAGCTTGGGGTCTAATTTTTTTTTTTTTTTGGAGAATACAGTGGAACTTTAGAAACTCCAAAGTTGAATTTTTATTGGCAGCATCTCCGTCCAAAAAAGTCAGAATCCTTCAACATTCATTAGTGAAAGCTTGACCCTTCTTGAATTGAAAAATGATTCTTCAACGACACCTTGTTGAAGAAGCAAAAATTGATTCTAAATTAAACATAAAAAGACTTTAATTCCAAATTAAAAGTCATAGAGTTACTGTTACGTTGGCGGGAGCAAAACGTAATCGAAATGTTTTTTTTAGAACAAGAGAAAAGTGCGAGCATCAAGCCGGCAATGTCACCATACGTAGCTGGATTACGGATGTGGCTAAACAGAACGGCAAAGACTCGCCTAATACAAGGCTCAGTCGCAATCAGATCAAAAGGCAGGAGGCCATTTACGAGCTTTACTGCGGCGAGAACATATTACTCGGTGATCTCAGAGTCCTTCGGGATTTTTACTACCGACCGCTTCTAACCACTGGCATTTTTACGTCCGATGAATTGGTCACTCTATTCGGTGACCTAGATCGACTTATTGAAATTCACAGCGAGCTCAGAGACAATCTCGTCGAGTTACGAGATTCCACGGGTGTCACGGAATTCATCGGGCCTACACTGCTCAATTGGGTGAGTCCACCTAATCCTTCGATACCTTCCTAGGAGAGGCTTCTTTCTTCATCTCTTACACCGCTAATCACTTGCTTCAACGATTCAATTATTTAATCCTCCTTTCTCGCACTACCGGAGAATTTTACGGTAGTCGCATGGGTCGATTGTACCCAATCAGTTAAAAAAAACGATTGTGCGAAAGCTGTCCGCCCTGTGGATGAAAAAATGACGGAACATGCTTCGGACATTGTAGATTACGTACGAAAAGTCGATATATCAAAAAACAAATGGCAACACGTTAAGGAACCATCACAGGTAATAGGTCGAAAAATAGCTGATTTTCGCGAAATAGCTGATTTCGATGGTTAAAATACGCTAATCAGTCTAATTTTTTATATCGAATCGAAGTACTCCTGAAGAACAGAAAATACATTTTTAAACGTTTATTTTTATTTAAAAAAAAATTACGGTTGAAAATGTCTTCGAAAAAAAGTCCTCATGGCGTACACGGTTGTGGCCGTAAGTATTATCGGAAATAAAATTTGTAAAATGATTATTAATCAGTATGAAAGCGACTAGCTTGCTATGGAGGTTTTTTAAAAAACAAAATTGACACGATGGCAGTGGTTCGAAAAAAAGTATCGAGTTTAGCGTATTTGTTCGACAGTTTTTCGTTAAAATAAAAATACAAAGATTTTTTTTTTAACTCACTCGAGTATTTTATTGGCATGTTATTTCGATGCTATGAATGAACCATGAATTATGCTTTTAACGGCATATCCATATGAGTTTGTTTGATATTGTGGTCGATTTTTTAATTTAAAAAAGGCAGGTCCATGAGGATGTGCTACTTTGAAAAGTGACAACATGAAATAATTTATGACCATACAAATACCTCGAGTTCGGAAATAATGGGACGGTTAACGTGCGGCCAAAGATAATTTTCTTACACCTCACAGAGAATTAGCTAATTTTTCTTTCCAAATGTCAATGAAAATTATCTGAAAATCATCAGATATATTCGCCACTACTTCGGAAAAGTGTACTTGTTACTTTTTTCAACTGTGGAAAAAGAAATGATTTTACACTACCGATGGAAAATATGGACACACTTTTTGCAGTTTTTTCGACCAGCGGGCTTCATAAAAACCAAATTCATATATATTATATATATATTCTTTTAAATTCGAATCTGTTGATTTTTTTATCGACCTTTTCCCCTTTCCATATTTAAAGCCTCATAGTTTTCGGGTTACTATGTATTTTCGAAAACTGCATTACGTTATGAAACGTTGAGGAAAAAACAATGAAAAAAATGTTTGAGATGCTGATAAGAAGTAACTCTCAACACTTTCGAGTCCCTATAAAAAGAAACTCCGATCACGATTCCCGAAAAATTAACACGCGAATTTATGAGAGTCGAAATATTACAAAAACAATCAAACTCAAGGTCATTTAGTGATAAAAAAAATAGTAGATAATAAGAAAATCGTAATGAAGCTTGATTTCGTGCTTCAAACAATACTTCTTACATCCCTGGGCTTTAAAAAAATTAAGATCTGTAAACGTATTCCAATAAAAAAAATTCGTAGGATGTTCTCATATCATCCGACTGTATCGTAGATGCAAGATTTTCACGATTCATTTCCTACTGTCCTTGTAGCACATTCGCAATTTACGAAATTAATAAATTCGTTATCAAAGCAAAGCCTCTCTTGAAGTAACACCAAGTTGATTACGATGCGGCGAATGAAAGACAGTCTCGACTTGTTTGCAGCTGCCAACTCTCACAGAGCCGTACCTCGACCGATGCAAGACGCAAGTTTGGGCGAGACACCTGCTGGACGAAAAACGTTCGCGAAGCAAGCGTTTTCAGGAGTTTCTGAAGAAAAAAATGGAAATACCTCGAGCCGTGGATCTTTGGACGTATCTCGATGTGGCGAGATCGCGAGTCGTCAAGTACCCAATTCTCGTCAACGAAATAACAAGGAGAACCCCGTCCGCTCACCCGGATCGAGTGTGCCTCAAACGGGCAAGCGATATCCTTGCGGACCTGTTGTGCAGAATTGATCGGGCCATGGGAGACGCGGAGTGCGAATTGGCTCGGTCGAAAATCGTCGTTAAAACGAACAATGATCCTACGGGGTGCATCGACGCGGCTACGGAACTTATAACCGAGGGTCCGTTGAAGGATTCACGTGGTTTGGTACAGTTTTTCTTTTGATAATTTTCTAGAAGACGTTCGTTAATCACGCGATGCAACTATCGCGCCGCTTTAAGCAAGAGACGCGGCTGGGTCTTGACGTGGAGTAATAAAAAAAATTCGACGCCACAATTCTCGACGACATTGACGAACTGACGAACACGCCGCGTATTCTGTATACAGTAAGATGGCCTGCTACCGGTCGTTTATAAACTTTGATATTATATACAATAAAACATATTGTGTTAACAATATTAGATTATACATTACATATATACTACTCCAAAAAATTAATCATCAATTTGAAATGAACAATTTTTTTCGACTTTTTTCCACAACTTTGCACTAGTTGTTAAATTTGAGAAAAGTTTTTTTTTTAATTAAAAAATTTGGATTAAAAAAAATTTGTAACACATTTCAGTAAACAATACTGACAAAACATACAAACAAACATACTGACGGTCAAAAATGAGGTAGTATTGTTTCCTGAAATGTTTGACAAATAAAAAAAAAACAATTTTCTTTTTCGATTTTTTTTTCTCAAATTTGACAGTATGTTTGTTTGTATGTTTTGTCAGTATTGTTTACTGAATTGTGTGACAATTTTTTTTTAATTTTTCGAAAAGAAACTTCTCAAATTTAACAACTAGTGCAAAGTTGTGAAAAAAAGTCGAAAAAATTGGTCTTTTCGTTTTAATGATGATTACGCAATGCTAAAGAACAATACACTCGTACCTTTGTTTTGTAAAACTTTGATCAATCGATCCGGAAAAACGGTTCGATGGATCAATTTGAAAATTTACAGGGCATTAGGGGTACATCAAGTTGAAAAAAAACCTGTGCAACATTAGTCTTTCCATCAATATTTGTAAAGTAGCGGTAGGTTTACTGAAAAACCATGAAGGGTCATTTTTTTGTACTTTTGTCAAATTATTGTTAAGGGTGGAAACAAAATTTTGAAACATCCATAAAAGGGTCGCGTGGGAAATTTATTCAAGTTTTCAAAGCTGCCCTTCAACTCCCTGTGCGACCATTGGTTGCTGAGATATCGAGTATCAAAGACAAAAGATCCTTTTTCATTCAATGTCGAATATCTTAGCAAAAAATTGACGTAGAGAGACAAAAAAACAAATTGAAGCTGAGTACATAAGCCAACTGACCACTGCATTGACTCAACTGAAAAAAATTCTCCGCCTTGAATAAAAAAAAAACAAAAATGGAAAAAAATTCTCGCGCTATTTCTTATGATTGCGCGATAACCGTAGCTCACAATTTTTTTTTGCCAAGAGATCTCAAAACTAGAAACTTGAAGCTTCAAAATGCTTTTTTTTCTCGGTACGACCATTTTTCACACCGACCCAGCGCTTCAAAACCCCCTTGGAAAATTTTAGATATTTTCTGTTCCTTTAATTTTTGGAGTAGTATATATATATATAATGATAATTTGAAAATTTGAGAACAATACACGTGCTATTTACATGTCCTCCATGGTTCCATTACCATTCGAACCTCCCGTGATTAATGGACGCTCCCACTGTCGCCATCCATTGGACCAGCTAATCTGACAAGTATTCTTCGTCATCAGAAACTTCAGTGTTTTCTCTTCGACACGTGTTTGGCGCTCACGCGGCGTACCATCAGATCGAGATGCAGGGCTTACAATCTCTCGTATCCGATAATACCGCGAGACGAGATTGAGATTGAGGAGTGCTCCACGGTCGGTGACTATGGATTCAAGATTGGCAATCGAGTTCTGACGACCAACGGCGAACACGAGAGGAGGCACTGGATCGACGCGTTCGAGAAGGCCAAAAGAGTCGCGGTTAGAAGCCCCGAAGAAGCGATCGAAACGTCGATCAGGACCGAAAACGGTCGTGTAATATAACTTGACCGATGTACAATATTCTACGCAACTAATCATTTCGTTACGATCGTTTACGCGAAAACGATCAATAGCAGCTAAGTTAAAAAAAAATCTTCCATTAATTCCTATTTTTATACGTTCGATATAAAAAGAAAGAAATGATAAAAATACCATTGACAAAAAATTGGTGAAAAATGAGTTACAATTTATTCGGTTTCATCGAATTGCCATCGGGGTAACGTTTTCTGAAAGCTTTTATGAGCTGAGGATCAATGAGGTGAACGCCGTCGACCTGGTTACCGAGAGTTATCCAATTGGGTTGTACGTTGTGCGGTCGTCCGAACAATTCGATTTTCCTCGTGCTCGGGCTCATACGTTCGATGATGCCGTAAATCTCGTCGGGTTTGTGACTCGTCGCTCGAACTTCCGCCACTATAACGTCACTGTCGAGGCCACGATTGACCCGCGGATTTCCCTTCATACCAACGAGACAATGTTCCTTTCCATGATTGAGCCAATGGCCCGTTCTACCGGTTCTTATGATACGCTGCAATTGATTCGTCTTGACCCATATAATCTCGTCGACTCTGTCGTAGCCCCACAATTGTAGACACTCCCGGCCGAGCTCCATCGCTCTACCGGTGACCCAAAGAAACAAGAGTCCCTCGTCCTGCAGCGCCGGTATTCCCAACTGTCTCATCTCGTCGTCGGACATCGTGCCGTATGGCAATTCCATGTGTATGTCCCAGGGTGGATCGGCCATTATAACAGCGAATTTTCCGAGCACCGTCATATCGAGATAACGCAAATCGCACTGTATCCATTGGGGTGGATAGAGAGTGAGATCGCCACCGGAAGTCGCGGAACCAGGTACGACAGCCGAGGACGAAGTGCCGCTACCGTTGCTCGCGCTACTCGCGTTACTTCCGCCCCCGCCGTTTCCGCTGCCGCCAGCATCAACCATAGACGCTCTCGCGCTCACGTTCGTCGCGCTGTCCGCCTCGTGACTTTGTTCTCGGGACGTTGCGGTCGTACCGTCGACCTCGTAATGCACGTATTTGCACGTGTCCATGTGAAAGCACGTGTTGAGAAAGCTACAGTCACCCAACGATTCGTCCGTGTGACTCTGTATGATCTTTTTGAAGTGAAGCTTCTTGCATTTGCCGTTGAAGCCGCTCGTACCGCCGTTCAACTTGGCACAATCGAATCTCGTGCCGTGCGGACAAAATTCCATCACCTGCGCTCCACCCTGAGATCTGAAACGTTCGGCCAATGACTTCTCCTTGGACGTTTGCTTCGACAACAAATCGAGAATCTGCTCGCCAACTTTTTTGTTCTCTTTCTCGCGTATAGTCGGCATTGTTATCAGCGACATTATATCCTCCGTTGTTTTTTTCTCGTTTCTCGGCTGCTTGTCCGGCGGCGGAGAATCTTCGTCGTCGTCCTCGTTGACTTCATCGTCGTCGTTCCTGTCGTTGATCGCCTTCTCGAACGTCCCGTCTATCGTCGTTCCCCTCATCTGAGATTGGCCGCCGGTTATCGACAGTACCGTGTAACCCAGCACTCCGTCCTGCGTCACGTCGCTCATTCTGAGGAAAGCCACCTAAGATTATTATCGCCCGATCGGACAACAGTGACGAGCGATTTCTCTTTCGACTAACTTGACAATGTCCTGAGCGGCCAATCTTTCTAAAATCTTTTTGACCTCCTCGTGGGAGACGTCCGCGCTAAGATTCTCACGCAATTGAGCACCGAGATCGGCCGACGTGATCGGAGTGTTCGGTAGATTCTGATGGAGTATCGAGAGAATGTCTCGTTCGTATTCATGATGAGCGGAAACCGCCGCTGGGTCTGAGGAAAAGCAGAAACTGGTTCATTCTGACCAACGTCTTTTAGCGCACACTAGATCAGGCGGAATAATCGCTGCCATCAACTACGGAATTCTCATTGAAATGTTCAGTGTCCCGTCTTTTTCCTAAATCATTTTAATCATCGAAAAATCGCAGTATGTTACGCTTTTGGCTTCTATATCCATCCAATCGTGAAATTCGAATAAAACTGAAGTAGAATGTGAGAGTTTTTTCCGTGCGGCACTATTTTACATCTGAGAACTTTGGATTTATTTATCTAGCGTAATTATTCGGTACTCTCGCTTGAGTCTTCAAGCAAGATTAAAAAAGATTCCACACCGATCTAATAATCAAATACGTGCTTGTACTAACATCTCAGCTTTGATTTGTCGCGTTTTTCTTACTTTTTTCAACGGTAAAGACAATATTCCGAGCGGAAAAATGGTTCCTGCAAGATTATTGCAAATGAATATATATTTTTTTAAATTTCGAACGAACGTAAGCGTTAAAAAAAAAAACAAAATTTGCATACCAGTTCCAACATTGTCGGCAGTCAGACTCGTGGATGCGGTACTAGGCGAAGTGAGTGTAAACAATTCGTGTCTCTCTCGCTTTCGCTTTTGCAATTTCTCTCTCAGGCTATTCCTTTTAATTTTTATAGCCTGAATCTCCTCGAAAGCGTCGGACATAATTTCTTGCTATATTATGACTGCGTACTCTTCTGAAACTGGATGGTCAATATTGGTCGACATAAAATTAAAATATATATTTTCAACCGCTTCACTTTGTTATCGCATCGTCAATTTTTTTACTTTTTCCGCGACCAGCCGATGCCGTCGTGACGCTCATGTCCGTTAGCGGCGCTGCTCTGTTGGAACGTCACGTGTTCTCGCGACGAAGCCTATACCGCGATGATAATATCGACTGTGAGTTTTGCGTTCACGAGATTTTCTTCGGTTGGTATGTTAGGTTTCGAGCGTGTGATACATGGGCTTAAGGTTGTTGCTAAAGAATATCGGGGTGAATAGATTTTAATGAAAATGTTACTAATCGTTATGGTATAGTTTCTGAATTTACTGGAAAAAGGAGAACGGAGGTTTCCGCGCTGGTTCATTAAATATTAAATGTTAAAGTGTACATCGATCTCAACTTGATCGCATTGGTTGTACGGGGCAACGCCGTTACCATTTCAGTTTCTCGCGTATACCATCCGCATTTATGAACAAAGTGACCCCAAAAACGAATAGTGTGTGCAGGATAGTGTACAGAACAATTTTACCCCAAAAATAGACAGGTTATCGATCTAATTAATGTAAATGTATGAAAAATATGCGACCAGTTTACGAAACAGCGAGGCATGTTGAGTAGTATATATTAAAATGTGACAATGTCGGAACTATGGGAATAGCAGACCCAGGTAGCAATTTCAAAATGGTTGTCTATTAGTTGTCCAAATGGGTACCAAATGTCCGCTTGGAAGTTACCTATAAGTTATCATGTGTCCAACAGTTATCTTTTTGGATGGTTGTTGACTTTAAGATAACTTCCGGGCGGACATTTGGCACCCTTTTAGCCGACGTTTGGATCTCTTTTTGAAAATTGCTTCTTGGGGAACCAATCGAAAACCTAGCGCGCCAATTTCAAATACGTTAAGGTGGTTCTGTAGGTACACGTATGAGCCAAAAGTTTCGGTCGAAGCGTATAGTAACATCCAATGCGTATACGATGCTGATGGTTGTAAATTTTTGACAGAGCTTGTACCCTCTATATGTCCCACATATTCGCACATCATGCATAGATATGTCTCATACTCGTATAGAAAGCGGCGCTGTAATCGTGGCAACAGTGCGATTCTCCTGTAGTCATAGCGTTGAGCTTCCTACGATCCGTCTTTCGCGAAATATTTTATATTAATAAAAAAAAGCGTGAAAATGTCAACCCAAATGCGATACAAAGGAAAGTTTACTAGAAAAAAGGCGCTTGCTAAAAGACTGAAGCTGTGGCAGCCATGTGTCAAGCAAATGCGGCTAAACGCGATGAGAATAACTATAACCTCAACGATCAGCACCAAAAATTCGCTGTCGAAGGACGTCGGATCGTGGATTTACAACATTTTGCCGACAGTTTAAATTGTATTCGCTGTAACAAAGACAAATACATGCATAAACTGAACAAATTAAATGTGTTTGCAGAATAAATTCTTTTCACATCCGTCAGAATTACTAGAACTCGGGAAAAAAAAACACTTCGAGTTCCCAGACCACGCGCCGATCAGCTGGCTGCAGCGTACACTGTTGCCATTCCGTTACAGATGGTTGGGCCCGAGTTGGGTGTGGAATAAAATTACCACTTTTCATAAGTCGATATCTCCGAAACTAAACGGTCAAAGTTTGTCATTAAAAAAAAATCAATCCCATAATAGTACTGCGTACACGTGTGTTTTTATTTTGAAAGCCTAAGATCCGTTTAGAACCTATATCGAGAAATGCGAGCAAACTCCTATCGGTTTACCTGTTAGGTGTAGGGATCGCGTATAAAAGTACCCATGTTCAATTGCAATTATCTGATGAACTAAACGGTGAATCGAATTGAATTTTTGGGCATCAGTCCACGAAGGTCACATCTACACCATAGATGTATGTAATTTCAGCCAATTCCTAAGATTTTACCAAAACTACAGAACTACCTGAAAGTCAAATGCGACTAAGGGAAACTTATTCAGTTATTTATCATGATGTATTCCCTTTTATCTGGCTCCGGTGAGCATAGTACGATGCTTGTGGACACGAGCACTGACAAATCGTTTTTTCCATCGGAAACTTTGCGGCGCACTAATCTTTTTTTCAGAATCATCTGCTGTCTCCTTTTGCTTTGACATAACCTCTGAAATCAGCGACCGGCACGAAACGTACGTAACACAGCTGCGACCTGTGACAGTCATGCAGTCAACCTAAAAGTCTCGAATTACGACAGAACCGTTGCCAAACCTCGTGTCTATTTTAATAGGATTTTTAAACGTCAACATTTAATTTTCTGTTAATCCTAACTTCATCGAATTACCGTATACGTAAATAATAATTACGATTATCTACCATACGTTTGAAAATTTTCGCGACATTCCGTCGTACACGTAATTAATATCTTGCTACAATAAGTTGGTACTGGTGACGTCACACAATGTATTAGCATAGGAACTTCGTTTCCCCCCCAGCCGTCAAGAATAATTTAGCAACAACCTTAATGAGAGAGATAAAGAGGACCGCGCACACGGATCGTCGGCAAATTGCACGCTTTTTTACCGATCGGGCGAATGCCACATCTTGTGAAACGGATACAGGTGCGAGAGAGACAGCAAATGGTACTAACGGCGCGGAATGTTTCATATCATCCTAATTGAAATAAAAGTAGACGAAAATGCGTATCATTGACAAAGTTTTATTTTCCTGTAGCCATACTGAATTCGATTTTTCGAATCCGGCTCTCTACGATAGTACCGCTTTGTAAATAAGTGTTTCCGGAAAAACAAGAAAAAAATGTCCTACTCCGTATAAAGTGCGCATAAATATAACAAATAATAAATGCCAATGAATTTCGATGATCCGCCAGCGAAAACGATGACGTTGAGACTCAAGCGTACAGGTAAGTTGATTCGTTCAATCACGAAAGCACGACGAGGTCGTATACTTTTAGAATTTATCTTCGCAGGTGCGATCCTTTGTCTCTTTAAAAATCAGGAATTTCTTGATCAATTCCTCGACGGTTATCTCACCGTGAACAACGTTGTCCCTCGTACGAACGTTTACGGTGCCGGCACCGCGCTCTTTCTCACCTACAACTGCAACGAAAATGAGGCAAACACAGCATTGGTTGACGTTCAACAGATCGACAAAGCGTGTTAATCTAACAGCTTCAATTATTTGGTGCGAGTTAAAAAGAAATTCTTGAGCTGTGATCTGAACGATTGTTTTCGAGTTTTTCTCACAAACTTGTTCAGCACGAAGGAGTGCAATTTTTAATAATCCTATAGTAAATAATAATATTGGGATTCAAATGAAACACCTCAAGGGGATAAGGTCGATGGAAAGAAAAAAAATGAGCGTGAACAAACTTTTGAGAAAATCCGAAAGAGTTTTCAAAAACTTCGCCCGTATTGTACGTATTTCTCAATGAGTGAAACATTTCTCAACGATTTACCGAGGATGAAGTTGAATTGGGCCAATTGAGCGTTGCGAATTTTCTTGTTCATCGTGTCGCTTGAATCCGTGTCGACTTCCGCCATGAATCCGACTGCCCATAGTTTCTCCTTCACTTGGATCGCGTAATCGTCGAATTGTGGGCCCACGGGAATTACCATGACTTGCCTCGGCGACAGCCAGAAAGGCCATTTACCGGCGTACGATTCCGTGAGAATGGCGATCATTCGCTCCACCGAGCCTAGAATTGCTCGGTGGATGATAACCGGTCGAGTCTTTTCGCCAGCCTCGCTGAAAAAATAAAATCGGGATGGCATAAAACAGCTCTTCGAGGGGTTGAACTGATATCACTTGGGCTTTTTTTTCGCGCTGTCGATAAACAATTCAAGTTGAAAGGAGGTTGGCCGTGAAAAATTCGTCATTCGGTCCAACCATTTTTGACAAAAGTTCCGAAAACTTATCATTGATTCCTCCAGTCCTTTGCCTTTCGTTGAATAAAAATCCTGCGGCTCAGTTTTCTTTTCCGGCGGATTAGTTTTCGACAAAACGAAAAGGTAAACGCTGCTCGTCTGTTAAGGCCTTATATATTTTTGAAAAACAAATGTTTTTTTTCATCGGCTTATATGATATATAAACATTCCAAAAATGATATGGTTCATATGTACAAACATCCCAAGAATGATACGGTCCAAAGCAAAATGGTTTTAAAAATTTTAACGCGTTTTTCTTGAGATCATGTTTTCAAAATCGGGCTGGCTCGTAGCTTCTACAATTTTCAACCAATTGACTTCAAATTTCAACTGTAGCTTCTAGATAAATCTTCGAGCGAAGTACACACGATTTTTACGATCGCTTAACAATTACGGTATTTATAAACTAGTTAAGTGGAGATATACACCTCGATGGTCGAAAAAATAGAATTTAGAAGCTGTGAACATTCCGTCGACCGTAGAAGTCCTACACTATGGGCCTGGTATTGATGATTCCATGTAAGATGACAAATTTCATCATTTATTCATTCCCAAATTTTCAAACGCGTTTTTCTCAAAACCACGTTTTTCAAATCGGTACCCAAAATTTCTCGAAAACTAATGAACCGATTGCCTTGAGGTTTTTTGTGGTTATTCTATACACCATTATCTAGTACTTGTCATAGGATTTTTTTTCCCGTTACTTACTTTTTGTTTTATAGGCAAAATAATAACGAATTTTTGGCCCAAAAATCGCTATTTATGTTCAAACGTCCGCCATTTTGTCATAAATCGATATTTTCAAAATCGGCTATGACAAGTACTAGATTTTAGTATCTAATTTAATAATCTTTTTTTGTTTTTTTTTAGATGATTTTTTAAGAAACGCCAGTGGGTACCGTATACGCAGATTTTTTTACGACGCTCCAAGGATCATACAATATCCTTGTATATTTTTGATATTTTTAAATAACGAAAATTAATCATATTTTTGAATGTATATACTTTTAGATAATTAAAACCCCAATCCGAAATTTCAAATAGTTTTCCTTAAAAAAATTCACAAAAATGACTTTTTTCCGGCTCCTAGGTGTATATCTCCCCTTAAGGATGTTTTTAGCCGGAAATGCGACTTTTCTTTCAAAATGGTGCCATATTTGTAACAATCGTGTGTATTTCGCTAGCAAAACTCATCTAGATTACGAAAAAACATATTTTTTCGTTCTAGGTGCTCATGTGCGTTTCCAGCGAGGGCCTGAAAAAGGCGTTTCTTTGTACCGGCCACTGGGCCGCCATTTTGTATTTGTGTGGAAATTAGAAAATTGATTTGAGTACCTAAAGATATCCAAAATAAACCCTCCAAATATTATTTTGCTCGCTTTAATAGTATGTTCAAAAAAAAATCCCGGAAAGGCTTTGTTTTCCGACCATCGAAAGGTATAAAAGGCCTTAGCAGAGCGAAAGGTGTACCTTTTCTTTTTCCCGAAACGTCAGCCGTCTCGAACAACGCTTGGAATCTGCAAAACAGCTATCTGTTTCTCGCACTGATGGCGGCTCAGTAGCCGAGCGTCCTCCTACTACTATCGTTCAACGTTACCCGGTAAATAATGCCCGTATACGAATCTCAAGTATATACGAAAATAGCTGCTTCACACTCACTTCACGTAAGACAAATTGAACCTAATCGGTAGCTGGAAATCGAGTTGAATCGTGGCGCATTGATGGGACCTCTTGAGAGCATCCTTGATGGTTATATCGATCTTCGGCCCGTAGAAAGCCCCGTCCCCTGGATTCTCGGTCCATTTTTCCCCAAACGCATCGAGACTAGCGGCCAAATCTTTTTCAGCCTGATCCCAAAGCGCCAAATCACCGAGATACTTTTCAGGTCTCGTTGACAAGCAGAGATCGAACGTAAAGCCGAAAACTCCGTAAACGTGTTTGAGAAAATTGAGTGCACCGAGCATCTCATCCTTGATCTGGTCGACGCTACAAAAGATGTGAGCGTCGTCCTGTTGGAATCTTCGTACTCTGGTTAGCCCGGTGAGAGCGCCGGAGAGCTCGTTGCGATGCAAAACACCAAAGTCCGCCATACGCAACGGCAATTCTCGCCACGAGCGACATCTCACGTCGAATATCATGCAGTGTCCGGGACAATTCATGGGTTTCAATGCGTAAGTTTCCTTCTCGACGTCGAACGAGAACATGTTGTCGGCGTAATGCTGCCAGTGTCCGGAAGTTTGCCACAATTTGCTATTGTAAATATTGGGCGTGACGACTTCTTGAAATCCACGCTTTCGATACTCGGTTCTTATGAATTCCACGAGACTGTTGTAGATGTGGGCACCTCGAGGTTGAAAGAAACACGACCCCGGTGACAATTCGTGAAAGAAGAACAATTCTTGCTCCCGTCCGATCTTACGATGATCACGTTTTGCGGCCTCCTCCTGGAATTTCTCCCACTCTTTGAGCTGCTTCGGGTCGGTAAAGCTTATACCGTAGACTCGCTGGAGGGACTCGGCGTTCGCGTTCCCCTCCCAATAAGTCGACGAGTTTTTCGTCACTTTGATCGCTTTGACCTTGCCGGTATGGCGAATATGGGGCCCGCGGCAGAGATCTATCAGAGGGCCGCAACGATAAACCGTTGTCCGCGGAGTCGTTACTTTTTCGTTCAATATGCGAACTTTGAACTCGTTGTACTTGAACATCTCCAAAAGATCCTCCTTGCGCATCTCCAATCTCTCGAAAGGCTGCTTCTCCTTGACAATGTTCTTGTAGAGGCTCTCGAGATACGGAAAATCGAGATTCGATATGCCCTTGTCACCGATATACATGTCGTAGTAAAAACCGTTTTCGATTGGCGGCCCGTAACACAGACAACCACCGTACACGCGTTCCATCGCTTCGCCCAGTATGTGAGCGCTCGAGTGCCAAAATACTTGTTGAGCTTCGGCGTCGTCGATTTTCAACAGCTGAAGCTTGCAACTAGCCTCGAGCGGTCTGTCGAGGTCCCACAGTTCGTTGTTCACTCGAGATATTATCGTGTTGTCGGCGAGACCTTGACTTATGTTCTTCGCTACTTCGTACGGCGTGGTGCGCCACGATTGCGCGATCACCGATTTACCATCCGGCAGCGTCACTGTTATGTCTTCGGGAGTTTTCGCAGCCATTTCCGACTCGTAGTCGGCTTTCAACTTGTCCCACAAGACGATCCGTTCCTGTGAGAATTTAATTTGTTATTTGCGAATCTTGTATCGCACAAATTGCAATGTCGATAATGCCTCCGTTGGAAATTCTGAGGTAGCCTACTTTTGTAACAAATTCGTAATGTATTTTTCTATTAAACAACTATATATATTGAGGGCTTCGGCTACTGTAAAAATGCTCGTTCGTCGCTTGAGGCGATACAAAATGTAGAGGCACGTCCAACATGTGGTGCAGGAATCGCAGATTGGAGATAAACTTGCGATTACAATAGAACTGCTAGTAAAACTTTAAACACTTTTTTTTCGAAACTATGTTTTTCAAAATGGTGTACGTGATTTAGTACTTAGATAATTTGATCTATTTTGAGAGAAAAAAACTCGTATTTGGTTTCAGATCAACCGAATGGCCAAAATCAAGTGCACCGTTGAGCCCCTCACGTTCAAAGGTCCATCACGAGCTAGTTCATAACTTCTTCAATTGTAAATATTTTAAAATAAAATTTGGTACACCACTTTGTTAGTGTACATACAAATAAATTTCCAAACGATTTTTGAATCATCTTACTTATTCGTTAAAAATTAATTGTTTTAAATAACTCCGATTTTCAGGTCATCACAGTAGCCTAACCCCTTAAGGGATACCAAATTTATTTTGAGACGAGAGAAGCACGAATATTAAAATGTATTCAATTTAGCACCGTTTCTTTCAGGAAAATGATGTATTCCTGCTGACTGTAATATAATAACAATCATTGATAATAAAGTTCCATCTCAATTCATATTTTTCCATACGAAATCGTGCTAAATTGTCGAGATTGTAATTATTCTTTTCTCAAATACGATAGAGCGTAATGACAACAACTTTGCAGCTGAACTCTCATCAGACGCATAATTTTAATTAATTATGCGTCTGTGTTACACTTTATTATTATTAAGTGTAAGAAATAATTAAGTGTAATCTTAATAATAATAAGATTAAACCTAATTATGATTAAGTGTAAGAAAAGCTTCTGTCCTCTAACATTTGATAAGTGACACGCTAAATCTTCCTCGAGAACACAGGATCTTCAGTTCTCATTACCTGAATATACGCAGGCCATGGTTTCAATTCGGCGACACTGCTCTTCTCAATAACGTTACTCTTCTTATTTTTTGGCGGCTTCATCTTGCTCTGAAAAGTAAAATATTATTGAATTGAAAAGTAAAACGACTATTGGATTATTAGAGATAAAAAATTCTGCATACGCTCGTTCGAACAATGACATTAACACGGAATAATCAATCGGTTACTTAAGGTGCCTGTCCCCAGAGAGTAAAATTTTCAAGAGCAGTACTCGTCGATGAATATTTTCCTGAGAGTCACTCGCAGGCAGTAACGTCAAACTCGCCGATAGTAGGCTTGTAAAAGCTGGCTATTAAGTGGCCAACTTCAAACATGCTATCAGCTTTTTACTCCCAAAAGTTTGAACCCGGTTCGAGTTGTGACAGTTCTGTTAGAACTATGAGCATGGCACAACGCACTTGGACCAAAGATACGCGTACATTAATCAAATATCCAAAAAATGAAATTCTTTGGAATATGAAATGTGACAATTATCGAAACAGAGAATTGGAAAATGAGGTGATCTCCAAAATTGAATCACGGTTTGAACGAATCGGAGTATCTGGAATAGCTTTATGGAATCCTTCAACAGGATTAGTCGGACTAATACTGTTAATTTTTCTAATTAACCTGCCGTAATTCGGATGAACGTCTCAAATTGAAACGCGTCCTCTATTCCTAGTTCACGTATAAGATTATTAGTAACATTGAGTCACAAGTCTTTGCAATGCTCAGGGTTTGACCCAGTAGCTTCTATAAAAAAAAATTTTTTAGTATTTCAATTGCAACTATAATCGCTGCTGCGGCTTGTTGGTGAGAAGCCATCTCGGACACTACCGACGCGACGTTCACGAGTTACGGACACTCTCCAGTGGACGTGGTCCAGAGAGTACTTTGCGGCAGCAACTCTCGGCCTACCGTCTAAACAGCTCGCGAGAGTGAAACTCCCGGAAAAATTCTCTCACGTGTAACCAGTCGTGAGAGTACTCTCGAGAGCAACTTTCAGAATTTAATCTCGCGTGGACAGGCACCTTCAGCCTGACGTCATAATTTTGTTGCAGAAACGATTTTTAAGGTTACGTCAGCATATCGATCCTACAGAATTGCACGCTTGTGGTTAGGCACGTAAATTCGATACATCGAAGAATTATTTTAACACGACACTGCAAACGGGTTACGATTGTCGTTTGTCAAACAAAGAACAAGAAAAACAGCGATCGGCTAGGGAATTAAACTTGTGATGATAAAAAATCGACATAACCAACCGAAGCATGTGTCCACTTAGTGCCGCACTGTACGCAACCCCGATATCTCAATATAGACAGCATATTTCCTCGAGAATATGATATTTTGAAGGAACGAAAATTCTAGGTTATATCATAACGCGGTTCATTATAAAAGTGATTATTTTCATGCCTTTTCAGCTTTCAAATCGAGGTTTTCTATTCCAGTTACCACGTCGTTGCTCATTTCGATTTTTTTTTCTCACTAGAAGAAACAATCCGCTTTTATTCCCGACTATCGGTGCGGTATTTTAGCTTCCCATACGGTATACGCGTACTCTATCGACAAATACACTTCCTGTCTCTATGTGCATACGCGACGGAGTCAGGCATACGTATCGGCACGAAGGCGATATATGTGTGATAGAAACTTGGTGCATGCGTGTAGTGCATAGATATATATAAGCGGCGACGAATCACCTTCGAATATTTTCGCGGTAGGGGTATTTCGACAATCAGCAATATCAGGTTGAAAAGATGAGGCGGCGATTTGAAAAAAACCGAGAAAGAAATTCATGAAATTTATTATGGGATATCTATGACTCGTAGTTTCCGGTTCATATATCGGTTGTGTTTGAATTTGTTCGTCGAAGCGCTCGTACGAGCTGTTTCACACTGCAATTCGTGACGATTTGGAGGCTCTTTTTGCTTCTACACGGTCGTACAACACGGCCTCGTGAACCTTTCTTATCCATCAATTTTTTTTTCATAATGTAGATTTCGAAAATAATAACACCAAGAGAGGTGAACTATAGAACAGAGCACAGCAAACTAACCAGACGCTGAGTCTACCGCGAACAATATTCAGCTGCAGTATACTTGAACTTGTTGGCAATGGCGGTGCGAAGACAGGGGCGGAAGGGGTGTTTGGACTTCTGAAACGGTCTTCTACTGTATTGTACGTTGAAGACGAGTGCAAACATCTGAGGGGTTGTTTCGTATGAACCGTTGTGGTAACCGCACGGCCGAGAGTCAACCGCGCGTACTTGTACAGCACACTCCAATTGCCATAATTTCGACAATAATGTAAATATCGACATGAAATTTTCAGAAAATCAATCTTAAGGTTGTAAAGTATGTTTTGAACCGAAAAAAAAAATTGTCGATCCTGCCAGGATTCGAACCTGGAATCTTCTGATCCGTAGTCAGACGCGTTATCCGTTGCGCCACAGGACCGTATGACTTCGATATTACGAAAACTACTTATAGATCGTCGTTCATAGAGAAATTTAACAATCATGTTGAACAATCTTTTAACGAGTAAGTATTAATAGGTTAAAAAATCATTTATTATATATAGCGAGCAAAGGTTGACGGGTCGAACATACATTCACGGAGAATTATACATTAACACGAGTGACAGAATGTGCGGTAAGTTGGATGCAAAAAGTTCAACGCTAACACTAAATAATGGAAATCCTAAAATAAAGAATCGAGAGGTGGTATCGAAATATAGGTTAGGCTACAGTGAAAACGACGAGCAGTCGTTCGTCGCTTGAGACAGGTCAAATTGAAGGGGAAGGTCCAACATATGGTGCAGGAGTCTCAGACTAAAAGAAAACTTATGATTACAACGATAGAACTGCTAGTGAAACTTTAAGGGGTTAGGCCACAGTAACGGGTATAAAATCATGTGCAAATTTAACCATTTTTTTCGTATGAAAAATTGATTCACTCATAAAATTAATTACACATCTATTTAGTATGAATATCAAGCTGTTAGAAAATAGATATTTTTTTTCCGATGTACAAAATGGCCGACTACTAATACTTTCTTTTGTTATCTTTTTTTAGGCGCTCCGCTGCGTGACATTTAGCACCCACATTTTTTTACCTAGAACAAAAAACAAAAATTCTCGTCAATCTACATTAGAATACCTAGAGAAGTACATACGGAAGTAAAAAATATTGCTTTATTCAAAAGTTGTAGGTATTTGAACTTAAGAAATGAATTTTCGGTGAATAACTTCGTTATTACTGCTCATAAAATGAAAAGTTTTCGATTAAACAGAAATTCCGTACGTACTTCTCTGCGAAATGCAATTAGGAACATAACTTTTAAATTTGAAGTTAATCGAGTGAAAATTGTTGAAGTTATTTGTCACGCCAATTGAAAAAAAGCTGTTTCGAGAAGTATCGAATAGTCGGGCATTTTGTACATCGAAAAAAACATATTTTTTTTAACAGCTTGATATTCATACTAAATAGATGTGTAATTAACTTTATGAGTGAATCACTTTTTCATACGAAAAAAATTGTTAAATTCGCACATGATCTTATACCCGTTACTGTGGCCTAAGGCCTTTAACGCGTTTTTCTCGAAACTATGTTTTTCAAAACGGTGTACACGATTTCTCGCCATCTAATGAACGGGTTGACTTGAAATTTGGTACACTTTTTCAGTGCAGTAGTAGTTTAGTCTTGACCGACGTTTTTCTTAACATTTTTCTCATTAGTTATTAACAATAATAATGTAATTTTTCCTCGAAAAGTCGAGAAAAAAAATTCAATAATTTTTTCTCGTCGATTGAAACACGACAAACGATTTTTCAATCTTCTACTTATTCCTTCAAATAATTTTTTTGATAAATAACTCTGATTTTTGGGTGGTCAAAGTAGCCTAATCCTTTAATAAAATATAAGATAATGGTAATTCTTTAGATAAGTGACTTTTCCGAAAAATAAGACTACATTTTTTTTTACTATTCTCTTAATTATTGGATTATAAATATTAAAAACGTTAAAAATAATTTCGAATTTTTTAACGTTAACCCATAACTTTTTATGAGGGGTGAATTTCGGTGAATTTCAATTTAGATATATATGCAGTTAGTCACAGCCTATTATAAAAAATCGTGAATTTAGTCGCCGTTAATATTTCTTGCTGACAAAATAATTGCGCTCATTGACAATTAAACTGCAGCTCAATTAGTGATTTTCTATCAGGAACTGAGCTAATTTCTCTAGATTTAAATAATTTCTTCTCGTAAACTATGTAGTGTATCTTACAAAAACTTCGGCATTGTCCTTCTATTTAATGTATTTTTAATAAAAATTCGGAATAACATTTCGGATCTACCCACTAATCCTTTTAAGAATTATAATACTTTCAATTTGCAGTCATGTAAATGAATTCTCAAGCAACGTTGCCTCACTCTTAGATATTATGAAAAAACCCCATTGAAAAAGTAGTACGGAATGTTTTATATTTTCTGTGGCTATAATTTGCGTATGCAAGAAATGTTTTGGAAAATGTTACAATCATTCACTACACAGCTGTAGCATGCTGTAATTTTTATTTTCCCCTTTGGCTCTCCCATACATTTCGATAAAACTGTATGGGGTTTTTTCAGGTCGAATAAAACGAAGCGAAAAAGCAAAAAGGAAGTTTTATTCGGGTTCAGGTATACAAAAATTAAATGTAAAGGGTGTATCGGGGAGTTCTTTGCTCATGATAAATGTTTTCTTGTCAGTACTTTCGACGCATTTGTTATCCTGGCTGAGCTCTTTGGCCTGCCCATTTTCGATGGTCGAATTGGGCGTAGCTTTCTTTAGAAACAGCGATTTTTTAGCATCTGTATTTGATCCTGAAAACTTGAAGTTCGACACGTATTTGCCGTGTTTTTTCTCCTCTTGGATCATTTTGGCGCGGTAATCGCCAAACGTGTTTCTCATAGCTTGTCTTTTTCTAATCAGCGTTACAGTATTGCTCTTCAGTAGATTCAGAGTTCTGACGCTTTCGAGCGATTGTTTATCGCTCAATTTCCCGCTGTCCAAGTTGAGCTGCAATTGCTGAATGCACCAGCATAGCTCAAGCTCGAAACGGTTTTCGGCCTCTTGATCAAGACCACTGGATGCGGAAACATCGGAAGACCTGGAACTTTGGTCGTTTACGACTTGCTTCGGGAGAGACTTCGGCACTGTTCTAGGCGGGAACTTTTTTCCTCCCTGAAAAACGAATAGATTGAATTGGTTTTCAATTATACGAAGAACATGAATGCGCATTGAAAAAAAAACCATGCAAATCAAAAGAATTTAGCTAAGATTTATCATGGAAATTATGATGGTAATGCAAGCGGACAATATTTTTATACAAGAATAAATTATCAACGATTTGCACTAACAGAAAGACGTATAGGTTATATTTCCGTCGCAAAAGAGAGTAAACATTTTTTTACCGGTTTATATTTGGGAGGCATATCTTAGTTTTTGCAGATTAGACACCCCGGTTAGTTATCACAATAGTTTCAAGCCGGTCCGAAATATTTGGAAAGCTACACGTGATTTTGTTGTTAATATTGGTTATGTTCTGTGACAATCGTCACGTGACCGTGGTGTGATGTATATTTATTTACATTCTATATATACATAAGCGATGTGTCACACGGTGTGAAATTTCGAGGCGGTCACGACGGTATTGCAGAATTGTAGTTTTTGGCTACGAGTCACCTCAAACTACCGTCAGATGTCGCAGCAACGTGTGCTTCTCAACTCTGCCAAGAGCAACGGCCCAAAGGCAACGGTTGCTGCAAGACCGTGTGTGACGCGTTTCATGTGCGCACGCTCACCATGCGGAATCGCCGCGAATCGGACGACTGATGCACTAGATTTTCAGGATTGTCGATAATATTTTGAGCTTCGTTGGTATAATTCTGCTAGTTTTATGTAAACAATTCTAACCCCATATTCTCCGTCGTTTTTCCACAAAATCAGTTGAAACAATACTCAAATTGTGTTTTTTTTTCATTGTCGAGAGCCTAACGATCTCAAAACCTGCATGAATTCGGCGCATCAGTTAGTAATTCACCATTCCTCCGATGGCAGTAACAGTCTGTAAAGTTTTTTTTCCATAATTTGGAAAAATATCAACCGTCTGGCTCTTTCTGCAACAATATTCCATGTACGCGATAAATTTAATCTCAATTGATTGTATCGTTCGGTCGAAATCAGGGTTGAAAATTACGAAGTCGTTGGAGCGCGTGATACATGACTTTAAGAGGAGGATGTGTACCGTCTGCTGGTAATAAGTTCGTATGGTACCTCGCACGACCACCCAGTGGTTATTTCTTTTTTTACGGAAAAGTGAAGTGCAGAGATGAATAGCAACAATTAAAGTTATGTGTTGAATAATCAGAGATTTCGGCAGCCATTATCCTCACTACGAATTTACAAAAGACGGAAGTCTTACTACGAACTTATAAAACATTTTCATTGCAAACCAATTATCGATGTCAACGACTCTTACTTAGACCTTTTATTGGACATTCGATATTGTCAAATAGGAAAGTTTTTGAATGTTTATTTTGCTATTTGTTAGAAATACGCGGTAACGTGTTTCAACTCGAAATTTTCGGGAGTCTTATCAGTTCAGGCATGCGCGGCTGGAGAGTCCGAGGGAAAGTAGAGCTACCATGTGCCGTACAGTGCTGCCACCGTCGGCGACAGTTTTAACTATGTCAGTGAAGTGCCGTTTTTATTTCATCTCATCGTTATTCTTCGTTGTTGTACTAGCCGCGCGCATGGCAATACGAAGCAATCTTGAGTTCACTAATTCTTCGCGAAATAAATCACATCACGTTGCGTTTTCATTACGAGGGCATTTTCACCGCGTTGTTTTATTTTACTGCTATGGGACAGCGGAATTTTTCGAGCCTTCCGGAAGGGAAAATTGTCGACTGTTGGCACGGCTGAGACTAGTGGAGCTACGATTTGACATTGTAAACCCAACCCGGGAAAAAAAGTTCATGTCTGAGTGGATATGTTCATATATGTTTCAGATATTGTCATATGGGCATCAGATATAATCATACCTGACATTTTACAGTATCATATATGATTATGTCTGATCATATTCCACATCATATATGCATATATAAGATCATATCTTATCAAATACGGTATCTGGCCTGATCATATATGAACTTATATCTGTTTATATCTGGCTAAGTACCAAGACGAGTTGGTACCGTAAATTCGTATCTGAACATACATGATGTGATATGTGAACGTATCTGTACGTATAAGATCATATCCGATGAAATACGGTAACAGACTCCGCTATATAGATCTCATATATGTTTTTATCTGGTCAGGTACGAAGGCGAGTTGGCAGCGTGAAACCATATCTGAACATATATGATGTGATATGTGAGCAGGTACGTTCATATAAAATTCTATCCCATCAGATACGATACCAAACCTGGAAAATATACGAAGTCTTATACACTCATACCTTTTCGTATATGCACTTCAGTTGTTCACACATGAAAACGTCTAAATATATGAAACGATATATGAGGATATGAGACGATATCCGATCAGATACGGCACCTAACCTGACTGTATTATATGTGATTATGTGAGTTACTATAATATTGTTAATTATTAACACGTAAAGTGATGACGTGTTAATAACCCCGCTCTATATATGTAAACATTTTAGTATTTTCATGACTGCTGTAATAGACAGTTTTCGTTATCGTTAGCTAGCGACAGCCAATAAGAGGCCCCCTTTCGTCTTGGAACGTGCATGCGATTGGCTGTCGCAAGCTAACGATAACGAAAACTGTCGTTACCGGGTTATAACGAGTTACAGAATAGGCCTCCTGTTGGTCCAGATAAACCATGATTCTATCATATGGGCCGGTCTATTGTTCATAGATGTCCAGGTCTACTGGGATCCACGGTATTTTATTCTTATACGTTCAGATCTGGTCCGGTAGGATCAGATCTGTATGACATGATCAAATCTGGCCCAATTGAATCAGATCTGGTCCAACAAGATCAGATCTTGCCTGGGGATTGGATCTGGTGAGACCTGCTGCGATACGGACGGGCCTGCTCTCAAAATGATAAAAATGGATCTGATATGATCATACATGCTCGGATATAAGCATACATGATCTGTCATGACACTACATGATCAGACCTGGCCATTTTTCTTGTCTGATCATATCTGATTCTGCAGATATGATTCAGATACATTCAGATATATTCAGATATGAACTTTTTTCCCCGGGAATGGTCAAGCCTTTCGGCTGATTGCTGTTTTTTTTTAAGCGAATTTCTTCGATGCGGCTGAAATTTATCCCGTAAATGACCAGAATGTAATTGAACACTCTGCACATTAAATAAGCACTCATACTAATGGTTTTGGCATTATAGTACACAATTAAACGTATCCTGATCGAGGCGACTGACTTTCGGACAGGAGAACTCCAGTAGTCGGCCGTGCCAGGTATTTGGCGATTGCAATTATTGAGGCTTTATTGTCTAGAGTTACTCTCATTTCTCGGTTTTCAGACGCTTATTTACAACATTCGGTCGAAATGTCTCAAAGACCGATCCTCAAATATAAAGAAGAATAACTTACATAAGCAATGACTGCAATAAGAAAGAGCATGAAAAAAAGCGACTTGGGTGATGGTGCGCCACGCGGAACCATCCAATATTGAATACGGTGGGAAACGAAAGAAACAAATATTAATCAGCCAGCTTTTATTCCAGAAGGAGAAGAAGACAAAGAAAATGAATGTAAAAATAGTATTGATGAAATAAACAATAACGACGTTCCGTCCACAATCTCGGCTGAATCCGAAAAATCTTACCATTAAAAAAAAACTTCTCGAAATTACTTCTTCGATTAAATCGAGTGATTAAAAAAACAGTGATTAGAATTGGAGCTACATCATCGGACGAATGGGAAAAAATTGAACAACAAAAGGAAGAAGAAGAGGACAGGAAGAAAGCCCATATTTTGGTACGGAAATTGCAAAGAGAACATGCTAAAGAATAAAAGGAACAAACACGAAAACAAAAAAAATGGAAAAAACCTCCAAAATGACTACGAAAAGAATAAAAAAGTTACAAACTCGACGAGTGTTAAAATAAGATGCAGAGAATGTGACGATAAAATGGTAACCGACCCGGAGGGAAACGACTTGAAAAATAGCGTGTGAACTTATCCGGCATGTTACCATTTAACGGGCTACATCTACCTAGGTGGGTAAAAAATTGCGTTTTCCAAAAATATGTTTATTAGTATCACCTTTTACCTATATTCCCTGAAAATGCAATCGAAATATCCCTAGAATTGAACGAGCTACAGCTCGGTGGACATATCTCGAGAATCACATGATGGATTGCTTCCAAATTTGCAGGAGATAGGATGAGAACTATTTAAAGGTCGTTGACGATTTCACTTTGTAAAAATCGATCTTCATTTTTTAATAGTTACGTAAAAATGACGACATTTTTTATCGATTTTGTGTGCTCGAGTTTCAATTCGTCGCCATGTTGTTGAAAAAAGATTTTTAACATCGACTATCGTCAACGACTCGTATTTATTGTTAACATGAATAACCCGTTTGATTTTCAGATTTCAGATGGACCATTGAAGGGGGAGTGTCCACCGCCAAACGTCGCGAAAAAGATTTCATCATCCGCCGGCAGCCATGTTTTCTTGTTTTTCTGTATTTTTTGGTGATTTATTTTCAAAGGCTCTCAATATATGTACCTTTGTGTTAAAAAATGCTTTTTTTTCACCAACCGTTTCCCAGATAAAATTCGAAATTCGGTCATTTTTTTCGGGCCTCTCGGTAGATGTAGCCTCTTAAGTTTAGTCTAAGTCTAGTGGGTGGAGTATAGGGTGCTATGAGGCTGACTATTAGCTGCGAGCGGCTGAGCACCGGAGAAAGTGCCCCTTTTATAATAAATATTCGTTTTCTTCATTTTCCTATACATTTTTTTTTAATTTGAGACTTAATTTGAAGCTGCTCCGTTTATTTTGTGCGTAGAGCAGTGTTTGAAGCTTGAGAGCTGCGTCCAAAGGCTGACTACTGGGTACTTTACCCTGAGCAAGGAAAAATGTTTCGGCAAATAAACAAATAACATTAAACGCACAACTGTAAAATGAAATTTCGCCATTTAATAGATATCAATGTTTCTTTTTCGTTTGTCATCTACATCGATATCCTTTTTTGTGTGTTTCGCCACTTTATTACACATACACTTGCGTACCGGTATAGAAATATTATACAAATTCGAGAATAATATATCGTCCAAACGTAAATTTGCGTTTCGTCAAACGTAAGCAACCGTCAACATTTACATATACCAGTGAGTATATTGCGCAATATACGTATTCGTATTTACATATAAATTCATTCTCTATGCGCCTACAAATGATAATATATTTATATAATTTAATAATTATTGTAACGAAGTGTTTTTTTTCTCTAATTGTTTTTTTTCTTCTGTACAAGCACCCAAAAAGAAAATTCGTTCAAACTGGCTCGCGCGCCGTAAGCGCACTTCGACTTATAAACGATATACACGTAATCATTTATTCTATCTCTTTTTTCCATACATATATATTGTTTCTCTTCATCCTCACTTTCATTCTCGATGCACTTTTCAATGTCGTATTTACATATTAGGGCTTTTATACCGCGTTTCGCGTACTTTGGTATTTTATCAAATGTTTGAAACTGCGTTACGAAGTTTTTCGATCTGTCGTGGAAAAGAAAAATTAGGATTGAGTTGAGTGTATTGGCCTCGGCAACCGTTCGTCGAATGTGAAATTCCACATTTCCTCGCGCTGTTCCCCAGCATCGAAATTTAAACTGATGAGCTTTTGGCTTGGCCAAAAATTGAGCAATTTCGATAGTTCATCGAAAAAAAGAAAAACAAATGGCTTCGTCTACTCTGAATAAATAATAAGAGGAAAAATCACAAAGTCGATTGGAAAAGTTGAAATTTTGTTTAGAAATTTTGGGAAATATCAGTCAACGATATTGATGACTTTTTTTTCATTGTCGTACGGTGTTATTCTTAAGACAAAACGACACACGCTGAAAAATGTGCGATATTTTTCAAAACTCTCAGTTACTTTTTCACACAGTGAAACGGTCCGAGTGTCAAAATGTGTTTCTATCGTGGATAGGCCCCATTACCGTTTGTTTTGCAATTACCTCAACCGAAATTTCGTCCCCTAATCTTTTCCGATAACAGCTTCTCGTGGTAAATGCCCTACATTTTTTTTGCCACAAGCATCGAAAATTTCTTTATCGGCGGAGCGTTAAAATCGTGTCATTTCGTCTTAAGGGGTTAGGCCACAGTAACGGGTATAAAGCCATGTGCGAATTTAACAATTTTTTTTCGTATGAAAAAGTGATCCACTCATAAAATTAATCACACATCTATCTAGTATGAATATACGAGGGGGGACCCATAAGTTCCGGGAATTACACTGTGGTGGGGAGGGAGAGTGGGGGAACCTATTCTTTGACCACATGTCCGTTAGTGTCACGCCACCTGCGTCAGTGTGCAAAGTTGTGTCGCTGTGAGTGCATCGGTTCGGCTGTAAGATTTTTTTTAGTAAAACAACTGTTTACATTTCGGCGAAAACGTAATGGCAGATTGTCGAGAACAACGCGCGGCTGTGAAATTTTGTTTCCTGTTGGGGAAATCGGCCGCGGAAACTATTGTTTCCGCCGCCATGACACCGATTGTCCACCCCCCATACTCACCGGATCTAGCCCCCTGTGACTTCTTTTTGTTCCCCAGACTCAAAAGGAATATGAAAGGAAAGCGTTTTGCCACTGTGGAGGAGGTGAAACAAAAATCGCCGTAAGGCTTAAAGGACATCCCGATGAGTGAATTTAAAAACTGTTTTGAACAATGGAAGAATCGTTTGGAGAAGTGCGTTGTGGTCAATGGCGAATACTTTGAAGGTGATCAAAATTTGGTGTAAAAATATTGAGAAATAAAGAAGTTATGACGAAATTCCCGTTTTTTTTGGGTCCCCCCTCGTAGACCTGTTGGAAAATATTTTTTTTTTTCGATGTACAAAATGGCCGACAACTCGAAACTTCTCGAAACAGCTTTTTCCCAATTGGCGTGTCAAATAACTTCAACAATTTTCACTCGATTTACTTCAAATTTAAAAGTTATGTTCCTAATTCCATTTCGCAGAGAAGTATGTACGGAATTTCTGATTAATCGAAAACTTTTCATTTTATGAGCAGTTTATGAGCAGTTACAACGAAATTTTTCACTGAAAATTCATTTCTCAAGTTCAAATACCTACAACTTTTGAATAAAACAACATTTTTTTAATTCCGTACGTAATTCTCTAGGTATTCTAATGTAGATTGACGAGAACTTTTGTTTTTTGTTCTAGGTAAAAAATTGTGGATGCTAAATGTCACGTCGCGGAGCGCCCAAAAAAAGATAAAAGAAAATATTAGTAGTCGGCCATTTTGTACATGGAAAAAAAAATTTCTAACGGCTTGATATTCATACTAAATAGATGTGTAATTAATTTTATGAGTGAATCACTTGTTCATCCGAAAAAAATGGTTAAGTTCGCACATTACTTTATACCCGTTACTGTGGCCTAGCGCCTTAATATCGCTCGAACTTCGGACATTACTTGCACATCGCAACGATTATTTTCTTTCTTTGTTCTTCGTTTCTTCGTTACATTGTACTGTACATACGCGACGAACTTCGAGGCTTTCCATCTCCTCCGACAAGATTGTCGCTTCGATCATTTTCGCGTGCGTCGTCGATGTGCGCCAGTTTTGAAGAAAAAGATGAAACGCACGACAAATTACGACCTCGTAAGCCTCGAATTCAGTTACGCATCGTCTATCTTCCATCCGCATTATTTACACTCGAAAGTTCGCGATCGTAGAACGAATCTACATTTTTCGTCGGGCTTCGTTGAGGATCGTTAGACTTCGCGCTTTTGTCCCATTTTTTCTTCTGTTGTTTTTCGTTTAAATTGCAACTTCGTTCGGGGTTTTTCGTCGCGCTTTCCCAGAATCTCGATCGTTCTTATCTACACCTTAAATTGAGAGGATAACACTATGGACTTCGAGTCTCGTGATGAAGGGAGTCGCTGTCGCTCTCGAGATAAGTTACGTAATGGTCGTTGCTGTCCAGGCCGTGTTGTCCCATGTCGTTAGGTCCGCCACCCGACGAGTGCAAAGGCCCCAAGGCTTGCAGTGAACCACCGCCGCTTCCGTCGTTCATCGGACCCCCCAATAAGGATGGTGGCGGATGCTGAGGCGGTGGACTTCCGTGCAGATCGTAACCGTGCATCTGCGTGTACAAAAAGGATGTTATCATCTCCTCTTACCCTGACTTTCTCTCATTGGGACCTCTTCACCTTTTAACGGGCTACATCTGCCTAGGTGTGTCAAAAAATTGCATTTTGCGAAGATATTTTTATTTGACAGTATCACCTTTCAGCCATATTACCTGAAAATTTCATCGGAATATTCCTAATATTGTATGAGCTACAGCTTCTGACAGTCGGTCGGGCGAGCAGTAGCAGCACCATACTGCAAACTTTAAAAGCGTTTTTCTCGAAAGGCCGTTTTCGAAGTCGGTGGACATGACATCTCGAGAACCACTTGATGGATTCCAAATTTACAGGAAATACGATGAGAAACATTTAAGGTAGTACCTCCACAGAAGAGTTGAATTAAGAAATGGTTGAAATTTGACATATATGTTATTCAACACATTATCCAAACATCTGTGCAATTTGAATAAGTTTGACCACCCCAAACCTGAGATATTTACACTTAAAGTTGGCTTGGTTTACACGCAACAAATGCGTTATGATTGGCAAACAGAGCATCATTAATTTTACCGTCAAAACTAAAATTAAGAAATTTATAAAAAACGAGGATAAGCTAGAGTAACATATCACGAATAATGTGAAAAAAAATGAGAATGATTCACCATCTAGTTTCCAAGATATAACCATGAAAAGCCCTCACAATTTTGGTGCAAAGCCTGGCAAAGCCTGGAAAAAAAACAATTGGGGCAAAGCCTGGACAGTCCCGGCAAAAAGTTTACTGGCAATGGTAGATCAAAAACACAATATAAAATATATTTTACGGCAATAAATGATATCCATCGTATTATCTACTAGTACCGAGTCAATATTGCGTAGTTTTTAATTTTATTTATTACTAATTAAACCAATTATCAATCTTTTAAACATGAACATGGTATGTAAACTTTTGGTTGAGATTTTCGCAGAGGAACTACCTTAAAGATCGTTAACGTTCCCAGTTTTTTCATATCGATCTTCATGTTTTGATAGTTACGTAAAAATGACGACTTTTTAAAATAGATTTTGTGTGCGAGAATTTGATTTTGTCGCCGCGTTGTTAGAAAGAATAATGATTTTAAAAATTGGACGATCGTCAACGACTCGTAGGGTAGAGTCACCAAAAAGTACGCAGTGCTTTTAAGGTAATCCTATCGCCAGGCTTCGATCTATAGGATTTTCATAATTTTTTTTTGAGATTCACTAAATATATTCATAATTGTCTCTGTAAAATTTCATGGTCGGTTATCGACCTAATTACAGAGAAAAAATTATTAAAATTGCGTATTTTTGTGAAGGAATTCCGAGACGACACACAAAAACCCAATTTCCGGTCGGTACAAAAGTGTATATAATAGTGGGAATCCGTCAGATTCTTAAAAATAATCAGATTCGCATACTTGACACCTGTAGTAATCGAATGCTGTCAGAGAAAATGAAGCTCATTGACATAATTTTGATGTAATATCCAGTTTAATTTGAACTTCCGGTATTGGATTTATTACCACATGCTGCGATAAAGAGACGTGGACGCAAGGCAACAGGCACTCATTCGAGTTTCCACACATATTTCATTCTCAACTGACATACTTCGCCGACACAAATTTACCACGCTTTTTACCAGTCGTGGCCCGAATACAATGCTTTATATTTCCCGTACCTGACATTCTTTTGACAGATCGACGTTGAAATGCATGGAGGTTAACCTCCCCCGGTTGAATAAAAAGAGACGGAGGTAGAACCAATGTTGCCAAATATCAAACCTAGAAATACCGCGCGAATCGTTGGAATAACTATTTTTTCATTTTTCTAATTGAATGTGCACAATCATTAAACGGTTTACAAATGGAAAAGTTTAGTTATTACACATTTTTTTTGCATATGTTCAAAATATAAATTGCACAAGTCTCAAGTATGATCAGTGGTATGACTAGTGTGAAGCGATAGGATTACCTTAATTGTTTAATTTTTCATCTGTTGGCAACACCACCTAACCTGTCAGTGGCATATGTCATGTCAAGGTTTTGGACACCAATTCGCTTTCTTAAGGGCATGTACAACGTCAACATAACCTCGCAAATTTTCCGAACCAATTTTCTCATAGATGGTTGAATTTTTTGGGAATAACAAAGCATTAGGCTCTGGAGAATTCCCTGACGCAGAGCTTGATGATTTCCTTTTGCCCTAAATATTGTTCATTTCTGAGAAATCTCTGTTCGAAAATTTCAGCTATCTCTCTCGCACTCATATGTCACGTGGTAGATATTCTACTTCGCCTTAAGGTATTTATATCCAACTTTATGACTAATAACAGATTTTCGATGTGTTTGATCTCATTTTTTAACAATTTTAAACACGTTTTGTAAGGTTTGCGATTAATTTGCACCCAACGAATGTTATTATACTTGAAATTCGTGATTCAAATTTTGTTTGAGAGGTTATGTCGCCGTTTTGCTTGCTTACGAAAATTATAGTGACCGTAGACTAAAAACGCGTGTTTAGTAAGAGTGCGCACTCTTACCACTATTCCTTACCACAACTCCGCTCTCATGTACACTCTTAGCTTCTATCAAAGGTTCTCACTGCATACTCTTTGCAACACCCTAAGAGTGCGCCCGGGACGAGTTCTAAGCACAAGCCTTTTTCAAAATATTTTTCGAGATTGCTACTTAAGATTTATATTTGAAATAATGTTCCCAAATGACCAAAGCTTAATTTAAATAACAAGAACATCGTGTATTATCAAAAGTTTTTTTTCTAGAAATAAAAGTTTATTAAGTGCGTACTCTTTGCTGGCTCTACCCTATTTATTGTTAACTCGAATAACCCGTTCGGTTTTTAGATTTCAGATGGACCGTTTAAGCCGGAGAGTATCCACCGTCAAACGCCCATGTTTTTCTTGTTTTTCTGTATTTTTTGGCGATTTTTTTATAGGCTCTCAATATATGTACCTTTGTGTTAAAAAAATGCTTTTCTTTTTCACCAACCGTTTCCAGAAAAACATCGGAATTTGGCAATTTTTTTCGGGCCTCTAGGTAGATGTAGCCGCTAAACGTAGATGCGAATGATTACCTGCGAGACCAAATGATAGAAGGGCGGTGCATTCGGATCGAGCCTGTCGAGATCTGTGTGCAGGGCGAAATCCGAGAGCGCCTTCCATGGTGGTTGATAAGCCTGTACCTCGAGGGGTGTCATGCTTATTGGACTTTCGTGCCTAACCGGACTGCTCGCTACCATTGGTATCCCGTGCATACCACCGAAGCTCAGCTTTCGCCCGTCCTGTAACGGGAAATACTTCGTAGCGTTACGCACACATTCTTTAACGTAATTGCCGTGCTACGATAGTGCGAGACAAGTTTTTCGCGTGATACATGGGAAAATACAGGGACAGTTCAACTTCGAAGGCTGAATTTTTCATTGGGTCTGTATGCGATTGGCTGCTGCACTTGAAAAACTGTCTATGTGAACATACTCATATAGAAATATACGTATTCGTATTCGTAGCTATTTGCGTATACGTAGAAACATACGTATAAGTAATATACGTGTTCGTATTCGTATACGTAGTCATCACAGAGCCGTTGAAAGCGAGTGGAAGATTTAGAATAGTGTATTCTCTTTACAAGGAACATCACTCAAGGGTCCGCCTCAGATTTTGTTGAAACTCATATATGTGGTAAAGGATTGAAAACCATTAGACACGTATTTTTTTTCGGCGGAAAAACGTTTTGAAGGCGCCAAACCAGCCCTCGAAGAAAGGCATGTCAAGGAGTACTGTAAAACGGGGCTACTTTGAACAGGTTTTGTAAGTTTTTTGTAGATCACTTTTTTTTAACATCCTAGATACCAACTTTTGCTTCAGTAGAATAGTGTGTCCTTTGGCTATCAAATGTATAAGTCAAGCTCCACCACCTCCTCGCAATTTGATATATACATTTTTGAAAGGGTCAAAGTAGCTCCGAGAATGGGGCTTCTTCGACAGGGCATTGAAATGCAATTTATGTCAAAGACTAAGGGTTACTTTGGCATCATTTTGATAAAAAATGTAATATTATATGCATTATACATGGCATTAATGAAAAACAACGATTTTTTATAATCAAATTGTCATCGTTATTCATGCAGCAGAACTCGAACAATTTTCGTCCATCGACTTGAAATTTTAACTGTAGCTTCTCAGATTGCTTTAACAGTCAAGTGCGAGCGTTTTTTTTTCGATGAATCGAAAATTGTAAAAAATATATCACTTTTGAGATGAAAATTATGGTCGAAAAAACGAACTTTTTTTCAACCTCGTCTCTTTTTTTTAATTATTTTTTTATTCCCCCCGTACTTGACTGCTAAAAATAATATAATTAACGAAGATATTTCACTCTTAGTTCCGGGGCTAAATTTACGACAGTTCTACTGCGTGCCGCGGAGAGGGTTGGCTGAAAAACAGTAGTGCTATAGAGACTCGTGCACCGCCATTTTGTATACTTCGACAAATTTTTTTTTAAATATATTTCAATATATACCTTATAAAACCTAAAAGCTCTTTTGGCCATGTATTTCATTCCTTTCTTTAAACAAAATCCAAAGAAAACGGTCGAATATGGGCAGTTACAGTGGTGCTCTCCCTTAAGGAAACATTTTACATAAAAATATCAAGTACCTGGGGTGCTATTATAGGCACTTAATGAGTCTTATAATTGTCATTGAGATAAAAATCAACTTGAGCGACATTATAATAAACTTGAACAATAAATTGTTGTTGGAGTTTATTCCCCGCACCCGCCACAGAAGGTCAAGCGGGCTCGCTGCGCACACATTTGAAACGTATTTTGGCGCTCTGTCAAAGTAGCCCCGAAATCTGTCAAAGTTACCCTGAATTTCAAAGTAGCCCCTATTATCGTTTTACGGTAATATTACAGTTTCGCCCTCAAGCAGTCGACCGATCGCAATGAAACAAAAACGAAAATTCTTCTAATCCAAAGCGATAAAAAATCCACTAGAGAGTTTTCGCAAAAAAAAAATAATAAAGGAGAGAATCTTTCCTATTCGAGGGTTGGTTTCACCCCTTACAACCGTTTTTCCGTCGATAAAAAAAATACGTGTCGCTTAGTTTTCAATGCTTCATAACATACGAGGGTGGGGTGAGAAGTTTCCGGCCTGACCAAGAAAAACGATAGTTAAAAATTTTTTTTTGCTTTATTTTTCAACATAATCTCCATCAACACTGATACATTTCTCATAACTCTCGCATCCCAAAAAACAGTAGCCATAACCTTGTTTGCCGATAAAATTGTTTTTGCCTTCTTTGGGGTTGGTTCCCCTTTTCCAACCCACTGTTTTGACTGTTCTTTACTTTCAGGAGTGTAGTGGTGGACTCATGTCTCATCAACAGTTATGAATCGACGCAAAAATTCGTTTGGATTACGTCTATACAGCGCCAAATTGTCGGTAGCGTCGAGCGTTGGCAAACGCTCGATTGGTCGAGCGTTAGCAAACCCGGCACCCACCTTGCACACAGCTTTTCCATGTTCAAATGGTTGTGCAAAATATTTCGCACACGTTCAGCTGACATCCTACAGGTCTCAGCTATCTCATGCACTTTCAACCTGCGGTCTTCCAACACTATTTTATGGATTTTTTCAATCATCTCTGAAGTTGTGACTTCAACGGGCCGTCCTGAGCGAAGCTCGTCAGAGGTGCTCACACGACCAATTTTAAATTCAGAAACCCACTGATTAATAGTTGAATATGATGGGGAGGAGTCTCCTAGTGCTGAATCCATCTCTTCTTTTATTTGTTTTGGTGTAAAATCTTTCAAATGGAAGTATTTGATGACAGCACGTTTTTCCAATTTTTCCATTTTTACGAAAACAACGGTAGCGTCTCGCGCAATGTGCTCTCAAACGCAAACTAACGTAGCGATTGGGCTGAAACTGTACATACAAGCTCGGTAGGAATGGTACTGTAGGACGCCGCTCCAAAACTAGACCTAGTGGCACCATCTCTTGGCCAGGCCGGAATCTTTTCACTCCACCCTCGTATGTAAGTTTCAACGAAATCGAAGGACGACACCTGAGAGATGTTCCTTGTATGTTTGGAGGGAAGGATTTGAATCCTAGCGGTGAACAATGGAACTTGTCTAGTGCCATAGCCCACATAAAGACTGACTTAAAAAATTTGACAATCGAGTCGATCGCTTTGCTTACCTTTTCCTGCTGCATCTGTTGCTTCATGGCCAGAGTTTTTTTCTTGTCTTTACACCGCTTGTTCTGGAACCACACCCTTATCACACGTGGACTCAGGCTGGTCATCTCCACTAGTTGTTCCTTCATGAGAGCGTCCGGTCTCGGATTCGCGGCGTAACACGTTCTCAGTGTGTGCAGCTGTTTCTCATTGAGAACCGTACGTACTCTCGTTGGTTTGCCGTCGGAACCGCCACCGCTCTTGTGTCCACCGGAGCCACGGGGTCCACTCAGGGTCTTGTGAGAACCGCTCTCCGATCCCGAATCTGCGCAATTGACGAACACGCGATCCATTAGAAAAAGCGACTATAATTTTAGGATATAAAACAATTTGTTGTCGAATTTAGATCCAAAACTCAGATACGAACAAATCCAAATACCAGATGTTCAAAGTTCAATGGCTCAATCAATGCAACATCTACTTTTTTCTCATACATCTCTATGCAGCTGTCATCGGCACAAAAATTAGTTCTCCACTTGCCGCTTCTTGGATCAGGAGGAGGACATAGAATTTGTAATTGAATTCCGCAATTTCGAGGCTTTTAGAATTCAAAAACAAAGACTCAAATTCAACATTTGATTTCGTGCTTTTGAGGCTTTTGAGAGTTCAGACTTTGATTCTACGCCTTCGAGGTTTATGGAATTCAAAAATAAAGACTTGGAATTTCGAATTTGATTCCACGCCTTCGAGGTTTATGGAATTCGGAAATAACGATTTGGAATTTCGAATCTGATTCTGCGATTTCGAGACTCTTAGAGTTCAGACTTTGATTCCGAAAGACTTAGAATTCATCAAGAAAGACTTAGAGTTCAGAATTTGTTGCCGCTAGTTCGAAATCATTGCAAAACGTAACAAGGTATCGGATATTTATTACTGAACGATCGTGGATGTTCCAAGTTATCGTAAATCTTGGAAATCACTGAGATCTACTCGAAGTATCTTTAAGCCTTTAATTTCAACCGCAAAGCGCGTTCAAAACGCTCTTCAACGAACCGCTATCATCGTCGATATTTGATCAATCTTATTTTATCTTGTAACGTATATCCGCTCCGATAAGACGAGACATTTACACCGCAATGTATTATACAATATAATATACAGATATCCATATATTTAATGTTGGTTATCAACCCATCTGTTTGATTTGGCAACAATCTTTCACATTGTTTTAAACGAATCGCTGATTTTGGGGACACGGCGATTCTTGGAATGATCTTGGTATGAAAATGCCTACGTTTATCTGAAGTTGATTTTGGAGGGATTGGAGTAATGTGCAGTATGTGAACAATAGGCTACTGAGGACGATTCGCGGAGTAGTTTATTTTCAATTTCACCTCTATACGCCCACACATATCTTTCATTACAAATGAAATGAAAATAACATAAGATCTCTATTTTTATTATTCCCGTATTCATTGAGTAAACGCCCCGTCACGAGTAACTAGAGCCCTTATAGTGACCTACAAAACTGGACGCAGTGTTTGCTTGAGGGGTAACACCACTGTAGAATTTTCAAAAAAATGATTTTTTTAATCGGCTCAGGAGATGCTTTTAAGGGGTTACCCCCACTTGCGATTTTGAAAAAATCGATTTTTTTTTATTGCATTTTTTTGAAGTGCAATTTGAAGTGCAGTTTTTTTTTTGATGCCCGGAATAGATGACTCTATGTAAGTTTACAAAAAAAAATATTTTCTTCGTGTAAACTGAAATTGAAACTTTAAACGCGTTTTTCTCAAAATGGCATTTCTGCAGTCGGTGACCAAGATTACTCGAACACTAATGAACCGATCTTCTTGAAATTTTGCAGGCTTATTTAATACATAAAAATGTAGTCTTTAAACGTTCGATTTTTTTTCGTTAAAATCGAACCATTAACTTTGACTGTCCGCCATTTTGTGATAAAATGAATATTTTTTAAAATCCTTCGATTAAAGACTAGTTTATACTTATATTTGACTAAATCCATCCGCATTTTTTTTTCAGATGATCCACTTCGCCTCAATGTTGGTCACCGCAAACCGTGTATATAAAAACATTATTTCATTGACGGCCATTTGCCACTAAACAATGTAATATTTTTCAATAAAAAAATTACTGAAAGTTCTTCAAGATGTGTTCTTTAAGATGGTATATTGATCGATTAAAAAAGTTTTGTAGTTTTCTTTAAAAAAATTCATGAAAAAGGCCTTTTTTTGCGCTACAAGTGGGGGTAGCGCCTTAACCACGTAGAATAAGGGGAAAAAAAGTATGGCACCTGTAAAACAAAGGTCCGCAGGCCTGTGTGGGTCTGCGGTGGCAGTGGCTGGCCCGAGTGCAAGACGTCGACCATTTTTCTCGGAACACAATTTTTCAAAACGGCACGCAGCATAACTCCAATAATTTTCATTCTTTTCACTCTAAATTTCGAGCACATCTTTAAAATAACATTCCGAAGAGAAATACATACGGGATTTCACATGAGTTAATTATAACATTAGTTATTAACCCTACAATGGCACACTGGGGTACATTCCTCTCCCACGAATTTTGTAAAAGTACTCAATTTTACCAATTTAAAATTTTCTTTTCCCTTCGGATCAAACTTTGACACACTTTTCGAATTTTCTGAAATTTTTAAATGGTATCTTCCTCGTTAAAAGACTAAGAAAATCGTGTGCCTCCAAAAATGTTATTCACTATTTACAACCCTGATAATCGGGTCCAACGCGTGGGGGTACATTTGTGCCCCAGTGTGCCTTTAGAAGGCAAATAAATAAGGGCACCATTCGAGGGTTAACAAATGATTGTCCTTTTTCTGTGTCCAAAATTGAGCTTTTACTTTAAATGCTTGCCAATTACACAAAAAATCATATTTTCAAAATCTCCTACGTAGTTCTCCAGCTATATTCATGTAAATTAATAGAATTTTGAATTTTTTTTTCCAAACTCAAATTTGCGTAGGGTATACTGCGTGCCGCAGAGCGTCTCAAATTTAACATGCATGATTATACTCTGTACAATCTTTTAATATATATTTTTTTGTTCACTTGAAGATACAACTAATAAAATCCTTGAATATTATTATCCTCTTGTCCTTCCACCCAAAACAAATCGCGAAAAATCACTCAATTTTAGACGTTTACAGTGTTGTAAGCCCATAAATCTCCTACAAAGCTAGGACCGTGAAAAAATTATCACGAATTTCAAGATAAAATCTAAGCGAATACACTAAGGATTTCGGAAAACATAACAATAAAAAAAAATTTCATTACATTTGAGATAATTTCTAGAAATAAAAATATGAAAAAACTCTTCGAATCGTGTTCATCTGCCGAAGTATTAGGGGTGGATAAATTGACCGCGCGAACGAACATTTTTATCCCGAGGAACGTAAAACCCTTTCAACCTTTTCCATGTCTCTGGCTCACTCCCTCTCTAGTCTACCGACCATGCTATGTATGGGCGAGATATGCTATCGGTTTGTCCAAAAGTGCGGAGCAAAAGAGCGCATCGCGGGCCTATCAAAAGAAAAAAAGGATAATCCTACGAGACGCGAGGAGGGACTGTCCAGTGTGCAGGTTAAACATTAAACTCGCGCACATACACACGTGCGTTCTGTATACACATATATACCTATATGCCTGTATATGTATATGCGGAGAGAAGCGATCCGTGGATCCAAAAGTTGGGCTATCTTTTTTTTATTTTTTCGTACCTCGCGCGCTCGACGGAAGGTCCGATCACGTCGTGTTCACGACTATTTACCTTCGGGTGAAAACAGAAGGCCGCGAAAGAAACCCGCGTGGAAGAGAACGAGAGAGCGAGAGAAATAAGGAGAGAGGCAAATGAAATCCGGAGCTTATCGGGTCCTCTGAGTCCTAACCAAATAGCGACCTCGGCATGTTGACCTCGAGGTGAAAAAAGGCAACGAGACGCTGATCGAAGAAGAAAGAGAAAAAAAAGGATTATTTTTCGAGTCAGTTGAGGATACGCGAGGGAGGAGGGGAGTTCGTAAGAGGGACAGATTTAAAAACCGAAAGAGAAATACAGGTAGGTTGACGAACACATGTACATATATACACACATGTGTGTATGCGTGTGAGTCGACGTGGGAAGATGAACAGAAATGGCGTCCGAACCTCCTGACGTCTGATGTCCGAAAACATCGCGAAACTCACAATGCAAAAATTCAAAGCTCATATTGCTTATAAATATAATGTTTTGAGAGAAAAAAGATTGACTATTTTGTTCTGATTGGAAATTCTTTTTCATTGTTTGTCATAAACCTCATGACTCTTCAATTGTGGGGCTACTTTCGTGGACCTCATATGGCCGTCGATCTTTTTATAATCGAATCGTTGCACAGCATTTCCAGTGTACTTGTTTGGTACATACGTTGTACTTTTATATAATGGTATTACCAATTTTTTGTTACAATAGTAATGTGATTAAAAAAAAACATTTTAGGAAAATATTATTCCCAAGGTTTAAGAATTTTGTTTAAATTTCTAGTAAACTTGCTCGGCGATTTTATAAAAAGTTGTTTCATTTCTTTTGATGGTGTTGAAGTCTGCATCGTTGGAATGCAACGAAAGTTCTTTTTTTTTTTCAAATGCATTTCTTCATTTTTTTTATCATTCAAACATCCTGCGAACTTAGGCTGTAAATTTTTCATAAGCAGCCTTAACCAACTGTTGAGCAATTTTTGTAGCCTAAATTTTCCGAAAGAAGCTCGGTCTACTAAACTTTCGTTGCGTTCGAACGGTGGAATCTTCAATATCTTTTTTTTGTACATTTTAATTGGAAAAATATAATAAAACTATTCTTTAAATTTAAATGAAATATATTTTAAGATGAATCCGAATTTTTTATATGGTAAAACAAGCGATAATTATTTCAGCGTTTTTTTTTTAATTACTTGACGTACTTTTTTTACCTTTTCAAATATTTTTGTGCTCGAAAAAGCTACGTGAAAGTGCGGCCGATGTAAGCCTAGTCGTTTTGGTTCGAATGAAAGTTCCTCGCAAAATCTCCGGATTAATGGTATACATCATGAATCAAATGTAGAGGTCAATACGCGCGGGCGTATGCGCATTAATGAACCTGGTCTCCAATTTCCTAATAAGGTCTTTTGGGGGAGGAAATGCGGAAGATACAATTTTGTCGTGGGGGATAACGCCGCCGTTTTGCCCGGAACGTCAGGTATATATGTATTGGAATCAGATCGCACGATTCTTTGGATAAGATTGTCGGTTTTCTAACGATAACACTCACATGCACAAACGTATAATATACCGAGTGAGGCAACAACTGTCAGCAGTAAAAATATTTTCTAACCTATCAAACTTAGGAGAAAACTTTTCCAACAATGGTGGCATGGTTCGAAGAGGTTTTGAGACGGAGGTTCCGAGGTCACTTTCATTTTACAAAATGGGGTCACTATTTTTTTCAGAATCTTGCGAAGGAACTCGAAATAAGTTCACACACCAAATTTCACGATGATTGATCAAGATTTGGGATAAATAATTGATGAAAAAAGAAATTTCAATGTTCTTAGCCTAGAATCCTTTGCATGGTTCTTGGCACAAAAAAAATTGTGCAAACACTTATTCCTATAGAAGGTGCTCAAAATGATGGCCGCCATTTTCAATGCATGTGTGCAATCTGATTCACTTTGATTTAATTGTTTTATTCGAAATTTATTCTAAATTGTTATCGATTACAGACTGTTCATTGCTTTTTGCAGAGACATATAATATACCGGGTGAGGCAACAACTATTAGCAGTAGAAATATTTTCTAACCTATCAATTCAAGGAAAAAACTATTCCTACAAAAGCTGCATAGTTCGAAGGGGGCCAATGGGTTGTGGCTATGAAGTTCATCCAGATGCAGACCCTGCAGTGTTAACAGTTGCAATTTTAAAACCCATTATCTCCCAATCTAAATAGTCGACTGTTCTGAAGTTTCGCTCAAACATGCATAATTATGTAAACAATGTCTGGTTAAAATTTCAACAAAATCTATAAAAATCAAGACCTTAAGGTAGAACGAGCGCACAATCTCAATTTCTATAGATTTTGTTCAAATTTTGACCAGACATTGTTCATATCATGCACGTTTGAGTGAAATTTCAGAACAGTCGACTATTTAGATTGGGAGATAATGGGTTTTAAAATTGCACCTTTTAAAACTGCAGAGTCTGCATTGAAATTTACACAGAATAATTTTCGGTAAAAAATATTTGTCCCCTACAATAAAAAAACATGTGGAAACGCCGCATCGCTCCACGTATCCAATGACGTGAGTTTGCGCGGCATATTTAAAATAATACTGCAACACAAATTTTGTATTTGGAAATAATTTTTAATCGAACAAAGTTTTTAATTAGTTATGAATAAACCAACACTTTTATTTGTTAACGAAGATAACAAACAATATGAAATATTAATATTTATAATGCAAATATTTTTTATGACAACATTTTTAGCTTTTTGACCACGATAATTATTTTTTTCTCGAAATATTGAACAATCCTGTTCTGCGGTGTTGCCATATGTCTTTTTATTATAGGGGACAAATATTTTTTACGGAAAATTATTCTATCTGAATTTGAATGCAGACCCTGCAGTCTTAAAAGTTGCAATTTTAAAACCCATTATCTCCCAATCTAAATAGTCGACTGTTCTGAAATTCCACTTAAACATGCATAATGATATGAACAATGTCTGGTTAAAATTTAAACAAAATCTATAGAAATCAAGAGCGCGCGCTCGTTCTACCTTCAGTAATTTAGAGGACAGTTTTGTCGCCCAATTCAACGCTTCGTTAAACAAAATCAAGGACCGTCCTTGGAATAGCTAGATGCGCTGATAACCAATATTACATAGATATAACGGGTTCAAAAAGTACTTTCTCCATATATATATATATATATATATAGAATGGTCAGGCTCGTAACACAATCGATATCTCTCTGACTTGAAGCACAGTTTGCACGGTATGTTCGTCGTACTTGGTCATCTTAGTGTTTCTGATATCTCTCTCTCTCTCTCTCTCTCTCTCTCTCTCTCTCTCTCTCTCTCTGTTTGACCGAAAGGCTCTATGCAGAGAGGTGCGCGCGGTGTGCGGTGGTTTTGCGGCTGATCATCAAAGGAGCAACGCCGCCTTTCCCGCAATCCACATACTATATGCTCCTTCCTCTCCCTCTCCCTGTTTCGCTCCCTCTCTCTCTCTCTCTCTCTCTCTCTCTCTCTCTCTCTCTCTCTTTCTCTCTCTCTCTCTCTCGCTCTCTCTCTCTCTCGCTCTCTCTCTCTCGCTCTCTCTCGCTCTCTCTCTCTCGCTCTCTCTCTCGCTCTCTCTCTCGCTCTCTCTCTCGCTCTCTCTCTCTCTCTCTCTCTCTCTCTCTCTCTCTCTCTCTCTCTCTCTCTCTCTCTCTCTCTCGCTCTCTCTCTCTCGCTCTCTCTCTCTCGCTCTCTCGATCTCTTTCTCCTTTTATTCTCAAAGTATATACCGTCTACATACACACCCATTTCAAAGTTCCCCGAGCCCGAATCGTTGCTCGCGGTGCACTTTGCATTTAACTTCGTTTCAACGAGAAAATGACAAGGAATATGTGCATACGTAAGTGCATCTGTGTGTGTATGTAAAGATATACCCCTAAATTGTCGGAGCTTTTTTTCACTATTTTGGCATCGCTTCATTTCGAAACCAAACTCGCGATCGCACATCAAGCAATAAAAATAAGAATCCCGGAACTACGTTGAACAGTTTTGTATTTACGATTTTTGTCAGTTATCGAGGTGTATTTATGGATGGAATAAAAAATAATCGAGATATTCCGGATCATAGAGACTCGAATTATCGATCGATGAGAATCACGGCTCAAGTTTGGGTTGGAGAAAGTGCGGCTGCTCCTTCGTCCGCAAGTGTTGGTGCGAGACGACGAGCTTAAAGTAAGAAGTAATTGTGGAGCTGAGGCCGCACGATTTATAGATAATATCTCGGAGTAGCGGTTTGTGATTACTTTTCGAGACGTCATTCACATGCGATATCGATGGATAAATATGGCCGCGGTTTTTATACGCAAACTCATTTTAAAGCAATCAAAGATTAATCCGAGGATTTATTGTAGATATTATTGTCAGACAGATGTACGCGTGAACCCGCGCGAGGTGAACGCGTTTTTTAATTCGTATTTTGCAATATTACGTGTGCGTATATATATGAGGTATTCCACGTGAATCCGGTGGACTTTTTCCCTGACCCCCGCCAATTCGATTTTTTAAAATCTGATTCCATTGAGTCTAAAAGACACCCTGAATTTGTTTACATTTTTCAAAACAACCCTTAGTAAAAAAAAAAAATTCTCCGAAACAAACGCCCCGATTTAAAAATCGGAAAAAATTCTCAAAAATGCGTGATTATATGTAAAAATTTTCAAGCTATCACCCGCAGTAGAAGTATGATTTTTTCTGTGCTTTCCGAGCGATTAACGTTGAAAGCATCCGAAAAATTGACTGCTGACTGTTCAACGTCCATGATGGTTGGTTATTCAAAAATGGTCAAATAATTCATTGTGGGTATCAAAATATTTAAGTATGCGCCCGAAGTATGCGGTTCTTGAATTTTTCGGATTTTTAAAACGTTAATCGCTCAGAAAAAATCATACTTCCACTGCGGGTGATAGCTTGAACATTTTTACATATAATCACGCATATTTGGGAATTTTTTCAGATTTGTAAATCGAGGCGTTCTTTTTCGGAGATTTTTTTTTTTGACTAAGGGTTGTTTCGAAAAATGTAAAAAAAAAATCAGGGTGTCTTTTAGAGTCAATGGAATCAGATAAAAAAAATAAATCGAATTGGCGGGGGTCAGAGAAAAAGTCCACCGGATTCACGTGGAATACCTTATATATATGTATATGTGTGTGTGTGTGTGTGCGTGTGCGTGGGTGCGTGTGCGTGCGCGCGCGCGCGCGCGCGCGCGCGCGTGTGTGTGTGTGTGTGTGTGTGTGTGTGTGTGTATCATATAATATTATATAACTTATTGAAGTGCATGTAAGTTGTCAAGCCAAAAATACGAGTTGCAAAACGCTAAATCGTTTTTAGTTTAGTTTATCTCAGTTCCAATGTACACCCTTGGGACTGGTATTACCTTAGGTATTACCGTTCTCAATTAAACGCATTCCTATCACTTCCTATCCGTTCGCTGATCTAACCTAACTTCTATTATGTCCACAGGCGTCTTTTCCTCTACACTACACTATAGAAGTCTACGAAAATGTATTTATACGCTCAAAACTATGTATAATAAAGTTTTCCAATCGAATTTTTTACTCCTTCCATTGTACTCGTTAAAAAAATCTTTAAATGAGCCTTTTTGAAGAGCTGGGCTCGCATTACTCCTCAATAAAACAGTTCGAAATATCCTTCAAGCAATTTGTCCTGGCAGACTGTATTGGGGGTCCCTTTTTGGTATTTGGAGAAGAATTCCGGAATTCACGTTTAGGGAAAAATAAAATAAAGCGTTGGCACTAATTTGGAAAAGCTCTTTTCTTCGATCACTCATCGGAAACAGTAATTTCTTTGCAGTCCTATCACCAGTTATATCGTGACGCGCGCGAATAAGGAATGTAGGGTTGAATATGACGAGAGCACTGATTACATTATTATCGTTCTAATAATATTGTTAATTATATTGAAGTTCCAACTTGCAGCCTCGAATTGTAAAACTACTTTTCGTCTTTAATACTTTATGATTTTGTGGCCACCGTGGTCCACAATTTTACTGGCAGGATAATTCTGGGACAAATCGATAGACAAAAAAGGAAAAAAAAGAAAGCAATTTGATCAGAAATCACACGGTGCTGATGTACATTGAAATGCTGATTGGCGTTTTCAATTAACGTCTTATACCCAGTTTTTCGTGCCATTTATCGCATCACTGAATAATTCATCGATCAATTATTCATACGCGCTGAGAGAACAATTAACGCTGCAAATCTCATTATTATCCCTGATTCGATGTACTGGAACGTCAGTAGATATCTTGACTCTTGGGAAGCTGGGTGGAGTATAGTAGTTAATAAATAAAACATTGCGTTTAACATCGTCACAGAATACTCATCTCGCCATCGCGTTGGAAAAGTTACATTTGATGCAAAAAACTTCAAGTGTGGGTCACTTTATTTTTCCATATAGAAAAAAAAACGAGAATACTATTCACGACAGTTTGCGAAAAATTATTTGTAATCATTCTAGTAGAGGCGCAAAGGAGCACTAGCCGCAAAAATTGAACGATCAAGAAAAAATCCGATATTTTTTTAGCGATTTTCAACAGGCTGTAACTTAACGAAAAGTGGTCATGGAACAATGAAAAAAAAAACAAATTCCAGCTGGAAGTACTCTAGTTTTGAGTCCTAGCATTGAAAATGCTGAATAGTGGACAATTTTTGAGAAATGATAAGCAAATTAGAAGAAAAAACAATTTCCAAATTTTTGCTTGGCTTTCGAAAGGTCTACGGACCTAAATAAATTTTTCCGGCAATTCCATCTGAAAGTTTATTCAGGTCTCCGAGTTATCGGTTGTCAAAGCCAAAAACGACACTTTTGACTTTGATGAGTCGTAACTCGTGTACTAATAATCGTACAAAAAATTAAAACATGGTTTTGTAAACTTCAAAGTATCCTCTATATGTTCTTTGCATTGATTTTCGATTAATGCTTTTTTTAATTTGCGAAACTCGATTCAAAAAATCGCAAAAAATTGCCTTTTTGCGATTTTTTACATAAATTATGATTACTTCGTAAATAATCGATAAACTAAGGACATTTTCGATTTTTTTTACAACCTCAAAGTATTCCGAATAAACGCTCCAGACTTCAAACCGGTGCGATTTTTCTTTCACTGTGATCCGAGCGATTGAAATTTACACTTTTGTGATAGATAAATTAAAGCATGAATTTTTGCATTTATTTTTGGGGGACGATTTTTTCTTCCGTCAATATCCAACATTTTTCTTCTCAAAAAATGTTTATTTTTCAATAACCTTTTCTTCCAGTGTGGCCAAAAATTAGTTTGGCCCGGGTAAACAAAAAACGATACATTTAAGAATGTATGGCAACTAAGTTATTTACTACTGTTCGAATTGAAACTCACTGATATTGTAAAGGAAAATATCGAGAAGTTTTTGAGATTAAAAAAACAAAATTTGCCCACGTGAATGCTGAGATAAACGAATTCAAAGTTGGGTCATTTAACACGGGGAACATAGGACTGTACGTCCAAAATTCCCTTTACATTGGCAAAAAAGGTATTTCCGGAGTACTCTTTTGTAAAAAAAACTTTTGTGCGGTATCGCTGTAATATGCATGATACGATAAAAAAAAATCGACATGTGCCCATATATTTTGCGAGATATTGCGGTTAAATGGGACCGTTTTCGTATTTCTTTAGCTCGTATGTCGTAACCACGACAACGTCAGGGAAAACGTACATCAAATCAGCAACTAAATTTGCAGTTAAAAATTGAAAATTCTTCTTTCTGCACCGCATGTTTTACTTTGAGCTGTGGTAAATCTCCTTTTTAGCTTCAATGAATACTACAATTATTTTATTTAGTCTTTAAATGCGATTTTTGCAAATTGCATAATCAGTTCTGTAACGACTCTGCAGTAGCTGCCATACATCCTTAAAATACCCGGAATGAGTTTTAAGGACGGTTCTCGAAGTCGAACGCGTTCAAAATCATATTTCCTCATACGTACAATACATCAGAAGGATAAACCGGATATTCCTCGATCGCTGACTGTGTCGATTCTCAATCTCATCCTTTCCACCTAACGCATTATTCGTATTCGCCTCTACCTCACGATCGTCAAGATCACTACGTTTATATTGCGATAAAAATATACAAAAAGGTAATACGACGAGGGTTCAAGAAAAGGAATGAAGAAGGAGCAACAAAAAAATGACGTCACAAATAAAGGAATTTGAAGGGAAAAAAAACGTCTCCGGATGCCCAGAAGCAGAAGAAGCATCGGTGCAACAGTAGTTGGCAGGTTGGTGTCACATTTGACACCTAATATCCTGGTCGTAAAAGACTGGTCCGCGAACGACCCGCAGCCACCTTCGACACATATTCAGTCCCGGCGCGCACCGTCTTTACACATCAGCTTAACCCTTCCTCTCTTTCTTCTCTCTCTCTCTCTATAATATATAATAACACGAGCTCCTATGAATATTATATATCTGGCGTTCCACGCGGTGTCGAAAAAACGTCCGGTCCCATATATATTTTTATTTTACAGCCATTTTTTCCCTCGTATTTTTTCGGATTCTTCGCCCGCATGCGTGATCGAACATACAGAAACATCGAACCATCGATATGATAGCTATCGTTATTATCATTTTATCATCTGCTCGTACGATGAAGATTGGAACGCAAAACGAAATTACGAACGGTCGACGGAGATCCGCGAACGGACGTTTATTGATTTGAATAGAATGCGTCGCGAATATTCGCGTTCAACGCTCTGCATGGGTCTTCATATACCCTTTACAATATAAATGTACCTGGTAGATATGTACTACGTGTTATACGTACCTACAGATATATGGAGAGTCACCTGCGGATAGTTCGTAATTTCGTTCTTCCTTTCGATTTTCATCGTATGAGCATATAATAAAATAATAATAGCTATCGCTATGCTATGCCTAAATGAACGATTTGTTTAAAAAATTACTCTTTGTCAGCGATCATTAATAAGAAATGCTGTCCGTTTTTTTTTCAGTTCTTTTTTATATTGCCGGGAAAAAATTCCGTTAGCTCTTATGTATATATACACACACAGGGTGAGTCACGAGAAACAAAACAGCTGAATATCTGTGTTGGATTTGATAATTCGAAGTATGTACATATCGGAATTTTAATGGTTTGGAAGGACGCACATGCCTTTCATAACATTTTTTAAAATTTATTTTGTTTTGGGTTTTTCCAAGGTCATCGATGTTTTTTTTTGATGGAGTGGCATATTTTTTCCCCTTGCACATTGTGACCGGCATCCAAACGAATTCAACCATGTAACATAGTATGACCCTCAAATGACCATCATCCTCAAATCCAACAGAGATATTCAGTTGTTCCGTTTCTCGTTACTCACTCTATATAATGAACATTACACGTGTTCATTATACATAGGGAAGTCACTCCCGGAATTTGTATATACATATATGGCAAATGGTCATTTTGGACAAATTTTATTTTTACTCGCCATCATCCAAACTCGACTGTTTTCAAAAACACGTTTAGATCAATGTAAGGATATTTATGTAGTCATTTAATGGACCACATATGATATGCCTAAATGAACGATTTGTTAAAAAATGTTAAGGTCCGACCTCTAAATAGGCAGAAGTACTGATGTATTTTGAAGATGACTCTTAGGATTCTCTTCCACATCGTCAGTTGGCGATCATGGACCAGCAGATAAGTACAAAAGCGTCAAATGTGGTTTTTGCTCGATAATTTCGAATTTTTATGCCTTTCCGTTGAAAAATATGCCGCAAAAACATGAACTGAGTCTGACGCAAGATGTGCAGATTACCGTTTTGATCGGCCCTAGGAAGACGTAAACGTCAAATAGCGAAGGAAGTAAAGTTTTCACGTTGCGCTGTGCAACACTGCGCAAGACGTATCGAAATGCCCGGTCGAAATTCCAATCGCAAGAGTTCGGCAAGAAAAGAGCCACAACACCTAGGGAGGATCAGCTTATGATACGGTCTTCCTTAAAAAAGAATCAACGGAAAAGGTTGTCTCATCTGGTTGCTGAGTTTGCCAAACTGATGAGATTTAAGTTTGAATCACTGGGATACAATCAAAATTATGATTTTTCAATTGCTCGAATTTCTTTCGCCGAATATTTGTTACAAGGATTCCTCAATCATTCTTTAATCCGTTTATTTAGAGACCCAGAATTTAAATCTGCACAATAAATATCGTAAAATAATAAAAACGAGGACATAAAAATATAAAAAACGAATTTTCGGTGCATTCCAATGATAGCAACTTCAAGACCATCCAGGCAGACGGAAACAAAAATTTCTCGTCGAACGGTGGGGAGAAGGCTCGAGGAAGGTGGCCTCTAAGGATGTAAGCCTCGAAAGAAGCCGTGGCTGTCTAAAAAATCAAAGCTTACTGCGGATCAAAAAATGTTAACATATTTCTAAGGAAGATCGATCAAGAATAATAGAGTTCGAAGAATCTGTCTTTCAAGCAAGAATGGCCTATCTATTAATCTGCATTCGAAAACCAAATTGCTTGATGCATGCTGTTCATGGTTTGCAAATAATTTGGACTTTACACGAGATACAACTTTTTTTCTGGTCATTATAGGTCTTTGCTACAGCTGGGGCGACCTAAGTGAGACGAAGAGTGAGACGAAGAGTGAGATGATGAGTGGGCGAAGAATATCATTAAGAGTGCATGGTAGCACCCATAAAATATGGAGAGGGCAGCATCATCGCACGGGGTGCATGGTGGCAAGTGCGGAATGTTCGTGTGCAAAGGGCACATGGATTCGAAAAATTACTTAAATGTAGTCGAATTTTCGAATACATCTAAGTACGTACTTCCCGAAGATTTACGGACATGGTAACACGGAGCCTATCAAATTCCAATAAGACAACACAGCCTGTCACAATTCTGCCGCAACCATGAGACCATTTGTTGAAATGAGGTAGAAGTTTTGGCAGTCCTGGATTTGCCAATAGGCCGTATAGGCCTAAGGGCGGCGGAGTTTAGGGGGCGGCAGATTTTTGAAGCACTCACAAAGTCAAGTGGCCTATACTCAAGAAAAGTATAAATCGGGCACTGAGTTTTGGAATGGTCGGCAAGGTCTTTGGATCTCAACCCCATTGAACATTCATGGGCTATTCTGAAGCGTAACATAAGAAAGCTCATTATAACATCTAAAGAAGAGCTTAAGAGTACTGCAATGGGAAGATATACTCAGAAGTTCCAACATAGGGTGCTTGCTCTATGCCCAAAGCAGGTGCTGCAGTCATCCAGGCTAAAGACGATCAAACCAAATGAATTCCACTCGAATCGTTACCTAACATGTGTATCTATTTTTATCAAGGATTTTCGGAACAATTGACGAAATGTTACCATTTGATTCTAATTTGTACAGTAAACTCTTTGTCATATACTGAATGCACCCTCCAAACTTTAAATCGATCATCTACACTGCTTCTATAAAATGTACAATTGGGAAAACACTTTTTAACATGGGGCATTTGACATTATGACACTGATGGCGAAATTGTCATAATGTACTCAGTGATTTGACAGTTTTTCATAACATTTTAAACATTCTTTTCACACTATTTCGTTCGTAAAACTGCCATTCAGCGATGAGCGTAGGAATCTTTAATTTAATTTCGACAATTGACGAAATGTTACCATTTGATTTAAATTTGTATAGTAAACTCTTCGCCATATAGTGAATGCGTTCTCCAAATTTTAAAACGATCGTCTACACCGCTTCTATAAAATGTACAATTGGGAAAACTCTTTTTAACATGGGCATTTAACATTATGACACTGATGACGAAATTGTCATAATGTACTCAGTGATTTGACAGTTTTTCATAACATTTTAAACATTCTTTTCACACTATTTCGTTCGTAAAACTGCCACTCAGCGATGAGCGTAGGCAATTTTAAATAAATCGTCTACACTGTTTCTATAAAATTTACAATTGAATCGGTGTAGACGATCTATTTAAAATTTGGAGGGTGCATTCAGTGTAAGACAAAGAATTTACTGTATAAATTTGACTCAAATGGTAACAATTGACCAATTGTCCCAAAACCCCGTAATTCTGTAAAGTGCCTAATATTCTCGGCCAGGGCTGTATATGGATATATGAATTACGATGGTCTCCTGCCTACCCTTCGTTAGCCCTCCTCCTCGTCAAGACAAATAACAATAGCAAACGATCGTGATAGTATAAAAAAACATTCAGAAATGCGTGGATTTTTTTTCTCGCCGCCGCCATCCCCCCTCCCCCCATTCGGTTTGCGAGGAAGACACCACGAACGTGTGTCAAACGTTTATATAAGAATTAACGCCTTGTCCGTGATTTTTCCTTTTGCTTCCGAAGTCACGTGTATGCATGTCTCTTTTCCTCTCTCGGTCCCTGTATTATTGACCCGAATGATTCGAGACTTTACGAGTCTGAAAATTTATCTGATTTCCGGAGATATTCGTACGAAGCGTTTTTTTTTTGCGTCGCTAGTTCATATTTTGAGTGTCGTATTGGAAGGCTGTGGAGAAAAGCTCTGAGGTTCGGAGAAGACTTTTCTCCCGGTGACTTGATCATTGAACGGACGATCAAGATTGTACAATGAAATCAATATGGACAATGCATCTTTTCTCTGGGATACGTAGGCAGGTGAATATCTCGTTTAGGGGTTAGGCCACTCTAGAGGCCGAAAAAATATGTTTTTTCACTTTCCAAAAAATTGCCTAAAAATCGTCAGATAATTGTTAATAACAAATAAACTATGCAATATAAAAAAAATCCTACGTACTTCCATGGATAATATATTTTTCAAGATATATTCAACATTTCAAGTGAATCGGTTGAAAATTGTCTGAGTTATGTTTCCGGACAACTTGAAAAATGCAGTTTTTGAAAACTTGGACAACTTGAAAAATGCAGCTGTACGGACAACTTGAAAAATGCAGCTGCGCACCCGCCATTTTGAAATTAATCGCTTAAAAAAAATTATTGTATACCGTCACTGATATGTATGATAAACACCCTTGTTTGTAATCTCGATTTATTTGTAGTTTTTCTAAAAAAAAATCCCCAAAAAGCCTATTTTTTCGGCCTCTAGAGTGGCCTAAGGCCTTAAGGCAGTATTCTAGTCGGGAAATTTGAAAAAATCGACTTTTTCGACATTTTATTCAAGTATAGACTCTTAAGAATATGTCCTCAAAAGGAAATTTCGAAATTCAAAAATATTTACAAAGTTATAACGATTCGAATACGGCCGAATACCGAAGCAGTATAGGATCGACCGGTCAGAGCTACGAACTTCAGAAGCTTCTATGGAAGCTGGAACGGCTCACAGGGAAGAACAAGCTTCAGAAAATCGTCATTTCGAAGTCGAGGAAGGCACACTTTACAAGGCAGGAATAACTGCATAATATAACGTAAGTACAACACAACATTATACCACTTGGATAGTTACGGTTGTCTGAAATTGTACTCAAAACTTTAAACGTATTTTTCGCGAAGCTACTTTTTTCAACCTGGTTGACATAAAATCTCGAGTTCTATTCAACTGATCGACTTCAAATTTGGCAAGGATCTTCAGTATATATCCCTCTATCGTTTCTACCTCGGACATTGCGGAATTACGATGATTACTGGTTTAAAAAAATAAAAAATGAAAAAATAGGGCGTACAATTAATTTTTTTTCAGACAGTCGCCGTTAATTTTTTCTGTTTGGTACCGGCCATAATGACATTCTTATTGTTAAAAAAAAAATGGTTCTAATTCTGTTTCGGATAAATGGGAGCTTTGAAATCATGTCAACCGCCTCAACCCTTTTTTTACCGCTATATCTAGAAGCCCATAACTTTTGCTCTTTTTTCTGCATACATTTTTCCTTGTATGTATTTAAAACAGCAATGAAAAGACTGTAAACATTTTTTTTATCAAGCTCGAAAGAACGCCCGAAATTTGGGCATCTAGAGTAGAATACTCCCTGCAGGGTCCAAGTATACTCCGAATTGGAGCCCATAGACGCATTTCATCTAAATCCAACTTTGCTACCCCACTTAAGGCCGAAGCTTGAATTAGAAGGTCCAAAAAAGCGTTTTTTTTTAACTGCTTAAATCGATAAATAAACTATCCAAGAACATATTTACAAAGTTAATGAGGCCAATCGTAAATATTTTCGAAGATACAAGGCCAAAAGCATAGAAGCGATTGATATTTAATATTGATATTTCCCTCCTATTGAGAACTTTAAAGCGCGTTTTGTCCAGTTTTCATTTTCACGATTTTTCCAAATTGGCGGGCGTGATAGCAAAAAAACTAAACGACCTATTGAATCAAACCAAAGTTTATTTTCTTCAGTATGAAAATCTCTTCTAAGTGAATTTAAAAAGTCGTTGAAAAAGTATTTTTAAATCATTTTCATAGCACGTTATAGTGTTTTTATAACATTTTATAAAATTTGATTATAATTTTTTTTATAAAATTTATTATAAATTATTATAAATTATTTATATAGTTTGAAAACAGATTTTTTTTATAAAATTTTGTTTTCAAACCTGCGAAAAGTTATAGTTTCACGATTATTTCAGCTTTTTCTCAATTCATCCAGAAGAAAAATATATGACAATAGAACATTTTATTGGTTTTTTTTGTTTCAGTCAAGTAATTACGAACTGCATCTTTCCCGCCGATTGGGGTCTGCAGTGGCAAGACGCACATGGAACAGGCTGATTAATCGGCAGTCATTTATTGTTTCATGTTAAAAAATGTGTTTTATATATTTCAAATATACATGAAAATATATCTCAATGTTTAATGGGCTCACTTGTTTTTATCCCTTCTAAAAAAATTCCCGAAAAAACGCTTTTTTCAACCTTCTAATTCAAGCTCTTCTTTCAATCTTCTATATGTGGAAATCGAATCCAAAACTTCATGTTCAATGCAGAGATATGCAATGGACTCTTCAATGTCCAATGTTCCAATACATTCATGTGGATTCTCCTAACCTCGCTAACAAGGAATATCCCTCAGGTGACAACCTTCGATTTTGTTGAAATTTGGATATGTTATAAAGCACCGAAAAATAAGCGATACGCATTTTTTTATTGGCGGAATAACGGTTTTAAGGGGTGAAACCACCCCTCGAACACACAAGGAGTCCACCGATTTTAATGAAACAAAAACGAAAATTCTTCTTATCCGAAGCAATGAAAAATCCACTATAGTGACATTGCAAAAAAGAATTAAGGGCTGAACCACCCCTATAATAAGGGGTGGTTTCTAACATTACCGTATAACCGTTTTTCCACCGATAAAAAAATACGTATCCCTTATTTTTCGGTGCTTTATAACATATCCAAATTTCAATAAAATCGAAGGATGTCACCTGAGGAATGTTCCTTGTAAGTTGACGAAATTCCCGAAGTTTCTATCAACAATGAAAAATGAATTTATCCGTCACTGAGCGATGCAAAAGTTACGATCGGAGGGTTGCCGAAATGTTGCGACCACGTTAGTACACGGTTGAAGAGAGTACTGGAATAAGGGATCGTAGATGACGTTTCGAAAGGATGTCTCATCCGAAGCTACATCATACCGAAGCTACATCATATTTAATGTATGTATACAAGGGGTTAGGTTAGGGCGAGTGTAACGGAAGGCGCGTCTTTGCATTGGAAAGCCCAAAAAGTGTCCATCAAAAGGGCAAGGGTCGATACTGCCTGGTAATTCTAAATAATCCTGGCCAGTATATATCGTACATACACGGCACTTACGATGTACCATAGTTATCTTTGTACGGAGGTGTTGGTCCATCACGTCGGTCAAGCTTGGTAGGAATATATATGCAGAGCGTAGCGGAAGATCTAGGGATTGAGGGCTTCAATTATCAACACGCAATTACGCGTTGCCCGGTAATCCTAACTCAACATCGCCGAGACTCGACGTAGGGCACCGGACTTCCCTTCGACCCTTTACTTCGTCGTCCTAATCCTTCGCTAATGCATCGTAATAATGACGTTACCGACCGCCATAACGCATGCGATAATTCCATACAAACGTGAACTTCGGTGGCGTATGCTTCAAGCTGATTAGCATAAAAAATCATTCTTTATTAGAATCGAGTGAAATGTTGTCTGATTCTCGGACTATTGACTTTTGTTTGATGTCAAATCAAATTGTATCCTTACTTTAAGAGGGGACTACACTGTGACGGGTGAAAAAAAACTGTACTTTTTGTTGCATTTTCTTAAGGGGTTAACCCCACTTGCGATTTTGAAAAAATCGATTTTTTTTGTTGCATTTTTTTGAAGTATAAGTATCCGGGCCCATACTTCTGTATGGGCCCGGAATAGATGACTCTGTAAGTTTACAAAAAAATATTTTCTTCGTGTAAACTGAAATTGAAACTTTAAACGCGTTTTTCTCAAAATGGCATTTCTGAAGTCGGTGACCAAGATTACTCAAACATTAATGAACCGATCTTCTTGAAATTTTGCAGGCTTATTTAATACATAAAAATGTAGTCTTTAAACGTTCGATTTTTTTTTCGAAAAAAATGGCCGTTTTATAGCCAAAAAACGGCCGTTTTTTTTTCGTTAAAATCGAACCATTAACTTTGACTGTCCGCCATTTTGTGAAAAATGAATATTTTTTAAAATCCTTCGATTAAAGACTAGTTTATACTTATATTTGACTAAATCCATCCGCATTTTTTTTTCAAATGATCCACTTCGCCGCAATGTTGGTCACCGCAAACCGTGTATATAAAAACATTATTTCATTGACGGCCATTTGCCACTAAACAATGTAATATTTTTCAATAAAAAAATTACTGAAAGTTCTTCAAGATGTGTTCTTTAAGATGGTATATTGATCGATTAAAAAAGTTTTGTAGTTTTCTTTTAAAAAATTCATGAAAAAGGCCTTTTTTGCGCTACAAGTGGGGGTACCTCCTTAAAGCATACATTTTCAAGAATATGTGAACGAATTTTCGAGTTTAAATATTGAAAATTTACCAAGTTACAGACGATTTAGTGAGAGCAGGTAGCGCAACCCGAGTCGAAATTTTTAGCCTCCTCTGAACCCTCGCAGGACCCATTTCTTTTGTAATACATAAGCCGCCAGCCTCCGTTGAACCTACGAAACCTCATTTGTCGAGTTCAGTGCCATGAAGAGACCTCCTCTTGGCCCAGGGTAGCCTCTGCTAGACCTCCCAAAGCTTCTCTCGACCCCCAGTTTCAGTGAAACGTGCAGAGCACAGGCCTCCTTAACCTGCTTTCAATCTCAAACTGTTGCCTCGACCCCACCTAACCTGCTTTCGGCCCAAATTCGATATCTCCTCCATCATCATTCCATTGTGACCTGATCGGTAACCCGTTCGATGACGAAAATAATACGAAATTAATAAAAATACATCGTCCCCTTATCAAATTAATAGTCCAATATGAATATGCGAAAACAATCAAATTTGCTCAATATCGATTTATTATTATTTTATAGGCAATTGATAAAAGAATGCTTGTGTATACAGTCTTACTCCAATTCTATCGGATTAATAGGCATTTTCCCGTGAGAAAAAATCTCACAGGAAAATTCTTTTAAAAATGCCAGTCTATCCAGTATAAGCTTACGCGACGTTTTTCGTTCTTGACATTTCTTCTTAAGCCCTCTAGTTCTTGAGTTACATTGCATTATCTAGAATTAGTCTTTTTAGCAAAAAATGAAATAACATTGCGAAAAAAATCGTACAAAACTTTATAAAAAACGCAAATGAAGTTCCTGCTACCCCGTTTAAGTTCATCATGGATAAACGTAACAATTTTTTTTCCATAAGTCATGCGTTCAATTCTTGATGGTCGAAAAAAAGCCGAAAATCAGTCACGTATAAAAGTGCGTACCGGGTCGAAAAGAAAATGATAAAAAAATATTTCAGAAAAGCAACATACAGCTGAATTTATTCCCGTCAAAACGCCGTTCGGTAAATTTGGTTATCTTTTTTTTACGAAGCTATATGACTTTTAGTGCAGCAAGAAATATCGACTGGTGTATCCAAACATTTAAGCGACGGTATATATTATATAATACTTTATATATATATATATATAATACTCGAAATAAGTGGTTGCGTTAATATATTCGAATATACACTACCAGTCAAAAGTATTCGGACGCTTCAGATAACTGCAAAACTTAATATCACTTTGGATCATTGCAAACTTATGGTAGAATAATTATTATTTTACGAAGATACTATAAAGCTCTGTGAAATTACTTAATCATATAGATCTTTATAGTATCTTCGTGAAATAATAAATGAAATGAATTATATTACTCTAACATTATTTGGCAATTATCCAGCGCTCAAAAGTTTTGCGATTATGTGGAGTGTCCGAAAACTTTTAGCTGGCAGTGTATATCTAAATAACATATAATGTTGATTTCTATATGGAACGATAGGGTGTTAATTATAGTCTATTTCATGTTCTGAAGGATTGAAATTGTCGGTTTAGAATTCAACCTCATTCGATTTTTTCTTTTTGTTTTTGTTCGTTTTGTTTTTTTTTTGTTTATTCAATAATGAGTTGATAAATGGCGACGGCCGATTACCGTTGATTTCAAATAAGATGTTTGATTTTTCCTTGTTTTCATTTTTAGCACGTCGAAAATTAAAAAAATATTTCCACGTGTATGTATGAAGCATATTTTTATTTTTTCCCGCTAAATATTATGATATTAACTAACCGCGACTATTTGATTTTTTTTAAATTTGTATTAACTAGATTTTTCATAGAACCAAATTTTTCCTATTGCATTCCATTATTAAAATGATTGATTTAAAAAATGTTTATTTATAGAAAATCCATCTATTTAATACCGTCCAATAACTACATATTTTATTTGATCCTAATAAATCTGTGATTCGGTTTCATCAGTTTAACATTTTCATCTGTTCAAAAAAACAATTTAGTCAAGTTCACTGAATGGATCTAGTTATTTTTTTAAAATTTACCTTAAATAAAATATTTGTAGAGTTAAGCATTTTTCTATTTGATTGAACTAATGGTCCATCTTTATTGTAACACTCATATCAAAGGGGCGGGGGTAGTGAAGGTGGATATATATAGATAAAATTCCTCTCTCTCCATCACTCATATCAAAGGGGCGGGGGTAGTGAAGGTGGAGAGAGAGGAATTTTATATATATATATATATATATATATATATATATATATATATATATATATATATAGATAAAATTCCTCTCTCTCCACCTTCACTACCCCCGCCCCTTTGATATGAGTGTTACAATAAAGATGGACCATTAGTTCAATCAAATAGAAAAATGCTTAACTCTACAAATATTTTATTTAAGGTAAATTTTAAAAAAATAACTAGATCCATTCAGTGAACTTGACTAAATTGTTTTTTTGAACAGATGAAAATGTTAAACTGATGAAACCGAATCACAGATTTATTAGAATCAAATAAAATATGTAGTTATTGGACGATATTAAATAGATTGATTTTCTATAAATAAACATATACATACACACACACACACACACACACACACGCGCGCGCGCGCGCGCGCGCGTGTGTGTGTGTGTGTGTGTCTGTGTGTTTGAAAAATCTATAGCTTATGTGATACAACAAATAGTTGGAGGTATTCATTTGGTCTCTTATGCCATGTCAGCGACCAAAATGTTATAAGCACTCGGTAGCATAGGGGCAGCGGCGCGTAGTTATGAGTAGGTAGGACTAGGTTCAAATCGCATATAGGGCAAATATTTTCTTCGAAAAAAATCATTTCCAAAGGCCAGGGAATGACGAATTACGATGAAAAATCCTTGTAGTAAAGCTCTCAAATAATGCGTTCATTTTATTTTCGATTTATGAAATATTTTTTGCATATAGTACACTAAGCTTTACAGTGTACATTGATACATTGTAAGCAAATGAAGATTAATTTGAATCTCATCTTTATTAACATATATAAATATATTTGAAAGAAATATGATCGTAGTAGGCTGGGAGACAAGGAAAAAAACTATTTTATTTAAATAGATTCTATATAAATTAATTTTTTTGTTTAGCCGTGTACAGTAGGCCGAAAGGGGGGTCAGTAGGTTCTGCGGGAGCGCTCGAAGTAGGCCCACCTGAGGTTCCGTAGGTTCAATTGTGACCCTCCCTGACCTCCTTTGAGTCAAAAAGTCTACTTTCTGCCATGCCGGAGGTTCATCGGAGGCTCTAACGCATGGTACTTTCAAACATTGTACCCTCCTTTAGATACCCAATAACCCGCTCACGCCGATTTCTGCTCGCCTTCATTTTGTGGGTTGAACGCGGCTCGAAAATTTCGACTCGGGAATGATTTACATATGCGAAAAGTTTTAATCGGGTTTTTCTCGGAGTGGGTTTCCTCGACCTGGCCGGAATCTAGCTATAATTATCCGATTTAGTACAAATCATTTTGTACTTTGAACATAGTAAAGGTACTATGTTTGAAGTACAAAATGATTTGTTAAATTTAAATAAATGGAGCATAATGACTCTAATTGAATCACACTGAATAGAAAAGTCATTTCGATTAGGATTAAGGTAGTACCTCCACAGAAGAGTTGAATTAAGAAATGGTTGAAATTTGACATATATGTTATTCAATACATTATCCAAACATCTGTGCAATTTGAATAAGTTTGGCCACCCCAAACCTGAGATATTTACACTTAAAGTTGGCTTGGTTTACACGCAACAAATGCGGTATGATTGGCAAACAGAGCATCATTAATTTTACCGTCAAAACTAAAATTAAGAAATTGATAAAAAAACGAGGATAAGCTAGAGTAAGATATCACGAATAATGTGAAAAAAAATGAGAATGATTCACCATCTAGTTTCCAAGACATAACCATGAAAAGCCCTCACAATTTTGGTGCAAAGCCTGGCAAAGCCTGGAAAAAAAAACAATTGGCGCAAAGCCTGGACAGTCCCGGCAAAAAGTGTACTGGAATTGGTAGATCAAAAACACAATATAAAATATATTTTACGGCATTAAATGATATCCATCGTATTATCTACTAGTACCGAGTCAATATTGCGTAGTTTTTAATTTTATTTATTACTAATTAAACCAATTATCAATCTTTTAAACATGAACATGGTATGTAAACTTTTGGTTGAGATTTTCGCAGAGGAACTACCTTAAAGTAATAAATTATTGTAATTAAAGTAATAGAATTAAAGTAATCAATAAATATAAAAAAGTATTATTAAATGATTAGGATTAAAGTAATAAATACTCCGTTAAAACATTCGACTTGAATGTTCAAGATTATAAAAAGTTAATTCGAAGTGCCAGGCATGCTTGAAATACAACCGTTTTTTTCGAATGATTTATTGAAATTGATTTTTAATCAAACAAACCCAACAACCCAAACGAAAATATTTGGGTCGCAGTTAATACATAAGTTGCTCCAAATATAAATACGTTAAATGCCCATTCTTTAATCAAGGCAATCGAATCGTCACAGTGCGCAGATTGATCGATCGTAGCCTTTACGAATCTTTCAAAATTTTATCGTCATGAATATAAAAATTACCCAAGAATTCGTTTTACACATAAGAACTATTTTCATTCTTCATCAATATACACTCGTGGAATGCAATTATTTGATTCGACAAGGCCCGAAATCAACTTAGTGCGCCTCAATCTCCATTCGTCCTTCGATTTTGCTCCACTTGGACGTGAGAAAATAAAAGAAAAATCATTATTTTGAAATACAGACTCACCCGAGAGCGAGCCGTCGTTGGGATGCAGATGATGATTGTTGTTGGTAAGGGATGCGTTGTTGTTGTTCTCGTTGCTCGATGCGGTGACGGTACCGGTGCACAATTTGCCACCCTCGAGAACGTCGTGATCGTGGCGGCAGAAGAGGCCGTCGTGTCGCAACGCGAACTCGTCGCCAGTCGTCAGCGGTCTCATACACGCCGAGCAACGAAAACACTCGATGTGATAAATCTTGCTCTTCGCCCTCATAACGTAGTCCGTTTTGCTGAACGACTGACTGCACTTGTCGCACTTGGCACCGAACAAACTGCGCGGAAAAAGCATTCCCAATAATATAAAACACCGATCATTTCATGTGGAAAATCATTGAAACTTGAATGTCAGAAGGCAACGAAAACCTGGCAAGTGCGTATCATTTGTTCGTGAATCATTTGACGTATCAATGTTCAACTGGTATGTAATTATCATTGTGGACGTTGGACAACATTGTTGTTACATACTAGTTTCGAGTTCACTAAATAATCTGCAAACATAATCGCCTAATGGTTCGGGGGGGGGGGGGGGGGGGGCTTTGTATGATGTTTGCTACTTTATTAACGAGGCTTCAAACAACATACGACAAAGTTTAGGGTACAGTCCTCTTATGAAGTTTTCACGAAGTCAAATGATCAGCTACTTGGTTGTCCATATTCCGTGAATTTTTTGGTGCAACTTGATCAAAATAATTTTAATTGACAGTTCTAATTACGTGCTGATACCTAGAGAATTTCCAAATTTTGCAAATCAGCTGTTGAATTAGGGTCCCCCATATTGCAGATCACTTTGAAGGTTGAGGATTTCCAAGCGGGGCTTATGAATGAAAAATGGTAAAAAGAACCACAGTTTTATGAAATACCTGTCCAATAGACCCCCCACTTGACGGGGAGCACGGAAAAAAATGTTCCCTGCCATTGAGCGTACCGGGGAAAAACCAGTTAGAAAAAAGATTTTCCTTCGTATCAAGTAACGTCCACATCTGAAGCCACTTGCAAAATTTCATACATATAGGTTCTCAACTGTAGAAACTGTGAGACTGCGAAACACGGACGTGACAAAGTTATAAGAGTTCCTTGTTTGACCACGAAACCTTAAGGCGTTAGGCTACTGTTAAAATGGAAAAACTCTCGTTCGTCGCTTGAGGCAACTCAAATTGAAGAGAAAGGTCCAACACATGCTGCAGGAATCGCAGGTTGAAGATAAAGTTATGATTAGGGCGATAGAACTGCTAGTGAAACTTTAAACACTTTTTTTTTCTCGAAACTATGTTTCTTAAAACGGTGTACACGATTTCTCGAGATTCAATGAATGGATTGACTTGAAATTTGGTACCCTTATTCAGTCTAATACTAGTTTAGTGTTGACCGGCGTTTTTCTTCTTAACATTTTTTTTATTAGTTATTAAAAATACCGATGTCACTTTTCCCCGAAAAATCGAGAAAAATAATTCAAAATTAGTTTCTGCATGATTGAAACACGATAACGAAACAAATCTGGGTCAAGTCTCACCCAGTATTATCTATTTTAAGAAAAAATCTCGTTTTTTTGTTTCAGATCAACCGGATGACCACAATCAAGTACACCGTTGAGGACGTTCAAACCTCCTTTACGAGATTCTTTATAACTTCTTTAATTATTAATATTTCAAATGAAATTTAGCACACAACTTTGTTACCTATATATAAATAAATATCCAAAGGATTTTTCAATCATCTTACCTATTCCTTCAAACTTATTTTTGCCTAATAACCCTGCTTTTCGGATCGTCACTGTAGCCCGACCCCTTAAAAAGGAAAGTATTTTCACTAATTTTACTTCGTATCGTTCATGACACGTGGGGAATATTGGCTGCTTGATACGGATCGAAAATGGTCGGAGTTAAGGGGTTACCCCCACTTGCGATTTTGAACAAATCGATTTTTTTTATTGCATTTTTTTGAAGTGCAATTTGAAGTGCAGTTTTTTTTATGCCCAGAATAGATGATTCTATGTAAGTTTACAAAAAAAATATTTTCTTCGTGTAAACTGAAATTGAAACTTTAAACGCGTTTTTCTCAAAATGGCATTTCTGAAGTCGGTGACCAAGATTACTCGAACACTAATGAACCGATCTTCTTGAAATTTTGCAGGCTTATTTAATACATAAAAATGTAGTCTTTGATCGTTCGATTTTTTTTTCGAAAAAAATGGCCGTTTTATAGCCAAAAAAACGGCCGTTTTTTTCGTTAAAATCGAATCATTAACTTTGACTGTCCGCCATTTTGTGAAAGATGAATATTTTTTAAAATCCTTCGATTAAAGACTAGTTTATACTTATATTTGACTAAATCCATTCGCATTTTTTTTTCAGATGATCCACTTCGCCGCAATGTTGGTCATCGCAAACCGTGTATATAAAAACATTATTTCATTGACGGCCATTTGCCACTAAACAATGTAATATTTTTCAATAAAAAAATTACTGAAAGTTCTTCAAGATGTGTTCTTTAAGATGCTATATTGATCGATTAAAAAAGTTTTGTAGTTTTCTTTAAAAAAATTCATGAAAAAGGCCTTTTTTGCGCTACAAGTGGGGTTAACGCCTTAAATAACCTCGGGCCATTCATCTAAATTGACAAATATCGATACCCTCGCCCAATTATATTGATCAGACAAAAACGTTGCGAATCACTCAGACCGAAGAGAAAAAAATCGCAATTTCTTAGACAACGAAACACTACACGTTTTTTATTACGCTGTAAAATCATTCTCCATCCGAGAGTTCCTTTTAACCCGAACGTCAAACATTTCTCTCTTAGAGACAAATGAATTGTAAACGTCACCAACACTAAATGCGCGAGTTATAGATAACGTGACGTTTAAACGCGACTAAATGATTGAAATTACGAATGAAAATAATGGCAATTTACTCGGGACACAAACGTGGCACAAATCGAGTATAAAATTTAATGGATTTAACTGCTGAGCGAATATCCTCATATATATATATATGTATACATATAGTGTCTCGTAACTATAAAACGTGTCCTCATTCTCCCTTGGCTCGTCTCGTTCAAACTGTACAGACAGAAACTAACAAACTGCACGTCCGCGTACCCGTCACTCTGCTCGCGTCTCGTCTTTTTGTTTCATTTAACTTTTTTTTTCATCTCTTCCTTTTTCGAATTCTTTTTACTCTCATTCACTACCAGGCTACTTTTTTCATACGCTTTTTTTTGCGTCTTTTTATTTTCACAACTCCTTCTTTCATTCCCCATCCGACAGTGAATTCACGAGCTCCGCGTCCGCGTCTGCTTCGTGTGGTATACGTACGAATGCAGCGCTTTCAACCGGATACGCGTGTCGACTTCTTGTCGCTTCGACGTTCCGTCGACTGATCGATTTAAATAAACAGAGCGCGTACGCGCGCCGAGCTGCGCACATACCCGCGAGATTTGTGAACGAGGCGAAAAAAAGAAGGAAATTAAACTTTTGGGTACGGGTGGCAGAATGACGTGGCGGTGAGAAAAAAAGCGTTGCGCTGGGCGATTCGATAAGGGTAGTGCGGCTGCGGAGCTTGCTTTTAGTTTCAGCTTTTTTCGTGTGCTTCGTTGAAAAAAAAAGCGAAATTCACGGAAAATATCGACGGTTACGTATTTGCAGGGGGTCGAGGAAAAAAAATTCGGTAAAAGGTGGAAAAAGTTACGTCCGGGCGGAAAAAAGCGTTGCGTTTGTCAATCCGATTACAATAGAAGTTGCGTGCAGATGCGAATTTTATTTTGAGGTTCGGCTTCGCGTAGATTTTTTTTTTCAAGCGCTTCAAAAAACGATTTGGAAATTTTTATCGTTCGGACGCAACGAAATTTTTTTTTTCTGATTATTTTTTTTCTAGATTAAAGCTGCGAAACATTTTTTTGAGATCCTCATCAGAGACCTACAGTCTAACTCCATTGGAAAATATTTTGGATAACAATAGAAATGGACAAAAAGAAAATAATAATTTCCATTCCATTCCAATTATCTAAACTTCAATATCGTTCTTTCATCGTTATTTCTGTTTTTGTTTTTTGACCAGCTTGCATCGTTGGAATGCAACGAAACTTTTCTTTTCCCAATTGCAATTTTTTTTTGCCAGTTCACAGCTGCGCTAAACTTGTTTTTAAATTCTCATTGCAGACCTACAACTTAACTCTATCGAACATTATTTCGGATGACAATAAAAATGGAGAAAAGGAAGTAAAAAAGAATTTCCGTTGCATTTTAACGATGCAAACTTCAATATCGGTTTTAAAACGAATTGTGCAAAATTTGTGGGCAAAATTTATAGAAAAAGAATGTTAGGAAAAAGGGGAGCAAAGTTTTCATAAAAGTTTACCGATTTGGCCATGGTAAAACAACCGAAATTCAAGAAAATGTAACCACCGGTATCGGTTAACAATATTTCGGACGACAATAAAAATGGAGTAAAGGAAATAAAAAAGAATTTCCGTTGCATTTTAACGATGCGAACTTCAATATCGGTTTTAAAACGAATTGTGCAAAATTTGTGGGAAAAATTTATAGAAAAAGAATGTTAGGAAAAAGGGGAGCAAAGTTTTCATAAAAGTTTACCGATTTCGCCATGGTAAAACAACCGAAATTCAAGAAAATGTAACCACCGGTATCGGTTCGTGCAAATGCGATAAAATGATAAACAGTAGTGCATTAACAAAGAGTTCCCGTGGCAGCGCTTTTGGGAACTCAAAAATGTAACGTGACAAGTGTGCGGTTAATATGAAAGGGATGCGATTGTAAAAGTCCGCAAGGGCATATAAACGATCATTAAAAATTGAACATCAATCGAAAAACTAAGTACCTACTTTAATTCTCGAAAAAATGATCGATAAAATTGATTGAAAATTGCGATAAAATCTTGGCAGGGAAAAGCACGAAAAAAATTAACAATTTGAATAAAGTCATTCATATTTGACTGCGCCGACCGTGCGAATGAAAATCTGAATTGGACACAAAACGTTTTAGGGTTTCCGTGGCTGATGCATTTCGCGTTGAAAGCTGCAATTATTTGTTTTTTTTTTCATACGTTGGCAACTTTCAGTTGAAAAGCTATAGATAAAACTGTAGCTAGTTTCGAGATCAATAGATAAACTGTAGATAGTTTCGAGATCGATAGATAGACTCTAGATAGTTTCAAGATCGATAGATGAACTGTAGATAATTTCGAGATCAATAGATAGACTCTAGATGGTTTCGAGATCGATAGATAAACTGTAGATAATTTCGAGATCGATAAACTGTAGATAGTTTCGAGATCGGTAGATAATCTGTAGATAGTTTGTAGATATCCAACTATTTAGTTGCAAAACATTGATAAAGATATAAATAAAATTGGCAACAATAAACTACTTCCGCTTGAACAATTAAAGTAAAAAAACCAGATAAAATGCAACAAATTGTAAGATCCGGAGGTTGGTCAATTTTATACGAAATGCCCCATACGCATAGTCAGCATCCACTCCCAAGCCTCTGTCATCGCTTTCTTCGTTCCCTTCTCGATAGTGCAATGGCAAGTGCAGGCAAAAGTGAAGGACGTGACATCACAAAAGTCCGCAAGGGCGAAGGAATGTCGGAAAATATAATTAGTCAAGAGCATAATTAAAAAAGGGTGTTATATATATCGCAGTCCGATCCGCTGTCATCGCCAGACCGCCGTTCCTAATTGCTGACATTCTTGCGCGAAACTATTTGTAAATAGAGAATTGAAACGTACGAACCTAACGTAATCGCGTTTGCAGTAGGTCTTGCCGTCGCGTACGAAACACGTGCAGCTCTCGTCGAGGAATTGCTTGCATTCGGCGCACTTGAGACAAGCAGCGTGCCATTCGAGATCGGGCGCGACCCGAAGAATCCACTGGTCGTGAATTTCACCACCGCATCCGACACAGAGAGAGCTCTTTCCTTCTGAAACAAGTACTAGTTAGTTCTCCGTTGTGTTTGTTCATTATTAAGAATTGTCATTGCGTAAGATCGTTCGATTGATCACGGATTATTATTGAGAGACTCCGGAGCAAAATTTGTGAAATGGATAGGCAATGCTCTAAATTATTGGCTCATTTTTAGATACAAGTATTTTTTTTTATTGTTTAAATCAATAGATAAACTATCGAAGAATATATTTACAAAGTTACAGAGGCCAATTGTAAATATTTTCGAAGATACAAGGCTAAAAGCAGAGAAGCAATTGTTAATTGACATTGACATTTCCTCCTATTGAAAACTTTGAAGCGCGTTTTCTCCAGTTTTCATAGCGTGATAGCAAAAAATTAAACGACCTATTGAATCAAACCAAAGTTTATTTTCTTCAGTATGAACGTCTCTTCTATGTGAATTAAAAAAGTAGTTGGAAAAGTCTTTTCAAATAATTTTTATAGCACGTTAAAGTGTTTTATAATTGAAAAGTTATAATTTCACGATTCTTTCAGTTTTTTATTCATTTACTCAGAAAAAATATATACGTCAATTGAAAATTTTATTCGTTTTTTGATTGCCGTCAAGAATTACGAGCACGATGTTGACACACTCGGTCAATTTGACCCGCATAGAACTTCATCCAGCTGCCATTAACAACCCTTCGGTCGGCTTTTATTAAAAAAAAAAACAGCGTTGCACTTTAAACATTTCTTAATATGTCTCCATAATTGAAATTCGGAAAGTGTAAAATTGAATTATTGCCATAAATAATTGAAAACTTTCAATTTTGGGAAAGTGAGCATTTTATTTCAAATTCGTCCGGGTCGAAATGACCCAGTGTGTCAACGTAGTGTTAAAGAAGTAAAAACCTTATCTCAAAAAAGTCCATCTTAAAAATCGATTTGCGTCAGATGACTGAAAATTCTCAGTAATCATGGTTTGTATATTTTACTGCACTTTGACATACGATCAACAAATTCCGGTTGAGAAATTCAAAAAAATCTTTCTTAAACCACGTAAATCGGGAAATAGCGCGGAGTCCACTTGGATTCCAATGACGCCTTACGTGCATGGGCGAAGTTAGCGTCGTTGAAACGCAACGAATTTTTTTTCTTTAATTTCTTATTTTCATTATCATCAAAAATCGTGTTTTGCACATTTGCTGTATATTGCTGAATAAGAATCCTCAAAAAAGTTCGCGTGATTTTAGTAGTACGAATCTGCCAAAGGAAATTTGGGAAACAAAAAAAAATCACCCTCGTTGAATTCCAACTCCCCAACAAATTTCTGCACGAGAATTTACGAAAACCTCGACATTGAATTTTCTTCAAAAAATAAGATCCTCGTTAATTAATCAACAAATTTGATAATCACGTCTCATTCATGTTTACAGCCAATTATTCTTCTTTTTAAGGCGGTATATAAATTTAGACAGGAAAAAAAACAAGCAATATTGAGGGATTTTTTGAGGTAAGAAATAATTATTCGACAATTATCAAACTTTAGGTAACTTTAGGTAAAAAGGCACGCATTTACAAAAAAAAAATCAACATTTCACGCAACATTTCTGTAAAATGTGGATGAAAAAAGTCGTTTTTTTTTTCAATTTTTCAAAAACAATTTTCGTCAAGTAGAAGGTACCAATATTATCAATATTTCTACCAAGTTTCAACTCAATCGGCTCAATAGTTTTTGAGTAATCCTGCGCGCCAATTTCGATAATGCAGTTTTGATAAAAACACGTTTGAAGTTCACGCCCGCTCCGAATCCGAGCGGTAAGGCACAGCGTTGACAGGCTGTAACGTTTGAAGTTTTTCGGATTTCGCTTTGAAACTTTGGGAAAATATTCTACATATATAGTTCTATCGTTAAGGTAGTACCTCCACAGAAGAGTTGAATTAATAAATGGTTGAAATTTGACATATATGTTATTCAATACATTATCCAAACAACTGTGCAATTTGAATAAGTTTGACCACCCCAAACCTGAGATATTTACACTTAAAGTTGGCTTGGTTTACACGCAACAAATGCGTTATGATTGGCAAACAGAGTATCATTAATTTTACCGTCAAAACTAAAATTAAGAAATTGATAAAAAAACGAGGATAAGCTAGAGTAAGATATCACGAATAATGTGAAAAAAAATGAGAATGATTCACCATCTAGTTTCCAAGATATAACCATGAAAATCCCTCACAATTTTGGTGCAAAGCCTGGCAAAGCCTGGAAAAAAAACAATTGGGGCAAAGCCTGGACAGTCCCGGCAAAAAGTTTACTGGCAATGATAGATCAAAACACAAAATAAAATATATTTTACGGCAATAAATGATATCCATCGTATTATCTACTAGTACCGAGTCAATATTGCGTAGTTTTTAATTTTATTTATTACTAATTAAACCAATTATCAATCTTTTAAACATGAACATGGTATGTAAACTTTTGGTTGAGATTTTCGCAGAGGAACTACCTTAAAAGAAGAAAAAAGAAATCGGTTTTTTAATGGTTGAAATTGTATATCCCGCCTTAAAAACAAACGTTCATCCAACGATGTTTGATTCCTGAAATATAAAGAGTCGTATCTAAAACAATTGAGCAGAGTGGTCGCGATGAACGAATGAGTTGAATCGAATCTCAAAATTCACACTCGTTCAGTGTTCGATAAATTTTCAGTTGCGGACGATAGTGAGAGTTGAACTGAATAAAACGAAAAATAAAAAGGAATTAAAGTGTCGATTGACTTTAACACACGTTCGCAATCGAACTCTTGTTCCCCGCGGTCTCCGAGAATCCTCAGAAATATCTCGCTTCCCCCCCCCCCCCCCCCCTCCTCTTGCCCCTTTAACCCTCTCGCTGAAAGAGGCGTAATAGCAAAACGTAGGCGGTACATTCAAAAGATGCTTTCGCCCGCGCAGGAATCCCGAACAGACTCCACCCAGAGGAAATTCCCGTCGACGCGCGCATTTTCTTCGAAATAGGAGGAGGGGAGGGGGCAATCCGGAGAAGAGAGCGAGGGAGGGAGGCTCGTCGAAGAAACGGGGAAGGGAGAATCTCCGCGGAGAGTGCGCGCGAGACGCAACGCACAATCGCGGCGTCTGCGTTGTGCGTCGGAACGTACGAGCGCACGCGTCTCCACGCTCGCTTACTCCCCCGCAATACATACGTGCATCCCCGAAAACTATTTTTCACGACTACGATGGAACAAAGGACATTTTTCGTCTTCAATTCTTACGCAATTTTTTTTCTCGCTATTCGCGGTTTTATAAATTGTTGACTTTTGTGCCTATCATTTTAATGTTGTATTTGTTTGTACGAATTTGACATAGACAGAGTTTTGCGATGCGAAAAAATGGATCGTACTGGCTGAAAAAGTTTCGGAAGGCAGCTTGCATATTTGGATTTTTTTGTAGTGCCACCGGGGGCAAAAATTGCCAGACGCACGATTTATTACTCTCGGTTAGGTAGAGAGACAGAGAATTGAACTTTTTTGGTCTCATTGGTTGACGAACTAATGCCAATTTGGAGGAATAATTGGGAATTGGAGGGGAGAAAATAAAAGTTGTATGAGTAGATTCAGTTTCATAATCGATCGAAACTCAAGGCGGGACATCACTGTGACGGGTCGAAAAAAATCGATTTTTTTTTGCAAGTATGAATATAATTTGCAAGTATACTTACATTTTTTTACGTATACTTACAATTTTATACTTACAATACTTACAATACTTATGATTTTGAATACGTATACTTACAATTTTTGCAAGTATACGTATGCAAGAATATGTGGAAAAAAATTCGGATAAAAATATTGAAAACTGACCAAGTTACAGAGGATTTAGTGAGAGGTAGTGAGAGGTTTACTTACAATTTTTTTTGTAAGTATACGTATTCAAGAATTTGTGAAAAAAATTCGAATTAAAATATTGAAAGCTGACCAAGTTACAAAGGATTTAGTGAGAGCAAGCGCAACCATTTACGCATACTACAACTTTTAATCGCGTTTTTCTCGAAATGACTTTTCTCGACCTGGCCGATATCATAACTCTAGCAACAATTGTCCGATTTTCAATTAAAAAAAAAAACTTTTCTTTAAATTTAGCTTTTGTAACCTCTAGAATATAAGTAAAATTATGAGAAATTTACACTTTTTTTAACATCTCTGATTTTGGGAATTTTTTTTTCGAAAAATGGCTACGTACAATAACTACATCTATATGGTCCAAAATTTGGTTTTTTTAGATTTATTTTTTCAGGCCAACGATTGTCAAGTTATCGGTCCGGCCGCTGGACCACATTTTTTATGCAGAGAATCTATGATACCTCGATAACGTTGCTAATTCTTAATTTTTTTAAATAAAATTTTACAGCAAATAAGTTCAATTCGTGCTTAATAACATGCATTTTTTCCAAATGCCACACAAATAATCTAGTATACCAAACAATTCGGAAATAGCTATCTTTTTCGGCTCGTCACAGTGGTGTCCTCCCTTGAGAAAAATGAATTTCCCTTTGTAGGGAGAATAAAAGTAACTTTTTATGGTTATTTTTCAGAACGGAACAGGCAATATGTCTACATTAAATTTAGATTTGTATCACATTTTTATTCGTGTAGAATTTTCCGTCTTCGCTAAACACTGAGAAAAAATGATCTGATTAAATCTGTTGGGAGTTGCCAACGAATTACCAACAAATGAAATATTAGTTTATTCCAAGAATTATTTATTCCATCGAAATAACAAATGCTCGGAACGATCAAATAATATTTTGGTGTTTTATTTCAATATTCCGTGGGCCACCTGTGAATTAACTATTTCATTGATCTAACAATAAGCGATTTTTTGTCTGTGAATAAAAGTGTTTTTTCTATATTATTTTTCGAAGTTAACGACGATTTGTATTTTTATCCTACATTCTCAAACGTTTGTTATCGTCTTTTGAAATGAAGGAGGAAAGCTACATACTTTCACGCGTTCAAAGAACCAATTAATCGAATTGGCAAATATTTTTTTAAATAAACCGAAAAATTACTTATATTCTTTTTGGCAAACGAAAACATCGTTCTACCGTGTGACATAAAGGAAAGATCTTATATAACGGCACCAGACGTCTCATCGCCAATCAAAATTGAAATCTTATTTTGGCACCGTCTTTGAATTTTTCGCAATAAAATTTCGTATGCCTCATTTTTGTCAAGATCTTTCCAAATCCGTTGGTAAAAATGGACCAGTAAGATCCCAACAATAAAAAAAAGATTACCATTGAATTTATATGAGACTGAAGTTTGCATAATTGGACTACAATGAAAATGATTTTTTTTCAATTGCTCGAATTTTCTTTGGCATTTGTTACGAAAATTCTTCAACCACTTTTATTTCGCTTATTCACATACCTAAAATTCAAGTCTGCTCAAAACGCTTTTGCAAAATAATAAAAATGAGGAAAGAAAAATGTAAAAAAGAATTTTATTCATTATAAATAATTTTACGTTATATAGCTAATAACGTAATCTACACTCGCTGATTTTTGTTCCTCTGCAAATAACTCTCTCCCAATAACCCGTCGAGAAATAGTTCATATTTCCTAACATTCACCTAACATACGACGATGATTCGTTTTCTCCAGTCGCAAAAAAGACTCCGCTATTGCATCGAATAATAAAATCCGCCACAACTATATCAAATCAAAAACTATAAACCGCCAAAGCGTTTTCCACAGACGTTCTCATTTTCCGAACGAAACTCCTAAAACACCTCTTCAAATTTCCACACAGTTCCCTCGTGTTCGACAAATCTTGAATTGATCAACCCACGCACATGTTCATCCGCGGTATCCGCTAAACAGCTCGCGGTATCAAACGAATCGGAGCAAAAAACGAAACGGCCGCGGTGCAAAAGAAAAAAAACAGTAAAAAAGAGAAGAACACGAAATGGAAGAATGAAAGAAAAACGAAAAATACCGAGTGTAGAATAATCGCGAGAAATAACACGGGCACGCGTTTTTTTTACAAGACGTGAAACTTGTTCGAGGATTTGGAAACGTTCGACTGGCACGGTGGTCGTTGGATGAGTTTCATGGTGTACCACACACACACACGGCCATAAATACATGCACGTAGTATATACATGCAAAGAGCTAGGAAAGAAAGAGGCGGAAGTTGCACGACTTTACACGAAAAGTCGTGTGAGTCGAGACTCTTCGTTTCTTAGCTGAATATATATATATGTGTGTGTATGTGTGTGAATGTAAAGTAACCGTACAATGATCGTGGATACTTTGGCTGCTGCTGCAGATTTGAGACGACCACGGCTTCTCCTTCTTTCCTTGTAGAATTTCGCACAGTGTGCGAATATATATCGTTATCGACAAAACGTGCACGCGCGAGGGCAAACTCATTGACATAGTTTTCTGGTAATGAATTTTCATGGGATGAAAAAACATTATGCCAATACCCAATTACTGTGCCTTCTCTCCAAATATATACCTCAGCGAGCTGCTCGTTTATGTACACTCGAGGGAAATTTTGACTCGCAAGGTGATCCACGTTACTTCTGCATCTGAGATTTTTTCATGTATTTCCGTGTCTGAGATTTTTTTTGTATTCCGGTATCTAAATGTTTTTTCGCATACAATATAGGAAACGGAGTACCTGAATTAACTTTTATATTTGGCAGAGTATGTTGCTGCATAAGCGATTTTCCACTGCTAAAAAGACGATCGAGTTTTCATGAAGGTAGGGTGGTCGTCTAGGCATTTTTTAAAATCGTTTTCGTTTTAAATTTGATTCGATGATTCTGCAGACCTTTTTGAATACGTCTGTGATAACCGTTTAATAATACTTATAAAAATAGTCGAATTACAGAAATTTTAAGGAGTAGGGGAGCGCCGTTGAGACGCAACAAGATTTAAACGCGTTTTTCTTGACACTATGCTTTTTGAATCGGCAACTACGATATCCCGATATCAAATTGAGCCGATTGAGCTCAGATTTGGCATAGACATTTAGTAGACTGTTTTTCAACGTTGGTAGAAGAATTTAGTCCAAATAATTATTTTCTTTTTTTTTATGTAACACGTTGAATGGACAGAAAAATAGGAATAATTGATAATCAAAGTTTAGCATGCCGCCATTTAGTAATTTTTTTAACTGTATCTGGTACCAAACATCACAACACTCGTACAGATCAAGGATATGTTTGGTTTTTTTTTCACATTCATACAACGTCCACAACACTGGTCGCCAATTGAGGACGTTTTCTGCTCACCGTTATAAACAAACGTACAACAGTACATGATAATGAGCTTAATGAATTTAATATAATAAATAAAAATAATAAATGAATAAAAATAATAGTAAATAATAAATAAATTGAAATAATATATTTTTTTTTCAATTTGTACATATTCTCAAAGGATCAATAAAAATGTTTCAAAAATTTCAGAAACAAATCTGGAACAGTTTAACAGTTACTCCATCCTAAAAATCACCTCCAAAGCAGCGCTCTACACAGCAATACTGCCTTGAGAATCTGAGTTTGCTACAGTTTCAATCAGTATCGCAAATTTCCAGGTAAGAGACGCGATATTTCTTGCGAGTCATGCCTGGAGAAGAGATTTCGAATGACGAAGTTGTCCAGAAAATAATATTCGAAGATAAAAAACCGTGACTAAATTGCCTTTTATTTTTACCTTTAATATCTCCCTATCGATATAGAAATGTAAAAAAATAGCCATAGTCAATTGCCAGCGATTATAAAAATACTCGCATTCATAAATACTCTGACTGTGGTGCCAAATACATTGGCTAAAATTTCTCGTCTCAAAAAATTAAAGCATACGCAAACCTATAGAGAATTTTATGCGACTATCAATTTCAGGTCATCATTTTGTTTTTTCCCCAACTACGGTACGTTTGGAGTTTCTGCGCCAAGCATGGGGGGCCAGCGCGAAGTATCTTCAAAACGAATTAAACCTGTTGCAGTCGGACGAATACGTAATAAAAATCATGCGGGACTAGATGGCGCGGTGATTGCGAAGTCAAAATTAGCGTTGATCGACTCGGAACGCCCTATATATACATATCTACGTACATGCATTTTGTATATGTATATACGAATCCGGTGACCACCGTGAAATTTTTTTCCCTTGTACAAGGAAACTCAAGTAAGAGGGAAAGAAAGAGAGGGACAGAGAGGGGGGAGAGAGAGGGAGAGAGAGAGAGAGGGAGAGAGAGGGAGAGAGAGAGAGAGAGAGAGAGAGAGAGAGAGAGAGAGAGAGAGAGAGAGAGAGAGAGAGAGAGAGAGAGAGAGAGAGAGAAACAAGGACAGGAGTCAGCGGCGGTGAGGGCAAGGTCGGTCAGGATCAAAGAAGATCGAACGAGAGTGTTGGCGGCGTCCCATTAGCTTCCAGCGACGAGACGACCACCTCGCTTCGTGCTTCAGAGGAATCGCATAGGTGTGTATGTCGTACGCGACATAAACCGAGCGAGAACGAGAGAACAGGGGAATCGTGGAAGATTCAGAGAGAGAGAGAGAGAGAACGAAATAGAAAAGTAAGAGAGGATACAAAGTACAACGACGACGCTGGAGGACACGAGTAGCGTGGATCCTGAGGAATAAGAATATGCGGGTTCCCTGTGCGAGCAAGCCTCGCTATTTTTATAATAATAATATACGCGCGTGACCATACAGAAAAGGGGAAATTAAAAAAGAAAAACCAAAAAAAGGTCTGCTCTCAACTCGCGGGGGTAAAATCGTTCCTACATCGAGAAATTATTTTTATTTAACGACTTTTTTAACATCTCGTGTGCTTATTATTATTTGTATTGCTAATGATATTCTTTTAAAAAATGGTACTGTAGATTTTTAAAAGGCCAATAACTTCGATTGCGATGGAATCGATATCGTATTTCAGCTTTGATGAGATATATAGGGCTGCATTATTTGGGAAAGGGTTGTGCCTGTCATCTGCAGATTCTTTGTGGTCCAGGTTACTCAGAAACATTTATATACGCAGACTGTTCGCTCGTGTCGTATTTTCTGACAAGGTGACGAGGGTAGTATCACTGAATTGGCTCACTAGTATTATACAACCGCAATCGTCGGGGTAATCGCATATATTTATATATGTGTGTGTATTAGGGTTTGTCGAATGAAAGGGCATCTCTCGTCCCTTTTAACAATACTATTAGATACAGAAATAATTCGTGCCAAGTTCGAGCTCTCCAATCCAAGTCTAAAAAATAAGGTAGCACCCGATAAGTTTTTTCCTCATTTGAATCACATGGAAAATTTGCTCTTTACGTTCAAATTTGTGAACAAAAATCCAGTTGAAGATTAAAAACTTCTTGCTGTGTTGAAAAAAGTTTTTTTTTTATATCACAATATCACTATTTTGACACAAACTACAGCCAGATGCAAGCATTCGTGTAGAAAATTGAAAGAGAACACTTTTTTTAAATAGCTGCATTTCGCGTGGAAATAACATCAAAATTGAATGAGAGTCTTTTGGAGTTTTAAGCGTTAGCTGCAAGAAGCTTCAACGGGATTTGATGAATGCTAATTGGTTATGGAGTTATTTGAATTCAAGCGTAAAGAACGAATTGTCCGTATAAATCCAATGGGGGGAAAAATAATTCAGCGGGAATGATTTTAATTAAACTTAGGCAGCTTATATTTAGTATGATTTTTTTAGGTTCATATCTCATTAGATCGATCATGTTTTTTACGATTTTGTAGGAGATTTCGAATCTGAATGCGCGAAAAACGATTTTTTGACACAAATTACAGCCATTTAGAAGATTCAAGCATTCCTGTAGAAAATTGAAAGAGAAAACTTTTTTTAAATAGCTGTATCGAGCGAGAAAATAATATCAAAATTGAATGAAAGTCTTTTGAAGTTTTAAGCGTTAGCTGCGAGAATTTTCAACGGGATTTGATAAATGTTAATTGGTTATGGAGTTATTTAGATTCAAGCGTAAAAAACGAATTTTCTGTATACATCGAATAGGGAAAAACAATCAGTGGGAATGGTTGGAATTAAGTTAGACAGCTTATGTTTGGTATGTATTTTTTAGATTAATATCTTACCAGATCGATCATGTCAGATAGATCATGCAATTATTTTTTTCACGATTTTTATAGGAGATGTCGAACCTCAATGTGCTAAAAACGATTTTCAACATAACAATGTGATAGAATAACAATAGGAAATAAAGAAATAAAAAAATTAAAAAGTATTGTTGTTCCATTCAAACGATGCAAACTTCACCATCATGAGGATTACAATTTTTATTACGCGGAATGCCTGATCGCCTTTCACCTCCACGTAAATTTAACAGCCCTGCAATTCGAAGGCGATTTGATTTCTTACAATTATATCACACCTGCGAAATTTTACGATAGAATACATTTTTTAATGGCAATCGTGACGTTTCGTATTAACAACGGCCCCAAAACGATTGACGCTTTGGAAACGGCTCATATTTGCACACCAACTTTTGGGTGCTCGCTCAAAAAAAAAGAAGAATAACACGCGAAACGTGTACGCATCGCAAAAGCTTCGGCTTGAAACTGACGGCACTGCAAGGTGCAAATAATTAAATGGCAATTGGGCATAATTCAATCCACCTAGTTGATATGTTTGCAAATATCGTTTTTTGGTTTTCTATAGATTCTCAAAATATAACATTTCAAAAATATCCACGGAAAACTTCAGGTCGTACCGTTAAAAATTAACAAAGCTATGAGTGTTTATAGGTTTCGCAAATCGGCAAACTTTACGCGTTTTTCTCAAAATTACTTTTCCCAAATCGGTGACCACGATATTTAAAAAATCGCTGCACAAATCAACTTCAAATTTTACGAGCCTCTAGCTAAAAAATTCATCAAAATTAACTAAAAAATTTGAGTTAATTTATAAGTTACGAGTTAACTTACAGTTAACAAAATTAACTCAAAATTTAGTTTAACGATTTAACAAAACTAACAAATTTAACATATCAAAAAGAAGTGCTTGAACGAAGATGTTTATTTTCGATGCAGAGTTTTTTATCAACGAAAATAGAGCGTTCTTTCACCGAAAATCGATACTTTCACTTTTGACTGCGGCCGCTTTTTTTGTTGTTAAATCACGTTTTCATTAAATCCATCTCTCAAGCACTAAATAATTCAATGCAAAAACTAAATGCGTTTGATTTTTTTATTTCGGATGATTTGTTTCCGAGCAGCAGTCGTCACCACGAACGACATTTTTCAAACAGCGGTCTGCACAAGCCATTGCATCTAACACATTTTTAAATATTTGTTTATACAAAAATTGCAAAAAAAACTTAGAACCCTACTCTTAAATATAAAAACGAAAAAATTGAAAATCGGCGCACGTTTTCCCAGAATAAATTCATGGAAATTGCACTTTTTTCCGGGCACGAGTTAGGTGTAACCCGTTAAATAAATTTGTCCCATCCATTCTGGCCAATCTCTGAAATGCCGAAATGCATACAACCTCAAACATTGGGTCAAATTAGCCCCTACCTATCTCTATCCTACTATATTGATCCATACATCTATATTTATATATGTGAAAGGGACATCTTGAACGGGTTTATTTGCGTAATCGTTACCATCAGCACATCCAGATGTTTTAAGGGGTTATATACAGTTAAAATTTTCAAAAAATCGAAATTTTATTTTCGTAATGTACATATATTCAAGTACACACACAGAGAATTTCTTGTCAATCCGGCGAATATTCTCGAAGTTACACGCACATTTGTAATGACGTGTCAGAACGTTTGAAAGTGCTTGCGAAACTTTAAACGCTTTTTTTTCTCAAAACTGTGTTTTTAAAGTCGGTGAGCAAGATTTCTCGGAAACGGCTGAACCGATCAGTTTCAAATTTTAACACAATCTTTTCGAGTATATTTAAAAATCATAAATCGAAGGTTTTTTTCTTACCGATAAATATTTTCTATTTTATAAACAATTTAAGGGGTTACCCCCACTTGCGATTTTGAAAAAATCGTTTTTTTTTATTGCATTTTTTTGAAGTATAAGTATCCGGGCCCATACAGAAGTATGGGCCCGGAATAGATGACTCTATGTAAGTTTACAAAAAAAAATATTTTCTTCGTGTAAACTTCGTGAAACTTTAAACGCGTTTTTCTCAAAATGGCATTTCTGAAGTCGGTGACCAAGATTACTCGAACACTAATGAACCGATCTTCTTGAAATTTTGCAGGCTTATTTAATACATAAAAATGTAGTCTTTAATCGTTCGTTTTTTTTTCGAAAAAAATGGCCGCTTCATAGCCAAAAAACGGCCGTTTTTTTCGTTAAAATCGAACCATTAACTTTGACTGTCCGCCATTTTGTGAAAAATGAATATTTTTTAAAATCCTTCGATTAAAGACTAGTTTATACTTATATTTGACTAAATCCATCCGCATTTTTTTTTTTCAGATGATCCACTTCGCCGCAATGTTGGTCACCGCAAACCGTGTATATAAAAACATTATTTCATTGACGGCCATTTGCCACTAAACAATGTAATATTTTTCAATAAAAAAATTACTGAAAGTTCTTCAAGATGTGTTCTTTAAGATGGTATATTGATCGATTAAAAAAGTTTTGTAGTTTTCTTTAAAAAAATTCATGAAAAAGGCCTTTTTTTGCGCTACAAGTGGGGGTAATGCCTTAAGGCCTAAATTTTGGTCAAAGATCGATTTTTTTTAGAAGCCACCATTTTGTCAAAAATTATTATTTTGCATATTCCTTCGATCAGTTACAAGATAATCCATTATATTAACGAAATATTTTTGGTTTTTTCATTTTAGATGATTCAGTCCAAAGATATCGTGCTCACCGCAAGACGCCTTTTTTTAGAGGTGCTCCCTTTAGAGGTACAGTTAAAAGTTGCCATAATATGTGTACAAATTTTTACGTTAATAGATTTAAAGGTCCTCTCAAGAAAAATTCTTGAAAAATCGAACTTTTTGGGCCTCCTGACTGTGTATAACCCCTTAAGGCCCGCCCTTGATGTTTTTTTTGCAAAAAAATCGTTGACACCGTGGACACGACAGTCCTGGAAATGATTTTCGTATAAATATGCTCACATTCATCAAGCCCGGCTTCGAAGGCATTGTGGTCTG